>VXAY01003172.1:34700-158531 GCA_013399855.1 Oxyruncus cristatus
CCGCTCCCGCCGCACGGCGGGCAGGAGCGGGCAGGGCGGGCAGGCAGCAGGCAGGAGTGAGCGGGCAGGGTTGCGGGCAGCGGCCGCTGCGGCGTGGGGCCTCGCCCGGTAGACGGCGGCGGCGGAACGGAGCGGGCAGAGCAGAGGTAAGCCGGAGGAGTGCAGGGGGCGCGGGGGTGCGGGGCCGGGCAGCCCCAGGTGCGGTGCTGTGCCTGCGGGGTACAGGCGGGCAGATTGCGGGCAGGGCTGCAGCCCCACGGCCGGGAAAGCTGTTTCAAGCCGGGCCTCCCCTTCCCGGCACCGGCGCATCCCGCACTGTGTCCTGCCGGGGCGCGGCTCCCCGCGGGGATCCGATGGCATAGGGTGTGGGTAGTACCGCGCTTCCACCCGCCGAGGAGCAGAGCGGAGTGCGGGGAAGCAGCAGAGGCAGCCGGGTCTTTGGGGCAGGATGAGCCGGCCCCGGGGAACCGTAGCCCCGAGCTGCTGTAACACATTGAACTGCCGGCCTGTGATTTGAGGGAGGTGATTTACATTAGAGGGAGAATTGGAGAGAGCCTGGAACAACTTGGAATGGGTCCTTGCATATTTCTGTAGTTATTTTTGGAGTACTGTCATATGGCAGGAGGTGGGCTCTAGAGGTATCTTTGAGCTCAGCATTTTCTCCATAGGCTGGTTACCCGGGAGATTGTACTAGAAGACCTGCACGGCCCTTTCCCCACCAGTGGTTTCTGTATTTCCTATCTCTTTTTCTCTGGCTGTTTCCCGGGGTATTGTTCCCCTTTGGCGTGCCCAGCCCTCAGCCTGTCACGGTGGGAACCCTCCTGTGGGCAAACAATGGTCAGGGTGTGTGTTGCTGGGTAGTCACAATGTGCTGCAGGCGGTGGCAAAGCTGTATTTGATTCAGCTGTGGATGATGTGAGGTGATTCCTGATCAGCTGGTTCCCCATTGCTGTAGATGAGGTGTGGCTCTCCAGCATCCTCAGAGAGGTCACCCCATGCATCAGCCTCTTCCTGCACTTAACTGGCACTTTCCCTCCAGCTTTCTCATGCTAGACTTGTCCAAAGGGATTTTTGCTTCCAAATGACTGGAGATGTGGGAAGCACATTGCTACGACAGTTTGCTCCTGGGGAGTCTCTGTATTCTTTTGTGTCCCACGGGAGGACTCTGTTGGTGTCAGGCCCCTTGCACCATGGCTGTGAAGACTGGAGGGCTGCTCTGGTGGCCTTCAGCTATGTGTCCTTGTTGCCATCACATGAGTTTGGAACTGAGGGAAGGTCGGCTGGGTTTGGGCAATGGTCCTTGAAGAAAGGAATTGCTCTTTAATTCTGTTATTTTAGAGTCTGGTAGGCACGAAGCCTGTATGGGGGGGGCTCCCCTGGGTGCTCTCCATGAGGACCCATCTCTGTTGTGTGCAGGGATGCAGGGCATGTTCTGGAAGCTGTGACTTGGTCCTGGCTGTTGTAGCACATGGCAGATCCAGAGTGTTCCTACTTACACAGGGATAAACCTCCATGTTTGGAGTCAAGGACCCTGGTGCGGCCGTCCCTTGAGGGGACGTGAGTCGCCTCCCCCCTGCAGCCCTGCTGTGAGGGGAGTATTCCCATCTCTTCTCCTCTTTTCACCATCCCTGTGCCATGTCAATTCCTTTAGCCACAATTTCAGCTGGTGACGCTGCCATTAAGGCAGCAGTTGCTGTTTCCAGGAGAGCCCTGGGCAGGGCTGTGGGACACAGAGCCTGTGTTTGTGCTGGGTTAAGCTAGCTTTGGCTGCAGGAGATGGGTTCTTCTCTTGCTGCTTTCGTTGCTTGCTGATGCTGTGCCTAGAACTGTACAGGTCTTTCTATTTTTATCAATTTCTGAGAAGAAAGCATTTTCCAAAACTCTTAGGGGCACTGTTTTGGTTTGGAGGAAGCATCTAGAAAGGGTTTTTAAGGTCCAGTGTTGTTTTTCTGGGCTAAAGACATGAGTGGAGCAGAGAGCCCATGTTCCTGGCATGTGGAAGGGGAAGGTTTTGATAAATCCCCTGTCCAGTGCAGACACGGAGTGTGCTGGGCCCCCTTCCTAGGCTGCTGCTGTGGTTGCCGCCACCACCACAACAACCTTTCAGGGTAAGTGTCTTCTGGTGTGTGTTTTCTGTGTGGCCAAGAGGGGTGGCTGGGTCAGCTGAAGAAGTCACTGCAGCGTAGAATGGGGAAAATCGTAGCAGTCAATTTTCTTCCCCCGGGCAGTTATCTCCCTGATAAGCTCTGGGTGATGACCTTGGTCCTGGTGAGGAGCTGGATCTCTCATTAATTTACAGAATAATGTTTTGGGCTTTCTGCTGGCAGCACCAAGCCCTTGTCCCATGGGTGACTCCGGCATCACTCCAGGCTGCCTGCCTTCCTTCTCGCTCCAGTGCTGTTGAGGGCTTCTGCTTTCCTAAAGGAAGCTTTCAGAGACAGACAGACCAGTCAGGTGCCTGACTAATTTCGTCCCTAGAAGAAGAAATCTTTCCCATAACTAATTAGGATTTTTAAATTAGGAAGCCACAGAGAATGACCTGTTCATTAAAGGGGGTGAGCTTTGGCTGTTCCCAACTTGCTCCAAGCTTCCTGCTCCAGGCTCACAGACATCACTTGAGTGTCCTTTGCCTTAATTCTCTTTCGGATATTTTCCTGCTGCCTTGGACACAGTGCTACAGTGCCGGAGTGACAGCTGGGATGCCGATGGGGAAGCAAGTGTGTGCAAAGAAACGGGCTGAGTATTGGGCTTAAGCTTTGTGCAGAGCAGCGTGGGTGGCTGTAAGGCCTGTGTATAGTAGACTTTCATGCGGTGCCTGTCACTTGGAGGTCTAAGTTGAGCCTGGAGCTCTGTTTTAAGCAGAGATGCCAAAGAAGAAACACAAAACAGCGGCAGTTCCTGAGTCCCTGGGTGCTGGAAGCTCCGGCGCAGGGAGGCTTGTGCAGCTACAAATACCTGACTCTCATACGGGCACCTAAAATGTGCTTGCACTGAAGCTGTGACAGTGATGGCTGCGTGGCTTATTGTTCTCATTACAGCAGTCGGTGGCTCTGAGTCAGCAGGTTCAGATTTGTCAGAGTTGGGGTGGTTGCACTGAGGAGGTCTGTGCGGGTCTGTGGTGCTTAGTGAAGGGACTGGCCCTGATCCTCTCCTTCTGTCAGGGGACGTTGGGTTTGAGTGTGGGCACACAGTCACTGTTGGCTTATGCTGTCGCTTGAGCCTGGAAGGAGTTGTACGTGTTTGTGGAAGCTGGAGAACAGTCTCCCTTGAGAACTCCTTCCCAGCCCCTGCCTGCCCTGTGCTACTTGAGTGTATAAAGTTGAGCATCACTGCTGCTGGTGAGGCACCATGCTGACCAGTCCAGTCCTTCATCATCACCTTGACTGAATTACAGGTGGTTGAAGGGGTGGTGGAAGGAGACTCTCTTCGATGCAGACATCTTGCAGTATTTCCTTAAGCCTGCAGATACATCCTTCCTCTCTTTCCAGCCCTTGGGTGGATGCTTGTGGGTTGTCCAGAACCTATGTGTGCCTTAAAGTGAAGAGTGGGATATCTGAGCAACCATGTCTTTCACCATGGGAGCAGTGTCTGCTTTCTGCAGCAAGTCTCCTGTCTGCACAGTGTGTCCCTGGTGCAGAGCAGGGTGCTAGGCCCAGCCCCCATCCCTTGTCTTGGATGACAGCTGCTCCCTCCACCCTGCCTTGCTCCAAGGAGGAGAACTGTTTGGGGGTGCATGGTGGCACAGAATCATGGGTTTGGGTTGGAAGGGACCTTAAAGCTCATCTCATTCCAACGCCACTGCCATGGGCAGGGACACCTTCCACTAGACCAGGTTGCTCCAAGCACCATCCAACCTGGCCTTGGACATTTCCAGGGATGGAGCAGCCACAGCTTCTCTAGACAACCTGTGCCAGGGCCTCCCCACCCTCACAGGGAAGAACTTCTCCCTAATATCTAATCCTAAGACTAGCTGTTGGGCTGAAGTTTTGTATGACTGGGACAGGAGTCAAAGTTTGCTCTCCTTGCACTAGGCAGGGAGATGTGGGACTGTGTGGAAAGGATCAGACATGCCCTAGATGGGTGATATGGTACAAATTCTCATGTCTGCTTGTCCCAGTACACAATTGAGGGGGCTCTGAATGCAGCTGACAGGTAGTACCCTGCCTGGTGTGCGCACGCCCATGAACATGCTCATGCAGACTCCCCAGGGGTGGGAGCAGCAGACAGAGCCTTAAAATCTGGATTATAATGCTCTGGAAGAGGATTTTCTTTTCATCTTCTGCTGATGGTCTGTGTTTTGTCCCCTGTAGGGCAATGCTGGCTCCCTAAGGGGCTTAGCAGTGTTCCAGGCGGGGTCTGCCCTGTGCAGGAGCTGCTGTGCCTGGGGGCAACTGGCTCTGGGTGTGCAGCATCCCAGGTCCGGCAGGATCACAGTGCCAAGAGGATACTGGGCTAATTCTTTTGTGCTCAAAGCACGAGACAAATGAGGCTGAAGCTGCAGAACTGCAGCTGCCAGCAGGTCAGCAGTTTTGCTTGGGCACTTGGCCTCTTTGTAGTGATGAAATATGGTAGCAGGTTGGCCCATCCCCCTTTCAGAGACCGGCCCTCTGCCCACCAGCTGTAACTGGACCCTGTGGCCATCTCACTACACTGAGATGTCCCTGATGCCTCCTAAGTCTCAATGCTCCTTTGCCAGGTGCTGGCAATGGGATGGAAACCAGGAGCAGGTGCTGTGCTAGTGTAAAGCTCATCCTGCGTCTGAGATGTTGCTGAATGAGGATTCACAGCCCGGCCCTGCTGCCAGGTTCCTCCCACTGACTCCTTCCTCGCACTGCTCCTACTAACCCACTGCCGGGGCCCCTCGCTGCCTGGCAGCAGCAGAGATGTCTGCTGGTATCCTTCCCTGAGCATCAGATGGAGAGGAAAACACAGGGTGGAGTCAGCTCGTGCACAAAGGAAATGTTGAGGTATCATTTCTGCCTTTGGTGCCTTTTTTAGGTGGCTGGGGAGAGATTAAACAGGATCTTAACACATTCACAGCCCCCTTCCCACCTCATTTTCCTGTGAATCTGTTGCTGTCGTGGTATCTTTCAGATGGTATTTTTAGCTTTGCCTTTTCCTTTTTTTTGCCTCCTCTCGTCGTATCAGGCTTTTGCAGGGAAACACGTTTCTATGGGAGAGCAGAATGAGCCATTTCACGAGACATTTTGTTATGGGCAGAAGGGCCGGGAAATCTGATTGTGTGTTTGAAATGACACATTCCCCTTTGTAATCAGCTAATCGGACTTGTCAGGGTGAGTGTCAGCAGCGAGGCCAAGCTGGAGGCGGCTGCAGGGTGGGAGGGGGATGGACCAGCCCTTTGCACCCTCCTCAGGCCCATCCACAGGGGACCATCACCCAGGTGGCCACACGTGAAGGACACCTACACGTTTTTCTCCTTAATGATCCTATGGGAAGCACAACTCTATGCGTAAGAGAAGCAACTTGATGTTCTAATTACGTTCACTATGGATCTGGCAGTGTTTGTGCTGGCAGAAGCTCTGTGGAGCACAGGATGGTGTGGTACCTGATAGAGCTGTGGGGATCTGCTTTAATGGTGCTGACAGGGACGTAGCAAAGGTCTAAGGTGGGAGAGGGGTGGTCGTACAGCTGGGTTTGCTGCTTGCTATGGGAAGGATACAAACCTAAAGTTGATGGTGAATTTTGCTGGGGGAAAATTCCAGCCTGAATTCTCAGCAGTGTTTCCCTTTAGGAGATTTACTGGAAGTCCTGATAGATGAAGGTCCTGCAGAGTGAACTGGCCAGAACAAGAGAAACCTCCTGTGAGGGCTGATCTGGCTCTGGGTATGTGCCTCCCTTTGTGGGGCAGGGGCTGTTACCTCTGCAAAATCACTGGAACTGTTCTTCAGGGAACCAAAGAATGCTTTTCAGTGGTATGGTATGGTAGCATGGGCATCTCTGGAAGTGTCCGGGACCAGGTTGAACTGGGCTTTGGGCAGCCCGGTCTAGTGGAAGGTGTCCCTGCCCATGGCAGGGCTGTGGAACAAGATGATCTTTAGGGTCTCTTTCAACTCACACCATCCTATGATTCTATGGGACAATTATAAATCCCTGTTGGTCACCTTGGTCTCAGGTGTGACCCATCTGTAAGAAGTGCAGGTGACTTCAGGTAACTGTGGGAAGTACCACAGGATGCAGAGAAGATGCAGCTGCCCATGCTGTGTTTTGGGGGGCAGCGTCTGCCCCCCCGAGTATCGCTGCAAGAGCTTTGGAGCTCAGTCTTGCCCTGGTGTGCTACTGCTAGCTGTGGGTGTGGGCAGGGCAGCCTGGAAGCCCATGGTGGTGTGGTCTGTGGGCCTCTCCTGCTAGGTGCTGGCTGGGCTGTTCCCGCTTGGCCCACTGAGCTACTGTGATGCTGAGTGGGCAAAGCTGTGCACAGCTGGACTCTCCATGTGAGCTGCTGCTCTCCCTGCGCCATGTGTGCTCCTGCTCTGGTGCTTATGTGAAGGGGACAGTGTAAATCCTTGTCCCTTGTTGGACCCATCAGCATGTTTGCAACGTGCTGGCCCAGACTTCAGTGAACTGGACCAGTGCAGGGCTCTCTCCTAAGCCCAGACAGCAGCTGAGCTGGTCTGTGGTGCTGGCTGGGCTCTGCCCTGGGCACAGACTGGAGCCTTCATCTGGCTGCTGCCATGTCCCAGTGCCTATTCCCCAGCCAGCACTCACACAGACCCATCAGGACCAGGCTGGATGATTGTGTTGAGGATGTTGTGACAATGTAGGTCACTGTGGGATGTTTTCGAGCCTGGGGCAGTGTCTGTGGCTGAGATGGTGTACTCACCGGCTTGGTGCTGGCAAAGCTGCATGGCAGGAGGTCAGGATGCAATCTAGCATGGATTTTTTTCTTGCTCTACTCCAGGGCCCCACTGTGATGGGGAGCTACTGTTTGCAGGCAGAAGTGAGCAGGGTTGAGGGAGGTCTTGCTCCCACTGCCTGTATTCTCAGAACACTTCATTAATGATACTAATTGATGTCTATAGCTTGGAGCCTGCCATAATACAATCAGCCCCACTGAACGCTGTTCACACAGGGAAGCCACAGTCAGTGGCTGATGGAGAGCACAAGGGCTTTGTTTGACAGCATCAACACAGGCAGGTTGGGGACTGTCGAGTGTGACTGCCCTGCCTTTGGTGACTGCATCCTCCATACTCCCTTGCAGGAGGAACAGGGTGCAGGCTTGGGAGCCCCAGGTTCCATACCTCTTCCTTCTGGGTCTGTGGAAAGCTGGCTGCTTTTGTACCTGGCTGTGAACTGCCTGCCCATCTCTGCTTGGCTTCTATTGACTCACCCTGGAGCCGGGATGGGAGAAAGCTGAGCTTACAAACCTGGGAGCAGCACAGAATACCCACAGAAATTGCTGGGCTTGACAGAGAAGGAGCAGGGCCACAGAGGCTCTGCCAAAAGAGGGAGAGAGCTCCACAGATTCTTGTGTGTCTGGTAGGGATGGCCAGAGTCCATGGGGGAGCTGCCCAGCTGTGGGTCAGTGGCTGGTGTTGCTGTGCTGTGTGGGGACTTGGTCCATATGAAAAGTGGAGCAGGTTTTGTGCCTTTTTGGGAAAGCTGTTGTGGGTCGGTGTCAGGGCAGGCTGTTGGCCACACATAGCTGTTGTTTGCTTGTGGAGAGTGAAAGGATTTTTCTGAATCCATGGGAGAGGTGGGAGCTTTGCATAGGTGGGTCATCCTGCCTGCTTTGCTTCTGCACTGGTGGGAGGCTGGGCCTTGCCTGTCCAAGTATGTTTGAAAATTAACCCTTGGAAAAGTGGGAAGTATCCCTGCTGTGCTGGGAGACCGTGCTTCCTCTTCCATGTCGCTGTAGTGCCTGCTGGGCAGATTCTTCTCCCCTGTTAGATGCAGTTGTCATATAAAAAGTGGCCCTGAAAATGCTATTGCAGGATGGGGTCTGTTCCTGTTCAAACTGCTAATTTTCCTCCTGGTGTGCCAGACCTGCCAGCGACTCCATGGATGAGGGAGTGGGGCTGTCTCCTGTAGGTCTGGCATCACTGACCTGCATCATCACCTGCAGCCAAAGCCCTGATGACCAGATGTTGGCTTTGGTGTCACTGTGGAGGCCATGCCATGAGCCGGAGGGATGGGTGACAATGGGGTGGTACAGATGGCCTGAAAGGAGAACACTTGGGTCACACCCAGGGGATCAGTGTCACTTCTTGGAGGTGTGTTGGCTCTGCAGCCCTGCTGTAGTAAATATTTGCTTTTATCCTGGAATGAGCAGAGCTGGCCTTCAGATCAGGCTCTTGGAGAGCAAAATGACATCTAACATGATCTTGAGCTTCCATTCTCCAGCAAGGAAATCTGTATGGAATCTAAATGCAGCGCTCAAGCTAGGCAGGCACCCTCTTGTGACAGCTGTAGCTGTCCTTCAGAGAACTTGCCATCATCTTCTTTTTAACCAAATCTGATTTCTTCTTTGCAGGTTCTGAATTGTGCCTGAACTGAGCGCTGAGAGCAGCCCCTGGCAGCAGCGTGAGTTTATCCTGAAAGCTTTTGTTCTCCTTTCCAGATCCCAGATGAGGCCGAGTGGGTTTTGCAGTGTAGAGCGGGTCGCTCAGCGTGGAGAGGTACTGCAGGGAGGCTTGTCTGCCAGGAACCCCCAGCAGGACTGGAAATCTAGCCTGCTCCCATCAAAGCACCACACTGCTGGGCTTGGGCTTCTGGCTTTGTGTTGGGATTGTTTCCTGGTTTGGTTGGAACTTGGCCCCTTTGCCAACAGAAAGGCTCCTACAGGCAGCTCGACTCCTTGTCCACTGACGGAGCGACTTTGGGTTATCACTCTTAGTGTAGAGTTTCCATGCTCTGGGTTTCCATGCCATCTTTTGTATGGAGGATCTGAGGAAGGCAGTGTGTTTACAAACCGGTTGTGGTGTTTTGCTGGCTGTGGGTCTCAGCCCAGGGCTCAGGTCCCTGGGCTCATGAGGCTGGGCACAGCTGGCCTGAGTTGCCTCCTGGAGAGTCTGGCACTGCTGGGCAGCTGGGAGCGAAGTACAGGAGAGGTCTGAGCTGCAGGATTAAATAGCTGTGATGCCTGAAAGATTTAAGGGCTTGTAGTCCTGGCCTTCTCAGAGGCCCCACAATTATTCAGGCTGGAAGGACTGCTCTACTCCAGGGCCCCACTGCACAGCACAGTGACATCCAGGATGTGAGGAGCTGCTTCTGTGCATCCTGCGGCCAGTGTGGGGCTAGTGATGGCTGGGAGGACAAGATCTTGCTCTTGCTTTTGCTCTCTGACCTGTGAGGTGAGCCTGGGCAGAGCAACTCTCCAGTATGATGCTTGCCCAGGACTGAGATGGGAGCATGGTTTCATCATCTAAAAATGGGGAATGAGGAGCTCCATAGCTGCACCCTGCTGTCCTTGCTCTTTCCCAGGCAACAGGGCCAAGTGGCAGTGCAACCCTGCTGCCCGTGGGGTTTGGCTCCTGCCCACATGAGGCAATGGATGCAGGTTCTTCCCCCAGAGGGTGGTCAAGCACTGAAACCGGTTCCCCAGGGCAGCGGTTATGGCCCCAAGCCTGAGAGAGCTTAAGGAGCATTTGGGCAACGCTTTCAGGCACATGGGTTTCCTCTCCTGTCTCTGTATGCTGAAAAGTTTGGATGCTGAATGACCAGTTTTGGAATTGGTTGAGGGTTAGGTTTAGGGTGCAGCCCCAATTTCAGTGGTGGATTACATGCACTCCTGCATTGCTGTGTGCCTCAGTTTCCCTGCAGGATGGGGTCACGGTGCTTTGGGCTCCACGCTGGGGCTCAGCATAAGGAACACTGCATGGGAGGCTGGGCACCAGCCACCACTGACATGGGAGTGTTCAGCTCCTGGGTGGTGCCCTGCAGGAAGCTGTACCCCTACATGGGGATGCGAGTCCCTGTTGCAGTTCCCCATACTAGGGTGGCATGAGGAGCAGGAGGACATGTACCACCTCTGCGGTGACCCCTGGTACTCAGCCAACACCTTGCTTTTGTTGTTGGCCTTGGTGTCCCAGGTGTAGCTGGGGGCAGCAGCCCAGGTCTGTATGTCTTTGGTTTCATGATTTCCCCTTTCATCTTGTGAGTTGGTGCTGGGGACTTGGGGCAGCTGCAGCACAGCAGAGCTACTCTGTGTCTGTGCACTCCAGGCAAGCTCACCCAGCCTGTGCCAGTTACCTGCAGGTCCCAGCTCCCTAGCAAGTCTTGGCAAGAGGATCCTTCCCAGCACACCCCAGGCATCCCCCTGCCTCCTGAAAGATTGGTGACACTTTGGTCATGGCACAGTGATTGTGCTGGCAGTGAGCTTCTCCTTTCTCTGTGTTCCTGCAGCTCCCTCACAGCTGATGCTGTATCCTACTTCCTGGGTGCCTGGAAGGGCTTGTTGCTGGGATAGGGTAGGCGGCAGTGAAGGAAAAGGGGTGGTTCCTTGGGAGCTTGCTCAAAGGAGGTGGGCACCCCTCATTTGGACTGATGGTTGTTGTAGGTCCCTTCCAACGGAACTACTCCATCCTCTTCAAAGCTGGTGACAAGGTGCAATCATTACCCTGGGGAACATGGCTCTTTGTACTACCACTTTAGACCCAAACAGTGTCCTCCTAGGGCTGAAGAGCAGAAGATGATTGTGGGAAGAGCCCTTGGCCCTTTGGAAGGAAAGAGATGATGAGAGGCCAAGCCTGTACCTGAGCTGGGCTTCCTTTGGTGGCTCCCCTTCATCCAGGTGCTCTTCACCTCCTCCAGCTCCTCTCCTCTTCCAGCACTGCTTCCCAGGGTGTTCTTGCACAGAGAGCAACTGATCTCCCCTGGCTGCCACATCCCAGCACAGGGTGGCCGAACCTGTTGTCTCTGCCTTGCTCTGAGGGCCGTGGCTGCCAGGGCAGCAGAGGACCTGCAGTAGGGATGGGAGCAGCTGTCACCAGTGGAGGAAGAGCATTCCCTGCTAGTGGGTGGTCCATGTGGTCTGCCACACCCCTGCCTGCTCGTGTATCTGATGTGCCCAGCCGTGGTCAGTGGGAGCTGGGATCGCAAAGCCTTTGGTTCAGCCTCCCTCCTCTGCTGCACCAGAACATTCTGGGGCTCTGCTCCAGTGCTGTCCCTGTGTGAGGGGAAGGATGTTCTGCAGTGCTGGTGGTGGTCCCAGGGTCTCCCTGGAGAGCCTGGTCCCTACCTGGGCTGACTGCTCCACTTGGCCTTGGCACCTCTTGGACAGCCCCTTCCCCATCCCAAAAAGCACAGGGGGCCAGCAGAGCAGAGCCAACTCTTAGGCACAACTACCCTGTCCCCAGGCCGAGCCGCTAGCACTGTCAAGATGTGTCACTGAGGTGGTTTAGCCCCAAAGCTCTGTTTATGGGCAGTTTCTAAAGGCTGCAAAGTGCAGGTGGGCACAGAGCAGCTGCTGGAATGCCTCCCCAGCACCCTGGGCAGGATTAGATTTTTATAAAAAGAATTGGCCCAAAGCACTGCACAGATCACCTTAGGCCTGAAAGACACTGTCAGTCTGTTTTATGGAGTAATTGGGAAGATGAAGCTGTTCTGTGCTCTGTGCCTCCCACCTCCCCAGAG
The DNA here is from genome assembly GCA_013399855.1 of Oxyruncus cristatus. Taxonomy (NCBI): domain Eukaryota; kingdom Metazoa; phylum Chordata; class Aves; order Passeriformes; family Cotingidae; genus Oxyruncus; species Oxyruncus cristatus. The sequence continues at coordinate 46,293 of VXAY01003172.1, forward strand.
CGGTGGGACCCCAGCAGGGGGTGGGAGCTGGCAGTGCTGCCTGCAAGGTGCTGGGACAGTGCCCTGCCTGTCCCCCACCCTGCCTTGGGGCTGCTGGTGCACTTTTCTCTTGATTTGGGGCCTATCCTGGCTGCAAGACATGCCTTGGTCAGTGAGCCTCAGCTGCTTTGGCTGGGGCTGAGCAAACAGGTTTGTGATATGTGGCAATGTGTGTCCTGAAGGCTGGTGGGAGCTCCCTCAAACTCTTGGGAAAGGCTGGCTGCTGGACAAACACCCTGCTTGCCTTTGCTGATCCTTTTAACTCTTCTGCATCACACCACTTAGAAGCTGAGTCATAGTGGGGTGTGTTGGAGTGCCCATCCATCTCTGACACCTCTGCCCAGCTGTTGGAGGCTCCTCTTTCCAGAGCTGTGCTGGGATCTTGCCCCACCTTTGGCAAGCAGGGCTATCTGCTTGGGCAACAGGAGATGGGGCTTTCCAGGGAAGATGCAGCTTTGTTGCACTTATGGCCACAAGCTCCCGCAAGTCCTCAGCAGGTCTCTGATGGGCTCCTTCCTTGCTAGACTGGTGATTCCACTGGGGCTGGATGGAAAGGAAGAGCTGTCTGTTCTTAGATCCCTGCGGAGGACTTGCCACCTGGGACTGGTGTTTCAACAGCTTCTCTGGCACAGCAGGACCCAAGGGATTTGAAGCTGTAGGCAGAATCTGAGCAGGCATGGTGGGGGCTGGGGACCTGTATGACTTGCTCCCAAAGGCGATGCTCAGGCTGGACCATGTTCAGGAGAGCACCTGGCCCTGGTGCAGGTATGCTCTGGACCACCATATTCCAACAGCTGGGTACTGGTGGTGGCACCTCTCTGGGCTTCTTCCAGCCCATTTTCCCCACACCCCTTGCTGCTCTCTTTATTCTGCAGCAGATTTTCCTATCTTGGCTTTCCTCCCTGTTGCTGAAGGGGTTGAACAGTGTTTGGACCACTTCACATCCTCAGCAGCTACAAGAACAGGTGTCAAGCACTGCTTGGTAGGAGCCAAACAGGTTCTGCTCCCCTCATTGCAGCTGAAGGGTGCAGGTCTTGGGTACCAGGGCTTACCTTCCTCTCTGATGCCTCCCTAGGGGATATTCAGTCTGGAGGGGTCAGGTGTTTGTCATGCCTCTGTGCACAGCATCTCAGACTGCTGAAAGTGTCCTCAGCATGGCCGGTGCTTGCTCTACTCTGGCATTGCTCAGGGACCTCTGGGCTGGTTCTTCATGGAGCCGTATGCTGCCCTGGAATTCGTGTTTTGGCTTTTGTCCTTCCCCACCTGTACAGCAGGCAGGATACTTGGGGCGTGTTGGGGGGGCTGATGGGGCATTGGAAGGAGCTCTGTGCTGCAGTGAGGAGCTCTGGGAACCTCGGAGGCCACTGTACTTGCTGGATGGAGAGTGATGTTGGGTCTCACTGCCACTGGTGTCACCTGGAGATGCTTGTCCGGCTCCTGTGTGCGTATAGTCATTCAGAGTAGCTAGGACTGAGACAGTGTTGTCACTCCACACGTGGCTGCTCCACAGGTCCCACTTTCCTCCAGCCAAAAGGCTAGTGTTTCTCAGTACACCCAGTGGTGGTGGTGGTAGGCAGGATGAGCAGGAGCACTGCTACTTCCCAGGACCCTGGTATGATGCTTCTTGTTTCTCACTTCAAGGTTATGTTTAATGATGAATTTTGGATGGAAAATTGGGGATGGATGAATTTCGGAGGATGAGGGAAGGAGAGGGCTGCCATAATCCTGTTACAGATTCAGCATGGCTTTTGTGCACAAGCCTGCTCAGCTGCAAGTGAGAAGGCCAGTAGCCGGGTTGCCAGGGAGACAGAGATGTTGGTGTGGTAGATGCTGTGGCCATGCTGGGCAGTTTGTGTCCCACCCTTTTGCTACCACCAGTAACAGTCCCAGTGACAGTCCCTGACTTGTTGGAGGGGACACAGTGCTGAGCCATGTGTGTGCTGCCCTGTCCCAAGGGGTCTTGATGATGGAGCACCCTTACCAGTGGCGCCTGGTGGCTGTGGCTGCAGCAGTGGATGCCCTGAGGCTGGGGCAGGCTGGGTAGAGTTGGATGGATGTGGGTGCTTCAGCAGTGGATTAGGGGTCCATGCTCCAGAGCTATGTCCAAGTAGGTCCCCCTTGTGCTGGTCCCAGTGGGATGATGCTGTCTGGGGGGGTAGGTGGCCTTGCCACCACTTAGCTCACAACAACCATCCACCTTGTAACTGAGATGGGCAGCTCCATCTCTGTGAAAAGTCCAGGCTTCCCTCCTCTTCTAGAAGAGACCCTTCTAGGCCACCTTCAGGTCCCTGAGGAGTGACCAGGAACTGATAAGCAGAGGCACACGGTGATGTGCCAGCCCAGGAGTGTGGGCGGTGTGTTGCAGCTCTGCCAGGGCTGCAGTCCTGCCTGCGTCCCCACATGACCATCACCCGTTCAGCACCTCTTCTGGGCAAGACCACTATGCCTGCACACCCAGCCCTGGGCATCCCCTGGCAGCTGCCTCCTCTCTTCCTCCTAGCTGCAGGATGAGTGTCCTGCCCACCATCTGGAAGCCACATGAGAAGTGGTGAACATCCATCAGAATGGCTGCGAGGTGTAAGAGGCATCTTGTTCCCCTCATGTGGTGGTGACAGCACTGGAGCCTCGTGCTCCTGGGAGCTATGGTGTCACTGCTCCATGCTCAGCAGCCCTGCTGCCAGGCTAGGCTGGGCAGGACAGAGGAGACACCACTGGCTTTGTGTCCCCCGTCCTGGCTGAGGCTTTCCCAATTCAGCTGGGAGGCCAGGAGCTGTGCTACCCTCTCTCCAGGTTTTCTTGGCCTGGTCCATGGTCCAGGACCTCCTGGACACAAATTACTCTGTTAGGTTGTGCTGTAGTGGGGCCAGCCTAGCTGTGAGATCCCAACTTCCAGCCCAGCTGTGGTGATCGGATCCCAGCTCCCAGACTGGCTGTGGTGCTGGGGGTCCCTGCTTCCAGTATTGGCCTGGGTGCAGCACCCTGTTTTTTGGGAGCAGGGCTTTGTGCTCAGGGTGTCTGAGTTGGGACCTTCCTCTCAGAGCAGGAGGCTCTTCCCGTCTTGGGGCTTTGCTCACATCAGAGCCCTGCCCTTGGGTGGGGTGGGAAGGAGGGGCTTTGCTCAGGTTTCTTTTTTTCCCCCATTTATTTATTTTTAAGCTTCTTCTGCGGCCCTTCCTTCTGTTGTCATTTAATTGCCCAGGTTCCCTGAATACTGGTCACCTGCCTGGGGGTAGAATTTGAGACACATCAAAGGTAACTGAGCTTCTGCAGGCAGCGAGTGAACATCCTTTGGGAACTGGGGAGAGATTAAACAGCCAAGAAAAACAATTGCTCTGCTCAAGATTGTCCAGGAGGTAAAATGGAAGGGTTGGGGGAGAGTGAGGGAAAACCAGCAATATTTGCTTCTGAGAAAATGTCTGCCCAGTGCCTGGGAGGAGACTGATGGGGTGGGCCCCTCCAGGGGTGAGGCCTGGAGGGTGCTGGATGGGGGAACATGAGGCTGGAGCAGCTCTGCGGTGAGAACTGGGTGTCTCCATTCATCTCTCCCAGTTGACCCTGGAATGAGTTTGTCCAGCTGTTTGTGAGGATTGTATCTGTGCATTGTCTAAATGACTCAGCTTCCTGCCACCCCGCTGCCAGGGCTGAGGAGCTGGGCCAGGGATGAAAGGGATTCCAATGAAATGTCAAACCTGGTGTCACACTTGGGCTGGAGTCTTGTCTGGGGTCAGTGTGGGGAGGTGGGAATGGACTCGCACCCACCTGGCTGCCTGTTGGCATTGGGTGCTGCTGCCAGGGCTGCTGGGGGCTGCCTGCACCCAAAGAGTGAATCAGACTTGTACTGCCAGTTAAAGAGTGAAAAAAAGGAATTTTCAGCTTTGTCTTTGGGAGTAATACAAAGCAAATGGAATAAATACCAAACAGTGGCATTGTTTGTAGTGTCAGGACTGGATCAAGGCAGTGCTTGGAGAGTTGTCAGCACCTTGATCTCTGGCAGAAGCTACTGTGGCTGCATGTCATGCACCACTGTGAGCCTTGGCGGAGCAGTCTGCCAGGCTCCTGGTGGCTGCCCTGGCCCTGCTGGGGCCTGTGACCAGCCCCCTGAGCCTTGTAGAACCTGCATTCAAAGAAGAATGGGTTTCTGTTTTTTTTTTTATTTGGTTTAAAATTCCTATGGCAGTACTCATTTTGTAGCATAAAATATCTTACAAAAAAATCCCACAAACAAACAACCCCCACCTAAGATATTCTCTTCCACTTCACTTCACTGAAAAACCTTTGGTTTTGATGGTGCTGGTGAGTGAGCTGACATGGTATGCTGTGCCCCAGCATCCAGTGTGTTGATACAAGGAATGTCTCCCCTGCTGTCAGCATGGCCCTGGGAATGCAAGGGAAGCTGGGAACTTTTGGGGAGCAGCCCCTGGAGACCCAACTGCAGGTATTTCAGGCTCTTTTCATGCACAAGGTCACTGCTAGCAGTGCCAGGGTGTAAGGGGGCTGTTACCAGAGTGGAAAGCTCATGGAAGCCCCTTCACTTTTTTAGCGAGGCCTTGGGACAATGTGCTGCTGGGTGCATTGATTTCTCACAGCGCTGGTGATTAGTTAGATTTTGGGGTGCCAAGTCAAAGGGAGAGTTTGGTTTTATTCTCTAGCTCTGACCTGTGAGAGGTCAAACCTCTGCTAGGGACACCAGTGCTGGGAATAGTTTAAAGAAGCCCCAGAAGGTCTATTTTCCAGTTATGATTTTCCATGGTTAATATGGCAGTTTCCTGCTCCTCTTTCCAGCCAGGCAATTGGTCTTCCCTTGGAAGGGAGATGAGCAGCAGCATAAATTACAGGCAGTGTCCAAAAAGGTATTTGCAAGAGCAATTCTCTTCATTGAGCTCCCATCTGTTTCACTTACTGATCTGTTGCTCTTCTTCCTGTGAACTTGTAGCATTTTCTTTCCTGGAAAGAAATTTTGAGATGTTTGGAGGCATTTTCCTATGCATGTTGGCCTCTGTCAGTTAGCTGGAAAGCAACAGTGATGCTGAGGCTTGTGATTTGCCCTTTGCAGCTCAGGGACTTGCAGGAGGAAACCAGGTGTGAAGGATGATGCTGACCTGAGCCCAGGGAGGGCTCAGACACATGTGTCCCTGGCAAAGCAGGTTGTGTGATCCTGGGGGAGAGCCCTTCTGTCCTTCCAACATGGGGTTACAGCACTAATGGATGAGGAAAGAGCAACAGATGCCATCTACTTGGACTTGTGTGAGGAACTGGACGCTGTTCTGCCTGGCATCCTGTCTCTAAACTGAAGACATGGATTTGACAGATGGGCAACTTGATGGAAAAGGAACTGGTTGGGTGGTCACACTGAAAGAGTTGCAGTCGAGGGCTTGATGTCCAGGTGGAGCCCAGTGACAAGTGGTGTCATCAGGAGTCAGTGTTGGGACTGGTGCTGTTGGATGTCTCTGTCGGTGACAGTGGGATCGATGCACCCTTGGCCACTTTGCCGATGACACGGAGCTGTGGGTGCGGTCACAGGCTGGAGGGAAGGGACCTGGACAGGCCAACAGGTTCAACAAGGCCAAGGGCAAGCTCCTGCTCCTGCATTGGGGCAATCCCAAGCACAAATACAGGCTGAGAGTGGATTGAGAGCAGCCCTGAGGAGATGGACTTGGGGGAGCTGATGGATGAGAGGCTGGACAGGACTCAGCCACTCTGTCCCTCTGTTTTGCTCTGGTGAGACCCCACCTGGAGCAGTAGGATGTGGAGCTGTTAGAGTGAGTCCAGAGGAGGCTACGAAGATGCTCCAGGGGCTGGAGCAGTTCTGCAATGGAAACAGGCTGTCCAACCTGGAGAAGAGAAGGCTCCAGGGAGACCTTAGAGCCCCTTCCAGTGCCTAAAGTGGCTCCAAGAGAGCTGGAGGGGGACTTTGGACAAGGGCCTGGAGTGACAGGACAAGGGGGAATGACTTGCCACTGCCAGAGGACAGGATTGGATTGGATATTGGGAAGAAATTTTTCCCTGTGAGAGTGAGGAGGCCCTGGCACAGGTTGCCCAGAAAAGCTGTGGCTGCCCCATGCCTGGAAGTGTCCAAGGCCAGGTTGGATGAGGCTTGGAGCAACCTGCTCTAGTGGAAGGTGTCCCTGCCCATGGCAGGGGGACGGAACTGAATGATCTTCAAGGTCCTTTCCAACCCAAACCATTCTGGGATTCTGTGCTCATTTCCAGTCATCTGGGCTGGTTGCTTGAGGTGTGTTCAAATGGCATGAAGACATTTCCATGTGTCCTTTTCCTTTCCCTGTCTAGCATTTATCAGCTTCTGGAAGCAGCAGTTGGAGCTGGGGTGGGAGGTCTTTCTCATCTGAAAGCGTTGCTCCCTTTCCTGAAGGCCTTTGTTCTGAGGTGGGGCTGGGGGCTGAGCCATGGGGCCCAATGGGAAGCAGGGACAGACTTAGCGGAGGACATCCCTGGTGGAACCAAGTTCCAGTGCTTTAGTGGGAAGGGGGTACCAGGTGGTGGTTTCTGGGCTCATATCTGCTGCCAGAGCTGATGCAGCAGAGCTGGCGCTGCTGGCAGGGACATGAGGGCGAGGTGGCTCCTGCGGGATGCTGGTCGCTAAGCAACCGGCAGCGGAGCTTTCCGGGTACCATTCCCAGCACATCCCTACCTGCATCGCTTCCTGAACAGCTCCTTGCCTGCTCCAGCATTGCCCGCATCCTCCCAGGCAGCATAATGGGAGCTTCTACTGCCCGCACCACACCGTCCTGGGGCAGAAGAGCACCCTAGGGTATCTCTGGGTATCGCAAACCTTGATTTGCGGTTTCTCTGCCCAAGATCACCAACACCCTTCCCTGAGGAAGGAAGGTGTCTTGAAGCTCTGTTGACCCTTTTGTTTGAGGCTTCTACCTCAGCGTTGCTTCTCTGCCCAGTTCTGGGAAGCAGCGCTAAAAGTGGGAGCCTCAAGGCTCCTGCACCCTGAGGTTCCCTGCAGCCCTTTGGCTGGGCTGGGAGTTGTGGGTGTGCTGTGGGAGCCTGTTTCCCCTCTGGGGCAGTTGTGCTGTTGAAGCCTGGGCGCCTTCGGTCCTCCTTAGGCAGTGGCTATGGTGGGACAGGGATGCTGAGGCTGATATGGGAGGGGTGGGTGGTTCAGAAGGGTTTGGAGAAGTGTCAGTGGCTGCACTGCTCAGGTGACCCTGCTTGGAGCTGTCCCTCAGGGTAACTGCAACCCTGTCTGGGTATGTTGTGGTCTTGGGTCCTGTTTCTTTATGACTTTCCCAAGGACAGGTGTTCATAAGGCACTTGGAGAGTCCTTGGTTCAGATGACATCCCGCAGCATGGGAAGGAGCTGTTGATGGCTGCTTGGGGGCTGGAGGACCGGGAGGTTGCTCTGAGTGGTGGCTTAAAGCCTTCAGTGCCTCCACGGGGCTGGTTCATCATGTGCCATTGCATTGGAGGATGCTGAGTGTTGAGCAACCTGCTCTACCCGGCCTTCTCCTGTCCAGCCAGTGCTCCTTGCTGGACTTTGCTGGAAGAGCTGAAAGCCCCAGATGCAGCATAGGATCATAAATCTCTCAACTCCTAGTGTGCTCCTAACTCTGCATTCCTTTTGAAAGGTCAGTGTTTGTCTGGAGGAGGTACATTCCTGGCTTTACAGGGCTGCCTGGAGTGACAGAGTGGACAAGCTGGGCAGCCTTTTCCTGTGCAAGAAGCCTCAGTGGACTTCCAGACATGCCTGGGTTCTCCCCTGGAGCAGTGGGCTGTATGATTTCAGGCACAGGGGCTGCTGTTGGATCCTGCCACGAGGATCTGTCCTTCATGCACCTGTTGCTCCTGAGTGGCAGAGCTGCCACACTGCTGGTGAGATCCTGTGCTCTGGGATGAGTTTTGGGGTCCCTATGAGCCTGCAAGCTGGTATGGCTCTACTGGCACAAAGGTGCTGCGTGGCAGTGTCCTCAGTCAGGGAGGGGACTGATGAGCAGCAGGGATGGCTCTCGGGGAGTCAAGGCTCAACCTGGGAGCAGGGAATGGTTTTCCACCACTGGTGACAGGGAGACACTTCTGCTTGTATTACCGAGTGGCTGTCACAGGGAAGGAGCTGAAGTGTGAGGCAATTGGGCTGAAAATGGAGAGCTCTGAAATAGCATCAGCCCCATGGCACCTCCTGGGACTCTGGAGTTGCTGCCGTGGCTGAGCTGGGCAGTGCAAGGCCCTGGTGGTGCTGAGGGCGTCAGTAAGGCTTGACTTTTTGAGGGGAATGCAGGTGAGACTGGAGGGACCCGTGGGTGCCAGAGAAGGGGGAAAAGTCCCCAGAGCACTAAGCAGGCAGGTTGTGCTCTGCCCTGAAGATGATGTTGTGGCAGCCAGGCTCAGTGGTGGCACGTGACGTGTTGTGGCAGTGCTGCTGGTCCCATCCTATGTGCTCCAGGGGAGCCTCTGGGTGCAGGGGGAGAAATCAGGGGACAAGGGGGAAAAGCTGCAGCATGCACTGGCTCTTTCATCTCACTGTTGCGTGGTGTCTGGGCTGCACTTCCATCTGGAGAGGCACAGGTTGTTTGCAGGGGCTGAATCACTGCTCTCCTGGCTCACCAGCTGTGAGATCTTCGTTTCCACGTTAGTAAGGTTGTGGAAGGTATTTCTTGGCTTCCAAGGGTCACAGCAACTTACTCCTGAACTTATTTACTCAGCTGGGACGTGTCGTTCAAAAGGGTAGGAGTGAAACGTTGTTCAAAATGGCCCCAAATTTCCTGGGTCTTGCAAAAGGACCATGTCCCGCTGTTCGAGGGGGAGCAGGAAGGAGAAGGCTCCGCCTTTGCATCCTGGCAGGCTTGGAGGGGGAGGAGGCACCTCAGCTCTGTCTCCTTGGGATACAGCAGAGGTCATGCTCCTCTTACCTGTTTTTTCCTGGTGCCAAAAGGGCTGGGGCCAGAGCGAGGGAGCAAGCTGGAAGGAGGGTTGGGTCTCTGAGGGCGGACTCTGCCCCAGCTGCTCTCAGTGCTGCCAGCTGAGCTGAGTGGTGGTGAGTTGCCATCTCTGCCTGATTCCAGGCTGACTCAGGGGACAACTCCCTGTCAACTTGTTGGCTTTTTTTCTCCCCCTCTAACTTTCTACTGATTTGTTTTTGACATGTGGCACAATGCGTCTGGAGCCACAGGGATGCTGATCTTGACTCCCAGGGTGTAGTTTTGTGGAGTAAGCTCAGGCTGCTTTATTAACTCTGGAGCAGGGGATGGCACCATGGGCAGCAGGTCACTGTCTGTCCCCCACAGGAGATGCCAGGGGAAGATAGAGCATTTGTGAAGAGAGGCACTTTGCTGCCTGTCAGCTGTGTGTGCAGAAGCCCAGCATCCTGCTCTGGGGTCAGATGTCTCTGCGATGCCTGATTTGGGCATGATGAGCAAGCAGATGTCTGGGCTGTTGGCAAATGCTGACATAATGTAAATACATAATTGCCCAAACAAGGATTCAACACTTGTGAATTAAGGCTGAGCTGGCTGCAGCAGAGCAGCTTCACCAGCCCCACGCAGGGAGGTGGGATAGCCCCGCACTGCCGGCTCCTTCCATGTGGTGGATCCCAAAGCTTTTGGAGGTGTTACACAGGATCACTGCACTCATTTGAGTGTGTTCCCACAGGATCATCCCATCTTTGGTGCCTTTGCTTTTGGTTTTTTCCCAAGTTGATCCAATTCTTCACTGGGCAGCTCCAGCCTGGCTGGATACATACTCTGTGTCAATGATGAGCCACTGTCTGCTTTAGTGGTGCTCAGTGGCTGCCTTAGCCCTGGATTTGGCTCATTTTCACCGGTTTGGTGTCCACTGGGGACTCCAGGTCTGATCAGTGAAGCTGAATGCACCAGCTCAACTGCCTGAGCTTGCCAGGCTGGCTTGGGTCTGGAGAGCAAACACCTGTTTGGACAAAGGTGTCTGAAGTCACCATCAAAGCCCCTCAGTGAATTAAGGGAGTCTCCCCAGGAATGGACTGGTCCAGACAGCCTGGATGAGCCCTTCCTGCCCTCCGTGGCCAGGCAGGCTCTGGGCTAGACCCATCACCTGTGCAAGAGGGGCACGAGTGGATCTGTCTCTGCTGAGAACAGCCTCCCATGGTCAGTCCATGGTGATCTCCTCCACTGGCAGATTCAGACCTCACTGCTCTTCCCTACTTTAATTACAGAATCATTAAGGTTGGAAAAGACCTCCAAGATCAAGTTCAGTCTTTGACTGATCATCACCTTGTCCCCCAGCCCAGAGCACTGAGTGCCATGTCCAGTCATTCCTTGAACACCTCCAAGGATGATGACTCCAAGGTGGTGCACCTTCCTGGGCAGGCCCGTTCCAATGCCTGAACACCCTTTCCATGAAGAAATTCTTCCTGATGTTGAGGAACATCAACCTGAACCTCCCCTGGCACAACTTCGGGCCACGTCCTCTTGTCCTGTCACTTGTTCCCTGGGAGCAGAGCCAGACCCCTACCTGGCTCTACCCTTCTGTCAGGGAGTTGTAGAGAGTGCAAAGGTCCCCTCGAGCCTCCTTTTCTCCAGGCTGAGCCCTTCCAGCTCCCTCAGCTGGTTTCTCATCAGACTTGTGCTCCAGACCCTTCCCCAGCTCCGTTTCCCTTCTCTGGACACACTCCAGCCCCTCAATGTCTTTATTGAAGTGAAGGACCCAGAACTGAACACAGGACTCAGTGAAGAGGTGGTTCCTCCTGGTGCTGTGCTGCCATGGGGTGGGACAGCTGTGGGGTGGTCAGCAGGACAAGGTGGCACAGCTCACCTGGGCCAGTGCAAAGCCCACTCACAGGCTGGGAAGAAAGGTGTCAGGTGAAGACGGACGGCTCCCACTATCCTTCATGTTCCTACTGGGATGTTCTTGAGCTCATATCATCCTGCTGGGAAGGAGAACATTGTGTTCTATTAGTCTGACATCTCCTTTCAACCACTTCTGGCAAAGCGGTGGGAGATAGCAGGCTGGGAGGTGATGGGCAAAGGGTGAGTTGGGGGCAGTGGGGCTTGCGAGACTGCATGTGTGCAGGGGGGACATGGATGGATGTGCGCTGTAAGGCTCATGGATGTAGAGGGACGATGCCTGCAAGCACCTTGTGGCTGCAGGGAGGATGGGATGAGGTGGTTGATGGTATCAGGGGAGCAATAAAGCTTCTCCCAGCACCCCCTGTGCCCTACTGCTCCTGCAGGAATTGAGCCCTGCCCGCAGGGTGCCTATGGGATGTGGTGCTCGTGCTCTTGTGCTTCAGTCCTTCCTGTTGTGTGAATGTGTGTTTGCTGGGCAGAGGAGCCAGGTGTGTAGGAATTGGAGGCAAACTGCTTTGCTGTAAATGAAGAACGTCAGAAGAAATTGTGACTGTCTGGAAAAAGACCTGGAGGCTGAAACATCCATGTGTGTGACTGACCTGAGGAACAAAGAGAAAATAGTGGGATACAGAGAGGGGGCTTGAAACAAGTGTGTGGGGATGACGGGTCCAAAAAAGCTTTGCACCAGATGATAAATCTTGGTGCTGTGATCACAAAGCTGTGTCCCAGTTAAGGACTTGCAGGAGCCAGGATGAGAGGAGAAGTGAACCCCAAGGTCCATCCAGCTACAGGCAGCAAGGGCAGGTGGATCAGACCCTCAGGGAACAGCCAAGACTCTGAAGGCAGGAGGAGGAACCAAATGCATCTGGTTTGACCCTAGCAAACTTTGCCCAGCTGCCTCTGCCCGCTGGGCTCTGCTCTTTCAGGCTGAGCAGAGAAGAGCTGCTGGGGCTGGTGCAGGGACTGCAGGGACCTCCCTGGGCAGCTTTACCGTGTTGCACTGGCTCTGGAGGCTTGCTGCTCTTGAGGGCCTCCAGATCACCACTGAGAAGGACCAAGGCTGGAACCTGATGGACCTGAGCAGGCACTTCCCCATTGGGGTGGAGGCAGGTCCTGCTGGTTGGATAGTGACCACAGAGAGCTGTTGTCCTGGGCTGAGTGACCCACCCTGGGTGTTGCCTTCTCTGGGTAAGGCTGAGCTGTCACTGATACTGGATCTGTGCAGGGTTGGTACTGTGGAGGGGTCATGGTGGCCTGGGGACAGTGGGGACCTGTCAGGCTTGAAATAGTGGGAAAGCAGAAGGAGCTCTGCCCTGGCTGCTCAAGACAGGGACAACTACAGCCCAAACTAGGGGGAAGGAGGTTTGGTGAGATGATGGAGAACACCTTTCTAATGGGATGAGGATAAAGCCCTGGCACAGGTGACTGTGCATGAGAGGAGTTGCAGAATCACAGAATGGTTTGGATTGGAAGAGCCCATCTTGTTTGGAACCCACTGCCATGGGCAGGGACACCTTCCACTAGACCAAGTTGCTCCAAGCTCCATCCAACCTGGCCTTGGACACTTCCAGGCATGGGGCAGCCACAGCTTCTCTGGGCAACCTGTGCTAGGGCCTCCCCACCCTCACAGGGAAGAACATCCAATCTAAATCTCTCTTAATTTGAAACAGTTGCCCCTTGTCCTGTCAGTATTTCTCCATGTAAAAAGTCTCTCCCCCTGTTTTTTATGAGCCCCCTTTTGGTACTGGAAGGTGTTCTAAGGTCTCCCCACAGCCTTCTCTTCTCCAGGCTGAACACTGACAGCACTCTCAGCCTGTCTCCATAGCACAGGTGCTCCAGCCTTCAAAGATCTTCTCTGTGGTCCTGGGAGAGGAGACTTATCCCACTCTCCTCTCCATCACAGTCACTATTAAATGCTTGTCAGGCCAGTATGGAGGGAGCTGCTCCCTGTGTTGAGCTGAGTGGTTTAAATGATCTTTTGAAGCATCATCTCCCTCCACAGTGGGGGGCTGCTGCTGCCCCGCCGGGGCTCGAAGAGGTGGTGTGGCGGGGGGGGTTGGCTGAATGAGGTTGGCAGAGCTCCCTTGTAGGAGGCCGCGGGGCCTGGGGCTCCCACATCAGCTGCATCCAAAGCCTCACCTGTGAGTCAGTGTTTGGCTGATGATGATTCACAGTAGCGCTGCGAGACAGCCACGGGCTGGTGCAGGGCTGGGATTAATGGTCTGGAAGGAGGGCAGTGCGGGAGGAGGGAGAGAAGATGTTTTCCCTCATCAGCATTTCCCAAGTCTGACTGTCAGGTATGTCAGTCCCGAGCTGGAGAGATGTTCTGGACCTGCAAAGGAAGCTTCAGCTGTTGGTCCCCTCCCTGGCAGGACTTGGGTAAAGGGTTTGGTGCCCTGGCACCTTGGCAAGCTGGTGGCTGCACCTGGCCATCACTGTCCTAACCTGAGAGCACCATTCCTGCTTAGCTGTACCTCCTGGAAGCTCATGACATGCTGCTTCAGGCACAGGCAGCCCCTGCCATGCCCTGACCCAACCTGGCAGGAGGATGAGGTGACCTCCCTCCTCCCAGGGGGAGGCATCTCAAGAGCTGGGGGCTCCTGATTGAGCAGGTGTTTCTGTAATTCTCATTAAAGGTGAGGGTCTGCTCCCTCCCTTTCCCAGAGGTGACCCCAGCACATCTGGCACAACTGTGAAACGTAGAATCCCAGAATGGTTTGGGTTGGAAGGGACCTTAAAGCTCATCTTGTTCTACCCCCTGCCATGGGCAGGGGCACCTTCCACTAGACCAGGTTGCTCCATGCCCCGTCCAACCTGGCCTTGGACACTTGCAGGGATGGGGCAGCCACAGCTTCTCTGGGCAGCCTGTGCCAGGGCCTCCCCATCCACACAGGGAAGAATTTCTTCCCAATATCCCATCTGACCCTGCCCTCTGGCAGTGGGAAGCCCTTTCCCCTTGTCCTGTCACTCCAGACCCTTGTCCAAACTCCCCCAGTTCTCCTGGAGCCCCTTTAGGCACTGGAAGGGGCTCTAAGCTCTCTCCAAGAGAGAGCTCTAAGCTCTCTCTTCTGTTCTCCAGGCTGAAATTCATTCAGCTGTTCTGAACCGACTCAAGACAGTCGACAAGCACTGTTGTTATGCTTCAAAAATATTATTTGGGCATCTTTCCATTACCTTTCTGGGCTCTCACATGGAGCCAGAAGTTGTCAGAGCTGCCCACAAGTGTAATCCTCTGGGAGCCTTCGCCCCATCCTTAGTGCTGTAGCTCACAACAGGGTCAGAGGCTGATCTGCATCCTCGTGTGTCTCCAGGTTGGTGCTTTTCAGCCCCTGCTTTCCTTCTGAAGGACTTTTGCAGACCATGTGTCCTGCAGCAAACTGAAACCTAATGGTGGAGGTTTTTTGTGTTGCATTTTGCAAGTCATTGAGGAGTTTTCAGTTTGTCCCCAGTTTGGGTGTCCGTAGTGTCCGGGCACTTGGATGCCAAAGGCTGGATTCTCCCCAGTTCTGTGGGGACACAAATGCTACTGCTGTAAATTTGTACAGAAGTGAGACTGATGAAGTATTTTCTTAGCAGAGTTGAGCCAGAGCCAGGTAGGAATGGTTGTTCAAGGCTGTGAACCTCTTGCCACCTATCTGCACCAAAGCTGCTTTGGGGCAGCCTGAGGTGAGGGTCTGGCCACCCACGCCGTGGTCTTTCCCAGCACCTGTAGCCCAGGCTCCTGGATGTTATTCCTGGCTCCTGCTCAGCCCTGTGACTTGTTCAAGCTCCTTTGACACCTTGTCGGTTGTCATAGACAAAAGTCTCCGATTGGCTACTTAGCCAGAATTTCACTTGGAATCAACCATCTTCTACTCTAATACTGAGGGGGATGGGGTAAACCATGACGTCGGTGCTTTTGCGTATCTGCGAGATGCTTCAGAGGATGGAAATTTCCAAGTTCCAGTTTCCCTGCAGCAGCTGGGCCGCACGTGTATTTTAGGACTCGGGTGTGGGAGTGGGCACTGCAGTGCTGGGCACTGTGGGCACCTCTGGGGACTGGGCTCGTGGTGGCTTTGGGACTCAGACCAGCTGAAGTGAGGTTCAGGGAGCATTGGGTGCATGATAGTGACACTGCATTGATATGTATAAAACATATATTATATATACATCCTGAATAGAAATCAGGCAGGGAAGGCAGCCTGGGGAGGGCTAATCACTGCTGAAAGACAACCAGGAACATCTGAAGGATATTAAGCAGGAGAGAATCAGAGTAAATCCATTCCTCAGAACTGGTTATCTGGTGTGTGGGCACTTCTCATGTTGTGCCACAGGGAAGCTAGGGCAGGGCTGGGGGAGAGGGGGTCCCAGCTCTTGGGGGATGCAACTTGGGAAGAATACAATGGGAGAAAAGAGGAGGGCTGAGAGCATGTGGGGCTCATGGAGCTGGGCAGGGGGCAGCTCTGTTCCTGGTCCTCCAGGCTTGCTGGCATGGCCTGTCACCTCCCTGTCTCCTCCATGGAGGGTGGTGAGGGCAGAGGGCCCCTTTCCTCCCTGTCCTTGAGGCATATCCTATGCAATGAAGCCCTGGTCAGGTGAAGTGGATGCTCCTCACAATAAGTGCCTACCAGAGTCCTGGGTCTGGCCAGCACATCTCCTGGTGAGCTTTGCTTCAAGGGGGTGTCCAAAAAGTCTTTGGGGACTCCAGGCACTGGAGTACTATCCAAGATAAACTGGAAAACATAAGGATAGATAGCACTGAGCTTGGCTGGTGTGAAAGCCTTGAAGGCTTCTCTGAAGAGTGGGGCACCCACTGTCCCACAGGACCCAGGGGCATGGCACAGCATCCCCTGCTTCTGGGGTGGTGGGAGGCAGGACCCCAGTGTGGACAGCACTGGGGGGGTCTGAGTTGGGTTGAGGGGGGTTCCCTGTAGTGGAGTTTCAGTCCTGGGGTAGGCCTGAGGTACCTTCTTCTCTGCACCATTTGTTTTCTCTGCAGTAGCCCCAGCTCTGCCTGCATGGCCCAAGTCCCTGCTGTGTCCCAGTGTCGTGGGGTGTCCTCTGCCTGGAAGGTCAGAGCCAATGAAGGAAGCCCGTATGCTCTTCCCCACTGTGCTGCAGCTCTGAGCCGACTCGCTCTTTCTTCTCCCCTCTCTGTGATCCCTCTTCCATCCCTTCTGACCTTTAAAACCTTTGTCTCTTATCTTTGATAATTGCCTGCAAGGCCTGAGCATCCCTGAGGCCTCCAAGCTGTCCTTGTGTTGGGAAAAGCTAGAAAAGTCTCTTTTCTCCCATGCCTGGGCAGTCACAGAGGGTTCACGTCCTTCTCTGGAGCAGCCTGGGATCCACCATGCTGTGGGTACCGAGGGGATGCTTCCATGTGTAGCAGGGAGTTCTTTCTCATCTGTGCTACAGATCCTCCTTGGGGCTGCAGGTCTTCTCTCAGGGACAGGTTTCTCCCTGGTGTTCCTGTCCTAGTGGAGCCAACCTTGTCCTGTGGCTCTATGCCTCTGACTTGGCTCCTTAGTGGGGTGTGTAATCCCACTATTGTGGGATGCTCTATTGTGCGTGCTTTTGTTATTCGGTACCGTCTGGGGACACTCTAGGGATTTTTAGGGTCCTGATTCTCCTTCAGTCTGTCACCAGTGGGGATGGGGCTTGTGGTTGTGTAGCCACAGAGGTGCTGTTGGTCCCCTCTTGCCAACAAATGTTCCTTGTGGCTGAGAGGGTCAAATGGGGAGGAACCAGAGGGAATCCTTCATTGGTGTCTTTAGGTGTTCAGAAAGCACGAGCCAGGCATCCCAAAAGTGGGGAACTGGGCTAAACCCCACAAATATTCAAATAACAGCCCCTCCAGTGCTTGGTTTGAGGTAGGTGCCAAGGACGGAGCTGAGCTGATGTTGACAGGGACAAGGGGTCCAAACAGAGTGTTTTGGGAAAAGACTCCTTTGGGCATAGATCAGCTGTGCCATGCCGTAGTCCCTGACCCTTCAAATCCTCCCTCCTCCTGCTTGGACTGGGGAGGGCATCAGGAGCACACACGGCTATGGTGTCCTCGTGTGACCAGGGTGCCAGCAGGTGCCACTGATGGCTAGAGGTTATGAGGAATGATGAGCCCTCACTTGGATTTAAACCTTTGAGGATTAATGACATGTTTTCCCCTATGGCTGTCCTTCCGTGCCCTCTCAGGGGGCTGCCAGGCCAAAAGAGGCAGCTGGATGCAGGATGAAGCCGGTCCCAAACACCAACATCCAGTGCTGGGATGTGCCCAGTGCTAGTTTGGATGATATTTTTCAATTGATTTTCCCGCCTTTCCAGTGCAGGAAGCCCTCCCCTTCCCCCACCTCAGCTTAATTTCTACCAAATAGTCAGAAACATGCTGATGCTTGAAATCAGAGGCTCTATCTGATATGGAGGAAATGTTGAATCAGCTTGTAGCTGGAGCTGCTCTGGGCAGCAGCCACCTCCCTGCCTTCCTCCAGGTTCCCAAATGCCTCCAAAAGAATGCCTGGTAGCCAGCTTTGCCAAGGTGGTGGTGGAGGGATGAGGCCGGTGCCCCTGCACCCCCACAGCATCCTCCACTGGGATCCAAGAACTTGCTGGAATGCTGAACTAAAACCTAGGCCCAGGTTAGCCATGACCTCTTCCAGGACTTGAGCTGTGTCCCACTGTAGTCTGAAGGAGCTGGTTCCATTTCCCTGCCTAAGTCACCAAATTGTGCTCCAGGTGGCAGTGGAGGATGCAGGTGATCCCCTCCTATACTGGATAGGATCACGAGAATGTGAGGAGACCATGTCATGGGGTCAGCAGGACCAAGGAGGGACTCTCCAACAGCACTTATTTGCAGGAGCTTGGCTCAGTGCTTGCTTGGGGGCATCTCTCAGGCGGGGGGGGGCGCATGTCTAGAGTCCTCAAGCTGCTCCCTGTGCCAGGAGGCACCTTGGTGTGTTTTTTTGTTGGGTAAGGAAGTGCAGGATCAGGCTCAGGCCATGAGCCACATCTCCATGAGATGACTCAGGCATTAGCTGGGTCCTTGCTGAGCCCACCGGCACGGCAGCAGTTTTGGGGGCTCTTCTGGGGGTGGTCCTGTGGCTGACACCTTTCTGCTGGCCCGAACCCTGCACTGAAATGCAGATGAAGATCTCCTGGGCTCTGCCTGTCCCTCCGATGTGCTACCTGAGTTAGCCTGTGCCACCCTGAGAGGGGTTAATTTGTTTCTTCTTAGAGAGATAAGTGAGGGAGCTTGTCCATGGGGTGACCTCCTCCTGCTCCCAGCAGACTGTGCCATCCTTGACCACTGACAGGCTTCTGCCAAGAGGATGGAGCCAGGCTCTGCTCAGCAGTGCCCAGGGACAGACCCAGGGGCCATGGGCACAAACTGACACACAGGAGGGACCCTCTGAGCATCAGGACACGCTTTTGCGGTGCGAGGGTGGCTGAGCACTGGTGCAGGTGCTCAGGGAGGTGGTGGAGTCTCCATCCGTGGAGAGATGCAAAAGCCGCCTGGCAATATCCTGGGCAGCCTGGGTGGCCCTGAGGGAGCAGGGGCTTGGCAGGGTGACCTCCAGAAGTGCCTCCAACCTCACCCAGCCTGTGATCCAGTCCTCTGACCACAGCCTGGTGGCCTGGGCAGTGTGCACAGGGTTCAGCATGGTGCAGTGGGGTCCTTGATGGGCTTAGAACAGGCACTGATGCCACAGGGCCCAAGTGCCAGCAGGACCCTCTTTGAAACCTGGTGATGTTCAGGTCTCCCCAGTCAATTTGCACCCTGTGGGTCTCACCAGTCATGGAACCACTGAGGTTAAAAAGGAGCTTTTAAGATCGTTGAACCAGTACTGCCAAGACCACCACTAAACTGTGTTCTCAAATGCCAAATGTGTCTTTTAAATCCCTCTAGGGATGGTGACTCCTGATGTACCAGTGCCTGACCACCCTTTCCATGAAGATTTTGAAGCCAAGAAGAGCATTTCTATAGGCAGTTCCACAGTTAGTTGGTAGTGGACGCAGTAGGTCCCTCCCATCCTGACACCCCAGGGCCTGAGCCCCTCTCTCTGGGTCCATCATTGCTTCTTGCCAGGGATGGAGGGAAAATCCTTCCTGGCATTGTTTTCCTTAGGCTGCCTGATGGAGCCAGCCCAGGGATGCTGTTCAGTTGTGGTTGCTCAGAGATGGGTGATGCCAGCCCTGAACAGTGCAGAGCAGCCAAGAACTGGTGGCCCCCAGCCCCAAACCCCTGTGGCTGCACCCTCATGGAGAGGGGGTAAGGGAGAGGTTCAGGGCTGGAAATGCCATTGAGGATGCTTAGGCTGCCCAGGCTGGGAGTCCCTTACAGGGGCATTCGTGACTGCTGCTCCCATGGGAGCTGCAGGGGCCAGGGAAGCTGCAAACCCCGCTGGTCCCTGGGGATTGCGCTGCCAAGGTCAGGGTCTCGGGTTAGGGTGCAAACAGACCAGGCAATGATTTCAGAGGAGAGGGGCTTTCTGGGAATTATGGGATTACTGATTCTTCCTTGCTGCAGATTTCTGTGTTTCAGAGTGAGATCCCCCTGGGCTCTCCCAATTCAGTGGCTCAGGAGTCCCTGTGCAAGGTGACCAGCCCTGAGGAGGGCTCATGGGGAGGTCTGTTGGGGCTCTGACCCAGTCCCTGCCCATCTGGTTCCCCCAGGGCAGATGTTCTTGGGTGAGGGGACATCCCAACCCATGGGTACTGCTTGGAGAGCTCATGCTGGTGAGCAGCTGGGCAACTGGGGCTGAACGGCGGTTTCTCCCGCTGCATCCGGCCCAGTCACTCACACGGGTGCCAACCCCCATGGGCTACTGGGGTCTGGGGTGCTGGGCAGCACCTGCTGTCTGGCCAGTATCCCTGTGGATGTTCCTGCCTGTGCTCTGGCTCTCGCCACTGCCCACTGACGGCAGGATCCTTCCTTCTGCACAGCGGGGTCAGTGCTGGGCTTCATGGACCCCCTGCGCTGTTGTGTTGCAGGATACGAGTGTCCCTGCAGTGCGTGGTCCCAGTGCTTGCTCTGTGGTATTGTCCCTTCCAGGGGACAAAGAGGGGAGGAGGAGCTTCGTGCCCTGGAGACAGGGATGTGCTGGGTGTCACACTTGGCACTTCCCCCTGGACAGGACTGATGAAAGAGCTTTTGTTCAGCCCCCGCTGCTGGGACATCTCAGAGCAGACTGGTGCTTACAGGGTGCCTGGGGACATGGTTTGGAGGGTCAGAGTGTTTGCTGCCACAGGACCCATGGAAGGGATGAGTGGGATGCGGACAGTGCAGGTTAACTTGGGGTGAAGATGTACAGCGGACCTAGTTCCCATGCAGGAGCTGAGCTCTTCTTCGCTGCCAGGGCATGCACAGGGAAGGATCCTGGCAGGAGCGCAGTCTGGTGCCTGGCCTGGGATGAGTCAGGTGTTTGCAGGTAAAGGAGGTGATGGGGCTGGTGCCACCATTCCAGTGGGACCCTCCCGCCATGCCAAGGGCACTGGTGCAGGCCCAGAGCGCCTGGGAGTGGGGAGCCTGGCAGAGGGCTGGGAAGGCAGTCCAGCTCCCAGCCTGGCTGCGGCTGCAGTGCACATCCATCCATCACCGTGCGGGGGGTGGGAAGAGGCGGCTCTGTATAAAGCGCTGCCTCGGACGCAGTGACAGCCCAGCGGGATGAGCTGTGCTGGAGCCATGGGGAGCTTGCAGCAAGGTAGGGCCCCACCGTGGACAAAGCTACTGCGCAATGCTTGGCACTGCTGCTGATGCTCTGGGCTTTAGCAAGCAGTGGGTGCCCTGGGGAGAGCTGGGTGGGATGCAGGTCCTGTAGCCGGGGAGGGGGATGGTTGGACTTGCTCTTAGAGGTCTTTTTCAAACTTATTGATTCTATGACAGGGCACTTTTACAGCTGGGAAACTGCTCAGGGCACTGCAGATCTCTGCCAGTCACTGGTGAGGATAAGTGGGGTTCATTCTTCAGGAGCTGGGGATATTCTCTGTTTCTGATCCCCCCGCTTCACCATAAACAGCTCATATGATTTGCTGGCCCTGCTGCAGAGCAGCACAGGAGAGCTGGGCTTCACTGCAGAGCATTTTGGGGATTTGCACGTCCTGTGCCAGGGGGTAAGTGCTGGGGGGCAGCGGGGCTCAGGTTGGCAGCAGGGCTCAGGAGTGGCAGTGGGGCTCGGGGTGCCATATGTTGTCAGGGCTTTGGGGCTACTTTCTCTGTTTGCTCTTTCTGTGTCCCCAGAGGATCCCCAGGACTCCCCACCAGGCTCCTCTCAGGTTTCCAGGATGGCTGCAAGGCACTGTTCGTGCTCCTGTCCTGCCTGTCCCCTGCCAGCTCAGCCCCTGCCCAATCAGGGGTGCTGGGTGCCACAGCCCTGGTGAGCACCTCTGTTCTTGGGGGCTGGCAAGTACCTGGACCCCCTGACCTTTGTCACACAGCCACTGCTACCCCTGCAGGGCGCTCCCCATCTCCGTCTGTCTCTGTGGCAGCCATCTGTCCCACAGCACGGTGTGGGGCTTTGCTGCCAGGATCAGCCCCATGGGCCCTTAGTGGTGATGAGGCAGGAGGGCACTTGGGTGTTATCCAGCTCTGTACATCCTAGTTGTGCTGGAGCTTGTGAGGCCCAGTTCAGGCACTCAGCATGGAGCTGGGGTCTGCCCAGGACTGTGATGGTCCGGAGGTTAAACCTCAGTGATGGGCAGCATCCTCGGCAGAGAGAGGGGGGAGGAAACAGAGCCCACTAGCAAAGGGGGATGCTCAGCCTTGGAAACCATCCTGGCAGCTGGGAGTGACTGGGCAGGGGAAGGGGAGAGCAGGCTGCAGCAAAACCCGCTTGGAGGTGGCAAGGAAGGGAAGGTTCTGAGAGGGGAGCATTTTGGAGGCTGGAGCTGGGATGTGCTGGGGAAGTGCTGGGACAGAGCATCTGGGAAAGCTGTGAATCCATACTCTGGCTTGAAGGGGGAGGAAGAGGAAAACACCAAGGGAAGGAGGAGCAGGCAGGGAGGTGATGGGAGGAGATTCCAGGCTTGACAAGCAGGTCTGCCTCTGATCCTGCTAAGGCTTTCGTTGCAGTCGTCATTCCCACGTGCCTGTTCCAGTAGCCTGGAGCTCTGTCCGGCTTCAGCCATTTCCCGTTAGGAGAACAACCCCCAGTCCATAGGGGTCCATCGGCAGCAGAATTGAGGCAGCCCTTCGGGAAACTGGGCGTGTGCTGAAAACTTGACCTTACTGAAAACTGGCTGCTTGGCACCAGAGCCCATGGGTGCAGAGGAACCCTTCAACTGTCATCCTGCCCAGGGAAGGGTCTGGGGGGACGGTGTCCACTGCCTTCTGCCTTCTCCAGCTGCTGCTAGGCAGCTGCCAGCCTCAGCATGGGAGCTACTCCAACCCTGGCTGCACTCCCGAGGGGACATGCACGAGCAAGGCTAGGTGCTGGGAAGGGCAGGGACAGCCTGGGAAAGGCTGGCACCCAACGGGATTGGGTCCTGATCCTTCTATAGGAAATAATTAGAAGGAAATTATTTGGGACAGCGTCTCTACTTGTCTCTACCCAGCTCGCTGCAGTTGTGGTGTAAACCTCTTTTTAAAGGTTTGTGGTGGAAATTGTCAGTGAAATTGTCCCTCTGGCAGCATGCTGGGACCTGTGTCCTTTCTCAACCCATGGTCCCCCACACTGGAGTCTCCTGCATGGGGTGGGTCAGCAGAAGCTGAATTCTGCGTCCAGAAGGTGCTGTGTGATGGGCAGCACTCCGTGGCTGCTGCGTGCTGTCTGAGGTTTGCTTGCCGCCTCCACATCAGGGGCAGCTCCTGCCTGAGCCACAGAGCTGCTCCTTGATAACCAACATCTGCTTCTGGAGCTCTCGAATGCCACAGGAAAGGCCATGGGGGAAAAAAGTGGGGAGAAGGGGCTGAGGCAGGTTGCACTGGTTGCCTCACTGTGAATCTCAGGTCCCTTCAGAGCCTGCAGGTGCCCTCAGGGTGCTGAGCACTCCCAGCCTGGCACAGGGGACAGCTGGGGTGCTGGCGGTCATGTTGGCCTTGATGTCCTTCTCCCACAAGCCTGGGTGCAGATGACCAGGCTTCCGTGGAGGGTGGCAGCATCCTACTGCTGGCCAGAGCTCTAGGGGCTGGTGCCACCATCCCCAGAGGCTTGGTGCTGCCAGGCTGGCTCTGACCCTCGGTGCCAGCCAGCCCTGAGCCCCCTGGCTGCCAGCAGCGTTGGGTGAGTGGTAGTGCTGGCGGAGCCCTGGTTCCGTGCTCCTGGCCTCTCCACTCAGCCCCACTGTGGGCAGGGAACCCTGAGCAGCAGCTCTGCCCGCACAGCTGAGGCACCCACGCCCACCAGCCCCTGAATGCGGCCGCTGTGGCTGTGCCCAGGAGCATGGCGGAGCCAGTGTGGCCCCTCCATCAGGGCTGTGCAGCTGCAGGGCTCAGCTGCAGTAGTGTCATATCGAGGGCCACTGCCCCACTGCCAGCCCCAGCTCCCTTGGGACAGCTCCCCAACCCTTGTACCCCAGCAGTGACCCTGTGTGGGGATTGGACCCTCCCCACCATGGCTGCAAGGTGGGAGACTAAGGGGCTACCTTCTCCTCCTGAGCCCATCCAAAGTTTGGAGGGGCTTGATCCTCCCTCCTGTGTTCCACACTGCTGGGGCAGGAGCAATGCCACAGAGATGGGCTCAATGGGCCCTTTCTGGGCTGGGATCCATTCGGGCTGGAGTTTCCTCTGTGGCTGTACAGAGCCCTGTGTCTCTGCCCAGGCACAGAGACAGGTGGTGCTGCAGGAGGGAAGAGCGTGCAGTGGGAATTACTGGGACCAGGGAAGGGGGTCAGTGGCCAGGGTTCCAAAGCAGGGTTGCAGGAGAAGCCAGGCCATGGTGGGAGCAGGGAAATGGTGCCTGGGGGATTGCCAGGCTTCTTTACCAGGGCTCTGCCACCCTGGCACTGCTGTGTTGTGCTCTCACTGGCTTCAGCTGGTAGTCAGGGTCCCTGGGTCAGGCTCCTTAGTTGGAACTGGAGCTTAATATGCAAAAGCAGGTCTGGCTAGGCAAGATGGGATGAATTCCTAGCCTACTACCCTTATAAAAAGCCCTCATTGCCTCAGGGATCAGTGCTTCCCACTGCAGAGAAGCAGTTTGGAAGAAAGTTTAGAAAACTTGAGTGAAAAATTCAGTGTGTTTTTGGCCCAAAGGGATGGTTATCATTTTAGAGATTTCGTATTGATTAAAAAATTCACACACTGAGATCCAAGCAGAAGCACTTAGGAATGATCCACACAGGGATTGGAGCTGGGACCGTGCAACTGCTTGAATATGCAGTGAAAAAACAGCAGCCCTGTTTCCTCTGTGGAAAAAAACAAACCATTGGTGACCTTTGAAAGCTTCTGGTGCCCTTGGCCAAGCAGTGGGATCTGTCCAGAGGAGCTGAGCCGATGCTGCTCAGGGACCTGTGGCAGGTTGTCCTGCCTGTCGTGGCCTGGAGAGTGTGGCCCTGGGGTGGACGGGTGAAATGCTGGGCCTTGTGGTGTGAACAGAATCCCTCTGTGGTGACCACAAGGCCAGCATGGCCAGCAGCAGTGTCCCTGACCTCTGTACATGGAAGGGGGATGCTCCCAGATGCTCCTGCGCTGCCAAGTCTGGTGGTGGGAGGCACAGACTGACTCCTGTGTCTTCTCTATCACCTCCTCTCTGTTCTCTCTCACCCCTGGAGTCAGTTTTAGTCATTTTTCTGGGTAATTTTTCACATTTTCCCACTGCTGAGGACACCTAAAGGGCAGTGGAGGGACAGGAGCTGTAGTGTGGGATGGATTTGCTTTGTAACAGAAAGTCAGCAGTCCGTGGGTGACATTGAGCTGAGCCTGAGCAGTGCAGTGGATTCACCAGGGAGGTGGCACCCAGATGGAAGGAATGGAACGGAACATCCAGAGGGACCTGGACAGGCAGGAGGAGCGAGCTCATGTGAACCTCATGCAGTTCAACCAGGCCAAGTGTGAGGTCCTGCATCTGGGTCAGGGCAACCCCCAGCACAGGCTGGGGGCTGGGTGGGTGGAGGGCAGCCCTGGGAAGAGGGACTTAGAGGTGCTGGTGGGTGACAAATTGGATGTGACTTGGCCATATGTGCTGGCACCCAGAAACCAGTCTTGTCCTGGGCTCATCCCACACTGTGCAGGTGAGGGTGGGATTCTGCCCCTCTGCTCTGCTCAGGTGAGACCCCACCTGCAGTGCTGCTTCCAGCTCTGGGGGCCCAGCACAAGAACAACATGGAGCTGCTGGAGAGTCCAGGGAGAAGCTCTGAGGGCTGGAGCCCCTCTGCTCTGGAGCCAGGCTGAGAGAGCTGAGGGTGTTCACCTGGAAAAGAGAAGGCTCTGGGGAGACCTTAGAGCCCCTTCCAGTGCCTAAAGGGGCTCCAAGAGAGCTGGAGAGGTACTGGGGACAGGGGCCTGGAGGGACCGGACAAGGGGGAATGGCTTCCCACTGCCAGAGGGCAGGGTTAGATGGGATATTGGGAAGAAATTCTTCCCTGAGAGGGTGGTCAGGCCCTGGCACAGGTTGCCCAGAGAAGCTGTGGCTGCCCCGTCCCTGGAAGTGTTCAAGGCCAGGTTAGATGGGGCTTGGAACAACCTGGTCTAGTGGAAGGTGTCCCCGCCCATGGCAGGGGGGGGGAATTAGAATGAAATATCCTGTGGGCTTACACACTCCACAAAAGTGCAGGTTTTATGGTGCTGCAGGCATTACTCAGGGCTGCTGGTGTGGCTGCTCCGTGGGCAGGGTGGGTGATATGACCACAAGGAGATGCTCTGATTGAGCACCTCGTCCAGCCACAGCCTTCGGACACTCCAATGGCAGAGATCCCTGCAGGTCCTGCATGGACTGATGGGGAGCTGGTGGGGCCTGAGCAGCCTGAGTGATGGGTGGGTGATGGTCCAGAGGGTGCTCCGTGACCTTGGTGCATGGATCATCCCAGGAGCTCTCGCCAGCCCACACTACATTGGCATAAAAGGTTTCAAAAACATAAAGGTTCTAAAAACATGTTGCTGAGCACCCCGGCATGCCTTCCCCTTGCTGTTCCTGGCCCTGGGTTTGTTTTTGCATCATGCACTGGACAGGCAGCTGGGGCTGGAGGCAGGAATCCCCCTGCTCCGCAGGGTCCCACGCTGACCGTGGGAACCCAGCATGCCGCTGCTGCTGGGATGGCCAGAGGGGAACAAACCAGCCAGCCCAGATGCAGTCTGTGGAGCTGTCCATGTTTGCCATTTCCTGTGTCAGTGCAGGCTTTCCCCTGACTCGCAGCCTGGTTTCTCCTCCCACTCCTAAAAAACACGAGTGAAGGTACCAGTGGGCACAGGGCTGGGGGGAGCAGGGGGTCAGGTCAGCCTCACTGCCTGCTGTGAGTGCAGAGATGGGGCATGAGCCGTGCCCTGCCTGTGGTGGGTCCCTGTCACTGGGCAGCAGATCCATGAATGTACGGGGAGCCAAGGTCTGGCAGAGTATCCATGCAAGGACCGGGAGCTGGGATCTGGCAATGGATCTGTGCACGAACAGGGAGCCAGGGTCTGGCAGCAGATCCATGAGTGGACAGGGAGCTGGGGTCTGGCAGCGGATCCATGAGTGGACAGGGAGCTGGGGTCTGGCAGCGGATCCATGCATGCAGGCAGTGGGGCAGAGATGGGCTTGTCCCAAGCCTCCCATGCAGCCAGGGCATCCCAGCTGCTGGCTGCCTAGCCAACATCCTCCATGCCCATGTGACCCCAGTGACACCTCCTGTCTCTCCCTCGGGTGGCGGTGGCAGAACGGGGTGACCAGCAGCCATGACAACGGAGACGGGCCCCGGGTCGGAGGTGAGGAATGCGCAGGAAGAGGCTCCGCAGCAGCAGCTGGAGGCAGCTGCCCACGGCCCCACCACAGCCCCCAACCCCACCGGCCGGGACAGCGACGCCAGTGAGAAGCCTGGGGCACAGTCCGATGGCCGAAATATGGAGCCAGTGAGTGGGTGACGGCCGGGTGCCACGAGAGGCAGAAGGGGGAGGCGCAGCAGAGGAGAAGATGTGCCACAGCTCACTGCTGTCCATCACTGTGGCCTTGCTGCGGTGCGGGGGCTGCAGAAGCCCAGTGAAGTGTGCACATCCCTTGTACCAGAGGGGAGCCCCCTCAGCCAGGGTGGTGGTGGCTCTGCCAGCTGCCTGCAGAGCTGCCCACACAGCTGCCCACACAGCTCCTTGCAGGCAGGGCAGGACAGGACAGGTGTAAGGAGCCATATGGCATCCTGGAATGCTGATGGGGCAGTGCTGGGCGGGGCACAGGGAGCGAGCAAGTGGTCCTGTGTCCCCTGCCGAGCTGTCCTGGGCAGGGCTGGGAGCAGCGGCTGCACCTGCTGTTGGCTGCAGAGCTGCCAGGGAGCTGAGCTGTCGAGCAGGAAGGTTTTGGGTGCTGAACTGACCCCAGGTGTCCATCTTCCAGGGACCTGGCTTGTGCTGGCAGTGTGGGTTGGGAAAACTAGGCTTGACTAGGGACTCCCAAGAGGTCATCAGCCTCCCTGCCGCCAGCTGCCCTCCTCTATCTGCTCTGGAGGGCTTTCCCCCTCTGTGTGTCCATCCTGGCAGTGGTGCCAGGTAACCTTCTGTGTCTCCCTGTTCCAGGGCACAGACATGGAGGACAAGGACTACAGTGAGACAGATGGGCTCTCTGACAAAACAACCCCCAGCAAGACCCAGAAGTCACCCCAGAAAACCACCAAGAAAGTGAAGAGTGCCCTGTGCAGGGTGACCCTGCTTGATGCCTCCGAGTATGAGTGCGAGGTGGAGGTGAGTCTTGGCTTTGAGGGGCTGTGCTAGCACCAAGGAGGGGACACTCTCAGCCCAGGGACTCTGCCCAGCCCAGCAAATCCCCATGTCAGGGCTCTTCCAAGTAGCTTTGTAGTACCTCTCTCCTAGGGAAAAGCATCCACAGAAAAAGCCATTTAAGTTGAAATTGCAACATAAGGAAAAAATCTGGAAAGACAGACCCCAGCAGGGAATTTCAGCCCAGTGAAGACAAATTTGGCAGCTACTCACAGCAAAAAACAGTGTCTAAATTGGAAACCCAATGGCTGGGGGTAGAGCTCTGCCTGACAGTGTGTGCACCAACAGAGCCAGTGCTAGCCCGGCTGCGGCACCTCCAGAGCACAGTGTGTTGGCTGTCCTGTGTGCGCAGGGGTTGTGAGTGCACACGGGTATCTGTACGTGTTGGTGCAAAGGAGCTGACATGCAGGGGCTCTCCTGCCTGCCCCAGGTGGTTTTGTGTCCGTCTTCTCTGTGTTCATCTTCTTCTCCCTTGCTGCCCCTCCCCATGGAGCTGGTGGGCCACTGAGCACATGGGGAGGTAGTGTCATGTGTGTGCATGTGCACGTGCGGGTGAACACATGTGGACATCTTTGTGGCTGCATCCTCGTGCATGCAAGCGGGGCAGGGTGCAGAGGCAGGGGGTCCAGCACCCTGCTCTGGGTCTGAGGGCACCCACTCGTTAGGCATCATCACAGGCACATGGCACGGGCATGCATGAATGTACATGGGTGTGCACTGGGCGTATGTTCCCTGGTAGTGGGTGTCACTGCAGGGAGGCTCACAGGGGACAGACACCGGGCAGTGCCCACAGGGAGGAAGGGAGGGGAGAGGTGCCTGGCAGTGCCTGAAGGGAGCGATGGAGGGGACAGGACCACAGGGAGGGATGGGGGGGATAGATACCTGGCACTGGCTGCAGTGAGGGACGGAGGGAGCACCTGTTCCCATCTCCAGCACTCGCCACTGTCTCCTGCCTGTGGGCTGGGAAGGCAGTGCTGCTCCAACTTGCACCATGAGCTCAGAGAGAGGGAGGGACATCTTTATGGACCAGCAACTTTGCCTAAAAATGAAAAGCTGAGGTTGTTCAGAAGCAGAAGTCTGAGACCCTTTTTCGGGGAGACTTTTGCCCTTTCTCTGGCAAGTAGGCACACAGGTGTTTGCAGGCAGTAGCTCGGAGATGGCTGCATGGAGAGGATCTGTATGCAGGTCCTGGCTGATCCAGGTCTCAGCTGTGTGGGATTGATGAACGTAGGGAGTGTGTCTGCCTGAGAGGAGGGAGCACCCTGAGGAAGCCGGGGAGGGGTGTCCCTGCCCATGGCACAGGCAGCAGAGCCTTTGATCTCTGTGCTCCAGCAGCCCTGGCTGTCACTTTAGTGGTAAAATAGTTCACAAAGAAGGATGAGTTGGCAGCAAGATAAAAAACTTCCCAAAGAAGGAAAGAAGTAGAATACCCCAGGGAGCTCACAGAGCACAGGGGCGCCTCATAAGCCCCAGCGGGGTCATCCTTCCCCTGACTCTTCCCAGAGCACTAGCCAACCAAATGGGGATGCCAGGAGAACCTCAGGTCACAGGTGCTGGCAGAGCGGAGCAGAGCGATGCCCCTTGCCACATTGCCCAAGGATGGGGTCAACTTTTAGTCAGGTGCTGCTCTCTAAAAAAGCCATCTGGGGCACAGAGGAGAGAGTTAGGGGTAGAAAGGTAAAGGTGCTCCAGTAAATGGATGTCTTGGAGAGGGGAGATTGGAGATGGGAGCTGCCAGACTGGAAATAGGGGAGATACACATGTGGGAAGGGTTGTTCTTCAATGTCCATGAGAGAGCCTGGGCCTCACTGCCACCAGTAACAAAGGGAAATTCAGGGGAATTCAGTTCCCATCCCTCGAAGTGTTCAAGACGGAGTTGGACGGGGCTTAGAGCAATGTGGTCTAGTGGAAGGTGTCCCTGCCCATGGCAGGGGGCTGAAACTAGACAATCTTTAAGGTCACTTCCAACGCAAACCATTCTGGGATTCGTTTATACGGAGGGTGCCCTCTGATGCTGCACATGGCCTGGGCTCTTGGTGGCTCTCGTTTGTCCATGCTCTGCTTGGGGATCCCACCACTACTACTACCAGCAACCCATCCCTGCAGCCATGGGACCACCTGGCTGTCCCCAAAGTGGTGCAAAGCCCAGTGATCCCAGGGCTGCAGGGATGGGGCATGGCAAAACCCACTGCCAGATGAAAGCACCTTTTGGGGGTCACCCGAAGGGTCTCCCTTGAGCCAGCTCACCATCAGCCTCTCCGTGTCTTTGACAGAAACACGCCCGAGGCCAGGTCCTCTTTGACATGGTGTGCGAGCACCTCAATCTTCTGGAGAAGGACTACTTCGGCCTCACCTTCTGTGACTCAGACAGCCAGAAGGTGAGCACGGCAGGGTCCCTCTACAGCTGCCCCTTGCATAGTGGGGACCCCCCTGACCAGCTGTCTCCTTGTTGCAGAACTGGTTGGACCCCTCCAAGGAGATCAAGAAGCAGATCCGCAGTAAGTGCCCAGGGAGGGTCCATCCTTCCCAGCCCTGGGGTATCCCATGGAGCTCCAGGATAGCTCGGCTGTCGCTGTCCCTTCTCACCTGCCCTAGAGAGGACCTTCGGCAGCTGGCCTGGGGAGAGGGATGCTGATGCTCATTCAGCTATGTGTTACTCACCTCTCCTCTTACTCATGAGAGGCGCTGGGAGGCAGAGGACCCCCCATCTGTGCCACCAGAGCTGAGACATGGTGCCTCTCTGGGCACCACTTGCCCTGAGCAGGGAGAACAGGGACGGGGGGAAAAAGTGGCAGTCCTTGCTGGGACAGGTCCTAGGACCTTTGCCCATGATGTTGCATTGCTGGGATGGCAGAAGGGCTATAGTCCAAGGTGTCATCTTCTGGGACACAAGAGGCTTTTTGCTGTGACAGTGATGCTGCAACAATACTCAGGAGCTGATGGCTTCTGAAGTTGTGATGCTTTTCTCTCCCCAGCCATTTGGGAAGGATTAACCAAGTCGTGCTGGTGTCCCAAAGGCTGTGCTCCCAGCAGCTTCTGGAGCCCCCTGTCCCTGCCTTGTGCCAGGCTTAGGGGATGCATGGATGCTCCTGCACCCTGTGTGCAGCCTCCTGGGTGCTGTCCTGACTGCCCTCTCCCCTCTCTAGGTGGGCCCTGGAACTTTGCCTTCACTGTGAAGTTCTACCCTCCAGACCCTGCCCAGCTCACAGAGGACATCACAAGGTGGGGACCACACACCTCCTTCCTGGGGAGCCCTGGCCTGCTTTGAGGGGCATATATCTCCCTCCCAGGTAGCCCCAGCCTACTCGGGGGGCACATACCCTCGCCCTACTCTCACCCTCTGCCCCCTCCTGCAGATACTACCTGTGCCTGCAGCTCCGTGCAGATATCATCACGGGGCGCCTGCCCTGCTCCTTTGTCACCCATGCCCTGCTGGGCTCTTACGCCGTCCAGGCTGAGCTGGGCGACCACGACACTGAGGAGCACGTGGGCAACTATGTCAGCGAGCTCCGCTTCGCCCCCAACCAGACGCGGGAACTGGAGGAGCGCATCATGGAGCTGCACAAGACTTACCGGTGAGCTCCAAGAGGGAGCGGCACTGGAGAGCTGGCCCTCACCTGGTGGGGCGCCTGGCCACGTGTCCCCCTGTCTGTCTCACTGCAGGGGAATGACCCCCGGGGAAGCAGAGATCCACTTCCTGGAGAATGCCAAGAAGCTCTCCATGTACGGGGTGGACCTGCACCACGCCAAGGTATGGGGTCATGGAGCTCCCAGAGCCATGGTCAGTACCATCCCACCCTGCTCCTGCACACCTCTCCTGCACACCCTTTCCTCCCACAGTGAAGGCTCAGCGAGGACATGCTCCTGACATGGCTCTGATTGGCTCTGAGTGTTCCCATGTTGGACCAGAGGTGCTCCAGAGATCCACCAGCCTGGGGTTCAGGGCCCCCATAGCACCCAGGAGGAGGGAGCATGGCTGGTTCTGTCCAGGCTGGTTCTTGCTTCACTAACTGAACTGTTCCCGCCTGTCCCCTTCCCTCCTCCAGGACTCAGAGGGAATTGACATCATGCTGGGTGTCTGCGCCAATGGCCTCCTCATCTACAGGGACCGGCTGCGCATCAACCGCTTCGCCTGGCCCAAGATCCTCAAAATTTCCTACAAGAGGAGCAACTTCTACATCAAGATCCGCCCGGGTGAGGTGGGTGCCAGGTGCCCATGCAACCCTGGGGCACGGCAGAGTGCTTGTCCTGTGGGACTGGGGCTGATGGTGGGCCCTGGGGCTGATGGTAGGGATGTCCTCACCTGGCTCCAGCCTCTATCCCGAGGGTCCCACATGAATGACCACACTGGCCAAGAGAGGACATCTCCTGTGGCGTGGATTTTCTTATCTATGCTCCGTGACTTCAGCAGCTGAGGGACCCCAGGTTCCCATCCCTACCTGACAGACACCATGACCCTGCTGGTGTGGGAAGTTTGCCCAGGAAGGGGAATTGAGGGCCATTTTTGACATCTCTTCACCAAAAAAAAACATCAGGAGATTTTTTCATTCATTTTCAGACTTTATTTTCACTCTTCTATGTGCACTGGTGGGAGAATGCTTTTCCATGCACGTGTTCCAGCAGACTGGAATGACAGCACATCTGAAAGGGAGAGTGATACCCTCACACCAAAACAGCTGTAAAAGCTTTTGTTTCTTGGAGGAATTTATACTGCACTGAAAAGCCATTTACACCTGAGGGAAGTGCTTAGGCCAGAGATGTGGGCGGTGATCCCATCACCCTGCTGGGTGGCATGGACCTTCCCAGCGCAGCTCTGAAGAAGACTTTTGGGTTTTTTTTGGCGGGGTCATGCCTCCTGCCAGGGGAGCCTGAGGGCTTTGGCAAGGTCCTATCCTATCATGTCCCCTAAGGCAGGATCTACCTGTAACAGCCTATATATGTCTCTCCCAAGTATGAACAGTTTGAGAGCACCATTGGCTTCAAGCTGCCCAACCACCGCTCAGCCAAGCGGCTCTGGAAGGTCTGCATAGAGCATCACACCTTCTTCAGGTGAGGACACCTTCTCCAGGCCTCCCTTCTGGGAGGCAGACATGCTTCTGGTTCTGCTGCAGAGGGTACATGTGGGGCACAGTGCCAGGGGGGTCTGGCTGGGGTTTGCTGATGCCTCTCCTCCCCTTTGACCCCTAGGCTGGTGTCCCCAGAGCCACCCCCCAAGGGCTTCCTGGTGATGGGCTCCAAGTTTCGGTACAGTGGGCGGACGCAGGCGCAGACGCGACAGGCCAGTGCCCTCATCGACCGCCCAGCTCCGTTCTTCGAGCGCTCCTCCAGCAAACGGTACACCATGTCTCGCAGCCTTGACGGAGGTATGCCCCAAATTGGGGAGGGGGAGGGAGATTGGTCCGCTGGCGGGAGCAGTGGGGCGCTGCTCAGCTCAGTTCTACTTTGCCTCATTAAGTTGAGCAGGGTCACAGCAGCATTGGGCTTCCTTCTGGGGGCTGTCCCCAGTTGCCTCCCCTTGGCAGAGGGTCTGTCCCCACCCCAAGCGGTAGCTCAGATTGTGTGTGAGCAGGGGGACGTAGCAGGGCTGGGGTTGGGCAGCTTGGGGACACCTTCCCTCCAGCTCCCGGTGCCTTAGGATGCGTGGGACCATCTGTCCCTGCTGCAGGGCATTTGGGGCTCCTTGACCCCCAGGGAAGAGCTGGCAGGATAGGGGCAGGGGATGGGGGGATGGGGGAGGAATGGGGGTGGCAGGGCTGCAGTGACCTGGGATGTCCCCCACGGGCAGAGTTCTCGCGTCCAGCCTCCGTCAGCGAGAACCATGATGCTGGGGCAGAGGGTGAGAAGCAGGACGAGGACGGTGAGTTTGGCAGCAGGAGACAGTCTGAGATGGAGGATGAGGAGGTGACCACCCCGACGAAAATCAAGGAGCTGAAGGTACAGCCGAGGTGGGCAGAGGAGGGTGGGGGTGGAGGGGTAGGCAGACAGGGGACTAGGCACAGGCAGCAGGGCTGGGCTGCAGGCAGGACGGGTCACCTCGGTGCACAGTCCCCTGCAGCCCTGTCTATGTCAGCTGAGCCCCAGGCTGGTGGGACCCCTGCGATACGGCTCTTGGCCCCTCCGGTGGAAGTGGGGTGGTCAAAGGGGTTTGGTTTAACTGATTCCTCAGAGCCCTCCGGGTGGTCTCAAGGCTCATCCCCAGGCAGGGCTGGATCTGGGAACAGTCCAGTTCTGAGACAGGAATGGGGATGGGGATAGGCCAGGAACATGGGTGCCCGCTCATTCTCCCCCCTGCCTGTGCACAGCCTACCCATTCCCTGCCCTGGTCCTTGGGCTGTCCCAGCCCATTTCAGCCCCACTTCAAGGGGAGGGGGTGTCCCTACCGGCCCATCAACTTAACTGTGATGTTTGTGACAAATTCCTTCGTAACCTGCTGGTTACTTTTAACCCTCTCTTTGCTGCCAGCCGGAGCATGAAACAACCCCCAGGCACAAGCAGGAGGTATTCTCTGTCTGGAGTATCTTAGTCCTCATTGGTGCATCATATTGTCCATCCTTCCCAAAACAATTCCATGTGTCACCTTATTTACTGGAATACAAGATGCACCGGGCCGGGGGTTGGGTGCTGGAGGAGCCCGATGAACAGACAGCTGGGGATCAGCCCAGCGCACGTGGCATCTTGTATCCCACTAAGTAAGGTGGTCCTGATCCTACCTATGAGCAAGAGCCCTCCCAGGGGCAGGGGAGCCCTTGGCCCATTGGGGTGACCTGGCTTCTGTTCATGTTACTGACCCTGCCTTATCCTTTCCTTGTGTCTCCTGTGCAGCTGGTCCCATCGCTCCCGCTGCCACCCTGACCCATGCTCTGCTCTTGCCTGCCCCCAACTGACTCACCACCCTGCCCAGTGGCTCCACTCTCCCGCACCCCCCCACTCCCCACGAGAGCCAGGCTGGGGCTCCCCACAGTGCTGTGGCTGCCATCCCACCCTCACGGGGCAAAGGGCCTCTGAGATGCCCCAGGGGGCCAGCACTGACACCCACCCAGTGTCTGCCCACCCTGTGAGTGGGCTGAGCAGAGAACAGGGAAGCTGAGCCCTCCCTGCACAGACTGCCATGTCCAGGGTGGCCCCATTAGGAATGATTCATCCTGGCCTAAAACCCACAGTTGCTCCCTGGGAGTTTCCCCTCCAGTTACAGTGGGATGTAGATCCTCACTGAAGCTGTTGATGGGAGCAAGCATGGCTATGTGATGGGGTTGTCCACACTGGCACCACACAGCCTCACCGTCCTGCTCAGCACCACAGGGCAGACCCTGCCAGGGCAGTGGGCAGTGGGCAGTGGGCAGTGGGCAGTGGGCAGTGGGCACCGGTCCCAGCCCCCCAACCCACCTCATTGCTTCCCCACTGCATGTGCATGTGCTGCGCCCCGGCCCGGCACACCCTGAGCCCAGAGGTGGGCACACCTGAGCTCTCCATGGCTCACACACGTGGGTCCAGGCCAGGAGTTTTCCTGAGTTGTGCTGAGCCTTCAGGATCTGGAAAATTTGGTGGGCTTTTTCCTGAGACTCTAATGGGTCTCTGGGCTGTTGCTGACAAGGTACTAGGGAGGTATTTAGGTGCCTCCTTTCAAACCTCAAAAGAGGTTTGAGTTTGGGTTGGAAGCAGAAACCAGGGTTCCTGCTCGGAGCTGGTTTGCCCACCTCTGTGGCGGGATGAGGGGACCACCCTGGAGCCTGGGCCCTCGTTATGTCCTGCTCTAACACCTGAACCCCACCTTGCACTTGAGCACTCTGAGCTGTCCTCTCTCCACAGCAGGTCAGATCCACCCCACCCCAGGCTGGTCCATGGGGATCCAGGCTTGGATCCATGCTGGACATCCTGTCCAGGCCTTGACCTCCAGCCCTTTGGCAGAGCCCATTTCAGAGCAGCTCTGCTGGAAATGTTGGTCACCTGCCCTGCTGGGACAGAACCTGGGGCTCCCTTTGAGCTTGGCATCAGGGAGGAGCAGAGGAGGCTGCTGGTGTTTCCAACAGGTCCCTATCCCTTGCTGATCCCAAGGGAGAGCCCACTCTCCTCGCCAGGAGGCTTATTTTTTCCTCAGCCGGGAGGATGTGGAGTCCTGGAAATGCTGCCAGGACATGCCATGCCCTTCCCCTGCCATGTGTGTTTGGCTCTGTGTTGCCTTTCTGCTGCTTCCTGCAGTGAAAGAGCTGTTCCCCCTCCTAGTGAGACCTGCAGACCAGGGGTCTCCAACATGCTCCTCATTTGGCTACTGAGACTAAATTCTAGCCCAGTGTGAAGCAGACCCTCCCAGTACCCCTGCTCACCCCTTTGACCTTGGCTGCTGCTTTAATCACTGCTTCCTTCCTCTCTCCTTCTCAAGTTTTTAGACAAGCCAGAGGATGTTTTGCTGAAGCATCAGGCCAGCATCAATGAGCTGAAGCGGACTCTGAAGGAGCCCAACAGCAAGCTGGTTCACAGGGACCGGGACAGGAGGCTGCCTTCCTCACCAGCCTCTTCCTCACCCAAGCATGAGGATGAAACGCCAAAGGGAACACCCGAAAAGGCCAGTGAGGTTTGTTCTGCTGCTTCTCTTACAGAGGGGATCAGCATCTGGTGGGGAGGTGTCCCTCAGCTCTGGGGCTCTGCTCCTGTGCTGTCCCAAGGAAGCACGGTGGGAATGATGTGCTGGGGATACAGGGTGCAAGGAGAGGTGTCTCTAAGTTTTGTATCACACTAACCATTTTTACGCTGCTGGTGGGAATCTCCCTGTGTGCCTGGGCATTGCAGGAGGTTGAAAAGCTCTTCCTCTGAAGGTGTTTTGGGAGTACCTGAGAGTTAGGCTGTGGCTCTATTGGCCCATGAGATGGGGTTTTCCTCACCCCTCACACCAGCAGCCTGCAGGGCAGTGGTGGTGCAGCTTCTGCCTGAGGGTTTCTTGAGCAGAGGGGGACCAGGCACCTGCACAGAGGTGCCCTGTTGTGCTCTCAGCAGCAGGAACTGGGTGGTGCAAGGAGGTGGAGGGTGAGCGGTGCTGTGCTGGCATTCCACATGCACACCTACCCCTCTGGGTGTTCTGCCTGCTGGCTTTGCACTGGGACCATGGAGGTGATAGGAGGGCGCTGGAACTGGGGTGCCAGGACAAATCCCCCAGTGCTGCATGAGGGATGTGGGTGTGGCATAGTTGGGTTCTCTGTGGCCTGGGGTCCTGCTGGGCTTGGCGCAGGCAGTGTGTGGCAAGAGTGTCCCCACTGCCAGTCTGGATGCTCTCTCCCTGCCAGGGACCCTTCCTCCTTGCTCTCCCCTCCAGAGCCAGCTCTGTGCTCGCAGCAGTGGCATGGCTCTGGGCAGGGTGGGCGCCACATATAGGGGCTGCTCTGCCCTGGCTGCCCCCCCACCCGGGGACAGCCTTGCCATGGGGCTGGGCTGCGGGGAGGGCATGGGGTGCTGTGGGTGGCTGGGCTGGGGTCTCTCTGCAGGGCATTTGGGACATACCTGTGTGCCTACTGGTGCCCAACATTGACCGGAGACCAAGGGCTTCAGGGTGGGCTTGTGCCCCCCCTCATCAAAATGCTCGGCTGGGAAGAGGAAGAGGGACTTCGCCCCACATCTCTTTTACCATCAAATATATCAAGTGCAGAGATGTGAATGGAGCATCTAAAGCTGGCACAGCTGTGACCTCTGTCCATCTGTCCATCCATGCATCTTCCCATCCATCCACCCACCTACCCACCCTTTGTTCCTTCATTTCTTCTCAAATTCTCTCTTTCTCTCTCTCTTTCTTTGTCTCTGTGTCTCTCTGTCTCTCTCTCTCCCCATGGGTGCTGGGGTTTCCGTGCTGGCACAGACGATAGAAGAGGACATCCTAGACGATTTTGCATCAGAGCATGGAGCTTCCCTAAGCATGGAGTCTTTCACGCAGAAAAGCCTTGTCTCCTCTCCTGAGGTTGTCCCTATCCTCTTCTCCGCCCACTTCTTGCTTTCACACTCTGCCCCCATCACTGTGGGAGTCCCCAGCCTGCCAAGGGGGCTCATGCCCTCTTAGCAGAGCTTGAGATGTTTGCTGCCCCCAGGGTGGGTCCCCTCTCTGGTGACAGGCAGGACCCCTCATGGGACAGGGCTGTTGGTGAAACCTGCTCCCCTGACTGTTCCTGTTGGGCTGTGAGATGGGGCCCTGAAAAGACCTCCCAATGCGACCCTGCTGGGTGTGGGGCTGTGCTGGAGCCCACTGCTGAGGGTCCCAAGGCAGGGGTGACACAATGACACAGGCACTCTGTTGGTGGCTGCTCCAGTTCCAGGCAGGCAGCCTCAAGCTGTTCTTAGCAATCCCTTGTGCTTTCCTTCCCCTTTGGCTGCAGTTAGAGTTCCCTGGGCCCAGGAACCCTGAAAAAGGGCATCTCTGGAGGCATCAGGTGTGTTGGACTCATGCCTGTGCACAGCAGGGTCATGCTGCCGTTCTCACGTGGTACCCATGGGTGAGGAGCGTGGGCTCTCGGCACTGCTTGTGTGCAGGTTTATCTCAGATGAAGGGGTGTTTTCCTGGACCTTCAGGGACCAAGAGTGTACCTTCATTGAGCAGAAGCAAGCTGGTGTTTGAGCCTTGGTTCTGGTGCATTGGCCACAGGCCCCAAGGGTCCCTCAGTGCCCATGGGCTTCAGGCCCACTGTGGTTAAGTGGTCTGTCACCCCTAGCCATACGTGTTGACTCTTCCGTCCATCCCTCTGTCGGCACTGCTGCTGGAGGACTGGAATGCTGTGCTGTGAGGTATCAGGAGCCTCTCCAGCTTCAGGTGATAAAGCAGCCCAGTGTGTTGTTTCAGCATCTCAGATTCCCTCATTCTTGCCACAAGGCTTGTGCTTTCCTCTTGGGTGAGCTGAGACTTCCTGAGAGCAAAGAACAGAAGAGACATTGAAGGATCTGAAGGGAGAAGCCTCCTGCATGCCCTGGGCTCTGCCAGGTTGTGGCCCTCATTGGGGGGGCAAAGGCTGTCTCTGCTCCCTGATACCACCTCTTTCCACTCTATCAGCTTGCTCTCCTGTGATGCATAGGACACAGTGGGAATGGCCTTCCTGTTTCTAGAACAGATGAGTTGGGGGGAGAGAGGGGGGAAAGAGGGCAGGGAAGTGTGAAAGTAAATTATCCCTTGGGAAGTCAAGGTTGGTCTATGGACAGACCCTTCCCAGCGTCATTGCTTCTGAGCCTCAGGTCTGCCTTGGCACATACTCTGTCTTGCCAGCCCACTGACCTCCAAAGCTCCACAAGTTCTCTGCTTTCCCACTTGGGCATGGAGGACATGCCCAATTATCCAGGTATTTGCTCCAAGAGTCCTCAGGCTCTGGAGACACAAGGGCAGCCACAAGCTGTGGAACGGAGCTGTGGCCAGAGCTGGCATTAAGCCCTCTGGAGCAGAGTTCAGTCAACTACTCCCTCACACCACAGAGTACCTGACCGTTGCCTTCGACTGGGCTGTGCTCATCCCAAGAGTCTGAGGAGAAGGAAGCTGGTTTGGAAATAAATCTGAAGCTTTGTGGTTTTCCTTACTGGTGAAGAGGTGCTGTCAGGGATGAAGACACTGTTCCAGGCTTCAGTAGAGTTTTTGATCTACAACATCTATCTCAGGCCTTAACTCAGAGAAGGAGCCCAAAGAAATTCATCTTTGCCCAGGGAAGGCCTCCTCCAAAAGACTGGTTTGCAGCCAGAGAAGAGGCATGAGAGGGCTTTGCTGAAGAAATTTGTACGTGCGCCCACAACCTATCCACCCTTGTCCTGACTGAGACAGGGTTCAGCAATGGGACCACAGGGCAGGAGCAGGAGAGAAACTGCTGCACCCTCAGGAAAGTGAGCAGTCTCCTGGCTGAGTTGCCCATGAGCATCGCTGCTGAATGGGAGGATGTGCTGAGGGAATACCAGAGACCAGCCTGGCATCCCAGCAGCCCAGCTGCCCAGTTAGGGATGATGCTGCTGTTATGGGTCAGACCTGGCTATGAACATCCAAGGTGCAGCCTGGTGCTCATGGCAGGCACTGACAGGCTCTATTGTGATTTCTGTGGGCTAAAGAGAAACAAAAACTGCATTGGAGGCAGGTCTGGAGGAAGGGACCTGAAGAGCAGATGGTGCTTGAGAGCGCACCGTGATAAGAGAGAGAGGAGAGGCCTGTGAGAGCAAGGCTGTGGGGAGGTGGCAGGGATGGGTCTACTTCTAACCTGTCTGCTCAGCAGGGTGGCCTGGCCACGGCAGGGTGCAGTTGCCATGGCAGAGTCCCTGGCAAGGATCCATCTGCCACCGGTGGAGGAGGGTGCCCTCCCTGCCCTGTGAGGGGCACAGCTGGCAGTGCACAGTGCCAACCCCAATGCCTGTCCTGGCACTGCAAGGAGCCAGCACCTCCCTGCCCTCAGAGGGCTGTGTGTTTTCTTGGGGACCAGCACAGCCTCCTGCATGCTTCTCTGTAGGCAGTCAGGGGGATCTTCAGGGGCTGCCAGGATCTTGGCAAAGCCCAGGGCATGGGGACCAGCAGAGGGGCTGTTGCAGGGTGCTGCGGGGCAAGACCCGGGGCACTGTGCTGAGGAATCTGTGCTTTCTTTGGTACCTGGTAAAGAAGGCAGGAGCTGGGAATGGCATTTTCCTGCCAGGGGCTTTCACCTATTTCCTTGTGGAAGCCCTACCACTAGTATCTGGTTTTCCTTCTTTCTCTTCTGATGTTCTCTTCTCTTACCTTCCCTCTGGCTCTGCTCCCCTCTGCCCCTGTGTTTCCCATTATCCAGTATCAGTCACTAGGTTTTCATTTTGGGTGCAACTGCTCCAAATATTCTTCCTGCATGGAGCATGGCTCACATTTCCCTGGATTATTGTTCCTGATTTGAGCAGGGAGTGGGTAGCCAGCCCCCTCCCTGGGACTGGAGCGTATCCTGGTGCCCCCGAGGGCCATCCTTGCCTCTGCTGCAGGCTGTGCTGTGGGCAGTGCCAGCCTCACGGTGAGCCCCCAGCGTTGCTCCGGAGCTATGTGTGCTCCCTGGGGCATCTGCGGAGGCTGCTGGGCACACATTCTCCTGCCACTATATTCCTGTGGTTTATTTTCTACCTGCTGTTCCAGAAGTGGCTGGATTTTAACAATGCTTCATTCTTGGCACTGGTGAAGCCTTCCGCTGACCCGCAGGACAAACATGGGATGCACAAGGTGTCCATAGCAGTGGTGACCTGGTATCCCCCCTCCAGCAGCACAGATACATGGTGTGGTATGCCACATTCCTGCTGTCTCCATTCTGCAGAATGCTCCAAGGATGCTTGATCCTTGCTGCAGCTCCCATACCTGTCTCAGCTGCCAAGCCCGGTCTTTTACACTTGACAGGTAACCTTTTACAGGTTACATTTTCTGAACTGCTTGGTTTCAGCATCACTGGAAACCTCTGCTCAGTTATGGCTTCTGAGATGTTCCCAATGAGCTGGAAAGGAAGGATGGACTTTGGGGGGAATCTGAGCTGCAGCATCTGGTACGAAGGGGAAAGGGCCTTTCTGATGGCTAAAGGTGGTTTCATTCCTTTCTCACGCTCTTGGCAGTCTGACATATTCTTAGGCCACATGAATGAAGGTGAGAGTGAAGCTACCCAAAACACAGACCCTTGCTTCCAATGAGATCTTACCCCTGGGAATTGCTATAGCCAGCTGAAAACAGGGGGGTCCCAGCTGGGGACAGTGGCTTATTCTCTATCTTATGCCCTACGGCATCAGCCCCTTATTTTCAGTCCCTCTCTCCATCAGCAAGTTGCCAGGATCTTTGTATAGACCCTGCCTCAACTCTGGCATTGAGAATACTACTACTAATACTACTAATTAGAATTATAATAATAATGATGTAGCCATTGCTGTGTGAGGCAGACCAGCTGTGCTACTTGTGCCAGCAGCAGTTGGGTGCGGTGTCTGATGCATTTAACTCTTCTTGCTCCAATTGCAATGCAGGGCTCGGAGCATTGGGTATTTATAGAGAGAGAAGCCCCTAGGCTGGAAGCAGTAGCTCTGAGGAAAGCTCTGGGAGTCAAGAAGGAAGAAGCACGTGCGGGTACCTCAGAGGTGAACACGAGTGTGAGCCTGTTGAAGGTGGAGGTGGCAGTAGGGAAAGCCAAGGAAGTGACAGGCCAGGAAGAGCTCTCAGCTGCAGCCCTGGATACACGGAAGAGAGCCAAAATGATTGCCAGTCCCGAGGATTTTGAGTCTGTCTGGGAGGATGAGATCTATGAGAAGGAAAGCAGAGGCAGCCCAGAGGCAGCACACCTGCCCACTGACAGCACAGAGAAGGAGCCCCAGGGCAAAGGAGCAGCCGGTGGAGAGCCAGGGCTGCCCAAGCCCTGTCAACAGCCTGAAGAGAGACAAAGGGCCAAGATTTTAGGGCCAGAGCATCCCGAGGGAGAAGGCAAGGTGCTTGCCAAGGAGCATGCTTCTGCAGCCTCCAGGAAACAGGAGGCCAGAGTGCCAGGCACGGCCACAGAGCTCCTGAAAACCAAAGTGAAGGTTGGAGATGACAGCTCAGAGACTTCTGCGACCCAGAGGATCATCTACTTAGGAGATCCAGAGGGAGAGGAGAAGGACAGTAAAACACAACTTGTCTTGGACGCTAGTGGATGGCTTAGCTTGGAGGAAATACCAGAAGCCACAGTGAACATGTCCAGGGAGGGATCTGGGCATGCAACACTTGCAGCAGAAGAGTTCCAACCCCCTTCTTCAGCAAGTCACCAACACAGGGCAGTGTCTGGAAAACCTACCAAAGCACCAGAGCAGCCCAGGATGGGCTGTGACAGGACCAGCCTGGTGGGACATACCCTCTCAGGGTGGGAGAAGGAGTTGTCCCTGCAGCCAGAGAAAGCATCTGCTGGGGTGCCCAGCTGTGGAGCGCCTGCAGGAAGTGAAGCCCTGCCATGTTCCCAGGAGGTGGGACCAGAGGAGACAGAGCTGCAGAGCCCAGTGGGAGACCTAAAGCCATGTCGCCTGGCAGGCAATGGCCACGGGGCTGAGGAGCACAGAGGGAGCCCAGCACAGTGCTCTGACACCTGCACAGAAGGGGAGGAGCTCTTGGAAGCAGATGGTGACAAGGAGGAAAGTGCCAGAGTGGTTCTTCAGATGGAAGAGATAGAGACCAAGTCACCTCTCTCAGCTGTGTCTTGGCCAGGCCATGCTGGGGGGTTGGAGGAAGATGAACCCAGTGCTCCCGCCCCTCCACCCTTTCCCCAGCAATCCAGCCCTGTCCCTGTGGATCCAGCTCCAGGCACCAAGCCTGAGGGCACAGAGCTGTCCCAGAACACCAGCCCTGTGAGAGGGGTGGGCATGCCCAAGAGTGTGAGCCCCTCCGTGAAGGTGGCCCTACCCAGGGAAACTGATCCTGAATCTGCAGAACAACACCAAGATACAGGATTTACCTCATGGAAACCACACCAAGGGACATCCCAAAACAGAGATATTGCAGCAGAGTCAATCCAGGTCAGAGACACAGCCACCAGGGAGGTGGCCCAGGACATGGACCCTGCCGCAGCACAGAGCAAAGTCCCTGCCCCCAAAGTGCCACTGCAGGAGGAGAAGCCCACAATAAAAGAGTTCTTCCAGCGTTTGGGGCCCACATCAGGGAAGCTGACTGGAGATGAAGGCTGTGGGATGGAAGAACTGCCCCAAGATAAAAGCCCTGGTGTGAAAGAGCTGCCCCCCCAAGCCAAAGAACCAGAACAACAGACAGAGGCCATTAGGAGAGACCTGCCCCGAGAGGGTTCCATGGCTGGGGAGCTGCTCCACATTGCTGATCCCAAAGCACAGGAGCCACACTGGGACTCAGAGTTTAACGTGGAACAAGATCTGCAGGGCAGGAGCCCAACAGTAGGAGAATCCACCAGGGCCAGTGACCTGGCTCCAGGGCAGCCACTGCAGAATGAGTCTCTTCCCAAAGAAGCTGCTGATGTCTCACACTTCCAGTCCCCTGTATTAGGATTGTGCCAAGGAAGTGAGATGTTCTGGCTCTCTGCCTTGGTGGATGAAGGTGGGGGAGAGCTGCAAGTGAGTGGTGGGATACATCAAAGAGAGCCTGAGTCACTGGTGTGCGTGGCTGGGCAGGCAGGAGCTGTGTCCCAGGAGCACAGAGATGTCAACGTGGCCCCAGGAAGCTGGGAGGACAGCAAGAGCTACAGGAAAACCTCTGTGGCCTCCAAGATAAAGATGTTCGAGCAAAGCGAAGTAGAGCAAAGGGAGGCCCAGGAGGGACAAGAGCGTGTGCCTGAAGCTGGGACATCAGCAAAAGAGAAAGGGAAGACAGGTCTGGCACAGGACATGCCTTTGAGCACCTGCCTCTCCTCATCACCAGCGGTGGGACCTGTGTCCAGTGTGAGCTCCTTGGCCCTTAGGCAAGGGGCTGGTTCAGGAGACATCTCCCAGCCTCACTCCATGAAGGAAGATGTCTCTGTTGATCTGGAGCACGAAGAAGACAATGCTGATCTGGCCTCCCCCGACTCTGGCTGCGAGCTCACCCTGGCTGAGGCCACGGTAACTCCAATGAACTGTCTGAACAGGATGTTCATGCGCATGTTTTGTGGCTCTCTGACCATGTCCAGTGGCTCCTCACACATCCATTGACTGACAGCAGGCGCTTTGCATCCCTGTCCTTTCTGTCTGTGTGTGTGGTCAGGCTTACTGGCTGC
The DNA here is from genome assembly GCA_013399855.1 of Oxyruncus cristatus. Taxonomy (NCBI): domain Eukaryota; kingdom Metazoa; phylum Chordata; class Aves; order Passeriformes; family Cotingidae; genus Oxyruncus; species Oxyruncus cristatus. Next base: position 90,578 of record VXAY01003172.1, read on the forward strand.
ATGCAGACCTGCTGCCCAGTCGGTTCATCAGCTTTTGTTTTGCAATCCCTGAACATTTTGGCTCCCTGGAGAATGCTGCTCGCTAAACCCAGAGAGCAGGCACCCAAGCTTCATGTCCAGGAGCCGAAAAGGGCAACGGTGGGTGGCTGAAGGAGCTGCGACTGTCACGGGCACGCATCCCTCGGCAGCAGCGTGTCCACGCTTTCAGCTTCATCCTTGCATTTCCTACGTTGATACCGCTTCTTGCTTGGCTCACCAGCCTCCCCACCCTTCCCTGTCTTCAGCAAGCCGGTGGCTGGGTGATGAAGTAGCTTTCCTTGTTCTTGTGGGCAGTAGATCAGCTCCTGCAGAGTTCATTTTCTTGAAACTAACCCTTTTCTCTAATCCAGAGCAAATTTCAGGAACCAAATGGGGAAGAAAAGGATTTATCTGAACCATCAGTAAAATCCAGCCTGAAAGAAGAGAATTTAAAGACTGCTGTTCCAGTGGTCTCCCAGGTCTCAGTGCTGTTTTACTAAGTGCTTCTCCCTGCAGTATGAGCGCTCTCCCCGCGCAGCCAAGGGCTGTGCTGCCAGCTCTGCTCCTATTGCAGGGCTGTTCTGTGTGTATTGATACAGACACACACACACACACGAATGTGTCTGTGTGTTCCTCCTGGGGTTCTCGGACACCCTGTTTCTCATACCTCTCAACCTCCCAGCTGTGCTGAGGGAAGGGTGTGCCAGCACACCCTGGCCCATGGGGGAGATGGCTCTGGCTACAAACGCTTGGAACCGAGGTCAGGAGGTGGGTTTCCACTGGGATCAGTGGGCTTAGAGGTGTTCCTAAGGGAGAACTGGGTCTAGATGGATCTAGATTTCCCATGGCTTCATGGCAAAGTGTGGCGAGAGGATACATACCCCCTGATGGTGTATGAGGTTGAGAGGTATGTCTGTGTCTAGAGAAGAGCTGATAGAGGGAGGACATCCCTTGGCTCTGACCATGCTGTCAGTTACACTGACCAGACACTCAGTCAGGTCACCCCTGAGACTCACCTGAGGCCTTTGAAGGGGGAGGTGGTATCGGTGGGGAAGACTCACCCCAGGGCAGCTGGTGGACAGCTTCGGTGGGGCTGGTCTTCACCCTGGGGTGATGCTCTGCAGGGCCAAGTGGATGTTCAGTGGAATTGGCACACTACTTTGCTTCTCCCTTACTGTGCCTGGCTTATGGGCCCTTTTCTTTCAAACTCTTCTCTCTTTCTTTCCCTCGTTCATTTTTTTTTGAGTCACTGACATATGAAAGCCCCAGCATCTGAGCTCTTTCTGAATGTCTTCTAACAGACCCATTGTTTTGCATCCATCTGCTTCCACTGGTGCACTGATGTGCCTCCAAGCTGGCCGAGCTTTTCTTGTGTGACCGACCCTTTTTGAGATGATTAATTACCAATAGACTTTTGGCACAATCAAATTGAGTAGCCTTCTCTCCCCACCCTGCCGCAAAGCCGCTGCTGTCAGAAAGGTTTCGGTCTCCATGCTTGAGTTGTGTTTGACTCTACTCTGTGATGTTTGCTGCAACTTCCTTCCTCCTCCTGCTCCCCTGCCCCTGCCGGCACTGCCAGCGCTGCCACGTGGTGCTCATGGGCTCCGTCTCTCTCCAACATTGTGTCTCATTCAGAGAGCGGGTGTGAGGGAGGGCGCTGAGGAGAGACCTAAACCACCTCGGCACAGGGCCCCCGAGAGCGACACCGGTGACGAGGAGCCTGACCAGGAGAAGGACTCAGTCTTCCTGAAGGACAACCACCTGGCCATCGAGCGCAAGTGCTCCAGCATCACAGTCAGCTCAACCTCCAGCCTGGAAGCAGAGGTGGACTTCACTGTGATCAGTGACTTCCATGGCACAGCCTTTGAGGATGTCTCACGGAGCCTGCCCGAGCTGGACAAGGACAAGAGTGAAATGGAAGACGAAGGCCTTGTTTCCTTCCAGCAAACTGACAAAGTAGTTCCTGGACTGGAAGAGGATGTCAAAGGCAGGGAGGAGGTCTCCCAGCCCAGCCCAGATGTCTCCCATCTAGAGGTACACAGGGACACCAGTCACCAGGACTGTCCCAGTGTCATCGTGCCTCCATGTTCCTTGTCCCAGTGCCTGGCATTTTCCCCCTGGAGTGCACTTCCCGCTGGTTTGGAGGAGCACACTGGCTTCCAAACCCCCCGGTTCCTGTCCAGTGTATTTCCCCAGTGCATGCTGTGTCTGTGGTGCATGGCTCTGTTGCGTGCTTCTTGCATCTGCTAGCCAGGAGAAGTCACTGTCACCTCTTGGTCCCCTGTGTTTGGCTGCCCTGTCCCTTGCCCCACAACAGCATGTCATGCCATGGGAAGGGCAAGTGGCACTAAGCATTGACACTGGCCTTGTGTCTTGCATGAATTCAGTGACCAGTTTGTGTAGTGAAGAGCCGTGTGCTGCCCCTTAACCTCTCCGGTCATGCTGGGGCTAGGAGGGATTTACCAAGTGCCTTGTGGGAGTGACACCAGAGCTCCTGGAGAGTCACTCCTGTGCTGGGAGGGATTATAACAGGGCTAACAAAAATGCATGTGCATGCCTGTGGCAGATGAGTGTACACACAGGGAGAGGATGGTAGAGCCAGCTGCAGCTCCGTGAAATGTGGCCTTAGCTCTGTGCTAGGCCGGGGCCACTTCTTGCCTGGTCAGCCTGGGGCAGACTCCAGCTGTGGCAGGTAAGTCCCTAGTCCTGCCCAGAGCTGGAACCAGGAAAAAGCTGCAGAATTAGAGGGAGCTTTCTCTGAGACAGCCTGAAAACCTTGTGCAGAGCATCTGATGCCATAGTCATGGGAGATCTGCTCCACATGCCCCATGGCCAGTGTGGGCAGGGGGCTGCTGGCTTGGGAACGCTGAGCACTGGCTAAGAATCCCCTGTGCCCTTGGTAGCACCGGTTTCATGTAGTGGGGAAGTGGTGGAAGCCTGCCTCTGTTCCCCTGAGGCTCTGACACTGTAACCAGAGCCTCCCAGAGCTGGTGCAGATCATAAACCAGCTGCAGGACACGGGTGAAACTGATCTGGTGGGTCTCACCTACCTTTTGAAGATCAGTTTGAACTAACCCATGGTGTCTCTATAAATCTATCCAAAAAATCCCAGAAAACTCCAGGTACAGAGCATTGGGTCTCATTTGGGGTGTGTGGGTCACAGGACACTGTGGGTGGTGGCCGTCTGCCCAGGGCAGCAGCCTGGCCCCTGCTCTTTGCAGGATAGGGCTCAGTGGGACACTTTCAGGACATCAGATGTGCATGACAGGGTTGCTCTGCTGGGGGGGTGCTGGTGCACAAGGAGCCTAGGATCAGAATGATTTAGGTTGGAAGGGACCTTAGAGATCAGCTCATTCAAACCCCCTGCCGTGGGCAGGGCACTCAGAGCTGTTGGCATTGTGCCCCAGGGCCTGACTCGCTCTGTTCCTCCTGCAGCCATCAGCCTCAAAAACAGATGCTGTGATGGTTGGCCCGGGGCTGGGTGTGAAGAAGCCTGAAGCAGATGTCTCTACTCCCCAGTGGGTTAGCACCACAGACACAGTTCAGGTGATGTGGTGGCTCCATCTGCCTGTGGCCCTGCTCCCCAGTGCCCAACCTCAGGCAGCTGGGAGGGAGGGGGGGGGCTGAGTAGGGTGGTTGGGGGACTCCGCTCACCCTCGGCTTGCTGAAGTCCCCAAAACACTAACCAAAGCCCATCCAGAGATATTTTCTGTGTCTCTGGCCCCATCTGCCATGCTGCTGGGCAGTGCTGGCACACAGGAAAATCTCCAGAGGGTGACAGCCACCAGCTGCACTGTACGTGTCTGTGGCCTCATGGCCCACCCTGGCATCCTCTGGCAGCAAGGGACAGCCACACTGTCACTGTGAGTGTTACCTACTCCATGGCATCTCCAAGCTCACCTGGTTTCCTTGGCCTCAGCAGGTGGATGAAGGCACCCCGGGCAGCAGGGACACCGCTGCCACTGCCCAGGCTGGCACCACAGAGATGGCACTGGTGACCTCAGTAAGTGGGACTGGCGTCTCGAGGGGCAGAGGAACCGCTGTCCCCTGTGGTCCCTCTGCTCCAACAGGGGCAACTGGGGCCAGCTGTTCTATGGGGGACCCTGCCCCACCAGGGGTGTCTGTGCAGGGTGACCTGCCATGTTTGCCCCCATCTTGTGTCTGAGCCAACGTGCCCATCTGCTCTTCTTTCAGGATCACAGCACCAAGGCTGGGAAAGGGGCCGCTCCCACCACAGACCTTCGCTCCCTCTCACCGGTGAGGGGGGGGAACATGGTGCCACCAACCAGGCCAAGACTTGGGGGAAGGAAGGCAGCCTTATGGGGCAGTGAGGACCCCTTCCCATCTTCCCAGCACTGGCACTCTTGGCTAATATGTTGGCACTGGGAAGAGCAGAAGGATTCTCAGAAGGATGGGGAGCAAGATAGCAGGGGACCTCAGCCTGTGGCCTTTTTCCTATGCCAGATGCACACCTTGAGTATCTGCCTGAGAAGGCTATTTCCCCAAAAATACCCAGACCCTGGTGCAATGGGCTGCGATAGTCCTAGCCCTGGGTGTCCTGTACGGCTACCCAAAACCAGCCACAAATTCTTCTGATTCCCAGTGGAGGTGATTGACAGGGGTGGGTGCCAGTTTGACAGAGGTTGACCGAGGGACCGACTCCTCACGATCAGTCTTCTCAGAGCCGGGCTCGGCTGGTGAATGGCCCCTGTGCCTGGTTGCAAAACCACGACACACACACACTCCGAGGTTCCGAAGGTGAAAAGCCATTATTCACCGTAACAGGGTTTTTAAGGCCTCTGGGGGAGGGCTCAGGAAGTGGGATGTGATTGGGTAAAGGTTCAGGGGGGGGGGGAAAGGAGTGGCTTGGGTAATCGGCTGGCCAATGGGGGATAAGGGAGGACCAACACCCAATAGGAACCCAGAGATTGGGGAGAGACGGGTGAGACGACCAATAGGATTAGGAGCGAGGCGGAGCTGGCTCAGTGGGCGGAACAACATGGTGCTGCCGAGGGAAGCCACGTGGATGCCGCATGGGGGGGAATAACAGCTTAAAGGGAAACCGTACAATAGCATCGCAAATCCTAAACTTAAACTGTAAGAGTTTTATGTTCCGGAGGGTTGCTGCCGTGACGATCCCGCTTCTAAAGATGTTCCTTCCATGATTTGTAGCTGGAGCTTTCTCCCACAGGTGATGGCCACCCTGCCCAGCAGCAGGCCTTCCTCCACCTCGTTTCGATGGAGTTCAGGCTGGCCAAACACTATGTGCTGCCCAAGTTTCATCCCTGTGTGCTGCAGGGAGAACATAGCCAGCACTGGGGCCAGGGAACCAGCACAGCATTCCCAGCCTTCCCAGCTCTCAGCACACACAGCATGATGAACAGAGCTAGAGGCAGCCTGAAAGCTGTGTGCTGGGGTGGCCCTGAGGGTAGGTGGGGAAGAGCGAAAAACTGCCATGAGACTCTCGCTGCTGCAGAGGCCCTTTTTAGGAGCTCTGGGCCTGGTGTACCTGTGGAAACATCTTCCTATCCCCCCAAAACCTCTTAGTCCAATTGGAAGCACAATACAGTACCATTTCCCCTTTCCACTCTCCCCTTCCATGCTTGGCTGAATAGGTACATCCTGATGGGAAGGTCCCAGCTCTTCAGGAACCAGCACTGGGGGCTCCCCTGTGACAGCTCCCTGATCCCACTGCTCTGTGTCCCACAGGTCTCTGGCGGCTCCACTGGGAAGGAGATGCTCACCAGCATATTCAGTGCCACTGCAGAAACCCTCTCCACTTCCACCACCACCCACGTTACCAAGGTGAGAGCAGCTCCAAAGGGGGCAGCTGGAGGGTCTTGAAAGCCACTGGAATTAGAGGATGGGTGGATTTATATTGTGACTAGTACAGCAGAAAGTGCCCCTCTCCTCCTTACAAGCCAAAAGATGTGTGCGCTGTCCCATGGGAGTGGAGAGCCTGCACAGTGCCCCACTCTGAATGCCCTGTATCTGGCTCAGCCCTGTGCGCTGCCTGTCCCAGCCAGCCAGGTGTGACCACAGGGGACAGCAGGCAAGAACAACCAGGTGTCAGGTGGGCACACAGCCCAGTGCGGGCCATGGGCAGTGGTGGTGGGAAATGACGGACACAAGGCTGCAGCAAAGGATCTCACCCATGGCCATTTCATCCCCAAATTAAGTATACACTCTTGTTGTGTGTTTACTTTACTTGTTTACCTTGTTACTTCCAGGTAACAATCACAGAATCATAGAATATGCTGTGTGGGAAGGGACCCACAAGGATCAGTGAAATCCAGCTCCTGGCCCTGCACAGAACACCCCAACAATCCCACCATGTGCCTGAGAGTGTTGTCCAAATGCTTCTTGAACTCATACAGGCTTGGGGCCATGGCCACTGCCCTGGATAGCCTGTTCCCTGCCCAGCCACCCTGGCCAGTGTGAAAAACCTTTTCCCGATATCCAACCCAAACTTCCCCTGACGTAGCTCCAGCTGCTCCCTGAGGTCCTGTCACTGGTCAGAGAGAGAAGAGATCAGTACCTCCCCCTCGGGAAGATGCTGAAGACCCTAATTAGGTCTAACCTCAGTCTCCTCTTCTCAAGGCTGAACAAGCCAAGTGACCTCAGCTGCTCCTGACACAGCTTCCCCTCAAGACCCTTCAACATCCTTGTGGTCTCCTTTGGATGCTCTCTAATGGCTTTTTATAGTGTAGTGCCCAAAACTGCACACAATATTCAAGGTGAGGCCGCCCCAGTGCAGAGCAGAGCAGTACAATCCCCTCCCTCAACTGGCTGGCGATGCTTTACCTGATGCCTTCCAGGACACAGTTGGCCCTTGTGGCTACCAGGGCTCTGCTGACTCATGTTCAACAAGTGACAGGACAAGAGGAAATGGCCTCAAGTTACATCAGGGTGGTCTAGATTGGATATTATGGCAGTTTTTTTCACTGAAAGGTGATTAGGCACTGGAACAGGCTGCCAAAGGCAGTGGTGGAGTCATCATCCCTGGAGGAATTTAAAAGATGGCACTTGGGGACATGGGTTAGTGGTGGCTTTGGCAGTGGTGGGGTGATGGTTGGACTTGATGATCTTAGAGGGCTTTGCCAACCTAAATGGGTCTGTGATTCTATAAATGACAGCAGCTCAGTGAGGGACCCGAGCAGAAGGAGGGGTGCTTGGTACCTGCCACCCAACCCTTTTCCTTCCTCTCACCTGTGGCCAGTTCTGTCTCACTAGTTGTCACCATGCACCGAGTCATGGATAGTGGGAGATCTGCTGAATTTCAGGGTCAGTTCCCAAGATGATGCTGGTGGTGTCCCTCCTCACGTGAGCATAGCTACACCCACGCAGAGCTGGCTAGTGGGACAGCTGGGATGAGTGCTTTCTTTCTCCTTGTGCAGACTGTGAAAGGGGGATTTTCTGAGACCCGGATAGAGAAGCGCATCATTATCACAGGAGATGAAGATGTGGACCAGGACCAGGTAGGAGCATGATGCCCTGGCTTTGCCCAGCTCTGGCTGTCCCCAGATGCAGCACCATATAGTTCTACTTCTGGCTCATACTTCTTTACTCCTCTCCAAAAACTGACCCTTGAGGCCCCAAACTTTTCCAGCAGGGCAGGTCCCCATGAGTGCAGAGACACCCAGCCCAGCTCCCACAGTGACACAGCAGTAAAGGTCACATCCCAGCACAGAGCCCAGTGAGGGCATCATCTTTTTCTTTTCTTAAAACACATTTCCAGGTGCCTGTTCCTTGTTGAAATACTCCAAAGTGACCCAGGTGTTTTCTTTCTTCCACCACAGTCTCACTCCTCTGTGAGAGAGGAACAAAAAGTGACACACTTTCATGATGAAATAACAGAGGCTGACAGAAACCTCTAGGGTCATGGGGTCGTTTTCCTGTGGCCTAACCCTTTGGGATTTCTGGCTTAAGAAGAAAAATTATTAAGTAATTAAAAGGATCTAAAATAATTTTTAGAATTATAATAATACATTTGATAATTCTTGTAGATTTTTCTAGTGTTTTGCTGCTGTTCATTTGCCCAGGCTTCACTAGGAAGCCTGGGATGCAGCACATCTCTACAGAAAAATCAGGAAGAGAAAGACAGCGCATGAGGGATCCCAATCAGTGCTGGGCTCCAGCCTCTTCTGCCAGGCTGCTGTGGGTTCAGCTCTAAACCCCTGCATCCTTATCCTCCTGGAATCCCACTCAGCTCCCTGGGATCTCACTCAGCTCCAGCTGCTTTCTGGTTGTGGTCAGGGTACCCGATTGCAGGGGAGTGGGTATAAATGTTTTCATCCTTCTGGTTTCTAGGCACTGGCTTTAGCAATCAAAGAGGCAAAACTCCAGCACCCTGACATGCTGGTAACCAAAGCTGTGGTATACAGAGAAACAGATCCCTCTCCAGAGGAAAGGGACAAGAAACCTCAGGTAAGTGAAGCTGCCAGGTGTGATGTATATCCACTGGGTAAGGAGGGTAATTGCTTACATGTCTCTGGTCCCCACCAGCCCCACCAGCGGGTGTTGGTGCCCCTCGGCACTGAGTGGCAGCTCTGGCATGGTGGCTCTGGGCATGGCCACCTGGTTGTGGTTACAAAGTGGGTGCCATTCCACCAAAAGTCAGCTTGCTCTCCTGCTCAGCACGGGGCTCACAGTCATTTTTATGTGAAGAGGAAAGGACCTGCTTGTCCCCCTGGGGCAGGGAGGGAAAGAGGGGACAGCAGCTTTTTTGGATGGACTGAGAAACTTGGCTACAGGTTCTGCAAAGCAATCCAAAGTATCAGACAAGCACTTCCAAAAAAGAGGTTTTGGTCCCATTCAGATCCCCAGCTTGTGTTTTTACACACATAGGTGTAGGCAGTAGCACCTGAGGTTTGCCCCAAAGCTGTCACAGCCCTGGACTCTTTTCTTCAGGGCTTGGAGGGTCCTGCCCCTCTCTAAACCCTCCACTCTAAACCCTCCATCAGCTCCTCGGTGGTGGCACAGCCACCAGACCCACATGTTGGAGCAGTGGGAGGCAGGGGTGCGTGGTGGAGAGGAGAGGGAGCCTCACTGCCAAAAACTGTGTGAGGAGCTCTGGCAGCAGCCAGGGTGCAGATGCATTTGGAGAGGCTCCTTGGAAACGGGATTTTCTGTTTCTTTATCATATGAGTATTTTAATTGGCTGCTTTTAAGCCTGGAAAAGCAAAGAGCTCTAATGCAGCTGAGAAGGTCAGGAGAGCTGTCTAATTGTATGTCCTGTCCCACACTGCAGACAAGCAAGCCCAGACACTTCTGCATCCCATAGGAGCCACCGAGTTTTAGTTGAATGGCTTAAAGTGAGGGAGCAGTGACTCCCCCTTATCACCCCCCTACACCAACACCAGCCCAGTGACTGAATGCCTGCTAATTACCTGAGCTTCTGGTAACAGTGCAAACTGTGGCCCCAAGTGTTTGCAGTTACTCTCCAGCGCCCTCATGCAAAGAGGAGCCTTCATGGGTTTGCACTCCATGACTGGTCCTTTCCATCTGCCTTGTACAGGAATCTTGACCAACATGTTCCTTGAAGTCAACATCTGTATTCCAACCTGGAGAGCACGGGAGAAGGAGCCTTCATGCTGGATTTGTCAGCAAGACATAGACATCCTGGCTGCAATGTTCATGGCGAAGAGACAAAAATTTTTAAAAAAGGAATAGCAAATATATTATATATATATATACATACATACATATATATATATATATATATAAAAACAGAAAACAAAATGCATCCTTGCACTGCTGCTGTATGCTGGAAATGAATAGCAAAAAACACCACCAACAAAGTCAACCCTCTGCAGATAAATTGAAGAATTTCCTGGATTGGTGATCAAATAAGATTTAAAAAGTAATAATAATAACAATAATATCGGTAACAATACAGTAAGCCACCATCTTGCATGTTACATTAAAGGACACACAATCATGGGTTCATTTGTTGCACACTGAATGGAAAGGAAAACTGCTTTGCAACAAAGCAAGAAATAAGCAAACTGAAGTAAAAAACCACAAGCAGAAGCAAAACCATTCCCCACCTCTGGAAAGAAGAGAGAAAAACACTGAATTTTTGACCATAGTTATTTTCCAATTCACAAGTGTCGTTTTGCCCTTCTTCTCATTCCATACTGGTTCTTCTGCATTTTTTTGGGTTCTGTTAGCTCCTCCCCTTCCCTTCCTTATCTTCTCTGTGCAGTTGTCCAACCTCTTGTTCTCTGAAGGTATTTAGGAATGGATTTCATTTCAAACAAAGAAAATTATATGTATATGGTTTCTCATCGCTAAAGAGCAGCCTGTGGGGTTTCATATGGATGTGCATTTCAGTTATGTATATTATTATATATAACAAGGGGGGAGGGAGGGAACAATGCTGAAATAATTCAACAGTGCTGGTAAATATGATGCTGACATTTTTAAATTATTAACTCTTTGATTGACTGTGGTTGGTGTATTTTGAGACTCTTAGATCAGACATGGGACTGAGCCCTTCAAGAAGAGAACTGAGAAGGTTTCAGCTGCTGCTAGTTGGGGGGGGGGGGGGGGAAAGGTGAAAGGGAAAGGGACAAGAATGTCCCTCCAGCTGATCTGCAGTGTATAGTGATTAGATTTGGAGGGGCATCAGTGACTTGGAGGGGTAAGGAAGGGGCTTGAGGCTCCAGCTGCAACAGCTGTTGGCAGAATTGTCTCCTGGCCCCCAGCCAGAGCCATGGGATCAGCAGGACTGTTTTCATCGCTCCCCTCCAGCCCACTGAGCCATGCCAGTGGTGGGGGTGGTTTTGCTTTGTTTCTGGATCTCAGTAATGAAGTTACTTGAGCTTTGTAGTAGGGTCGAAGGCAGAGGGGCTGATTCTGCCCTGTTTGCCCTGCTACCTGAGGTGTGATGGCAAGGGCTGCCTGAGGCACTTGGGCTGGGGACAGCAATGGCAGGAGCATGGCAGTCCTCCCCCGACCTGCCTAGGAACGAGCAGTGGAGGGACCATACTGTGTCCATCACTGCAGAGCATCTGCAGCAGCCCAGGCTGGATGGGAGAGCCCAGGCCCTCTGCATAAGCAGGCGTGTGTTGAGGAGGTGTCAGTGGAGCTGCTCCCAGCTCGGCCTTCAGCCACAGGCTCCCTCCACGGCTGCCTTTGGAAGGGGACCATGGACCAAGCCCAGGCCTCTGTACACTGTGAACCAGGCAGTTAGGGTAGACTCGGAACCAAAACCAGAAAGGAAAGGAAATAAATGGGTTTCCTTCTCGAAATCATCTCTAGCTCCTACAGAAACAGAAGGGCCCGTGATTCTGCACCATTTTGCCTTCAGTCTCCTACCCCTCACACAGACTGTGGCCAGAAATAGGCATGTTTTGTCAGGTCCTGCCACAGCTTGGAGGATGCCATGGACAGACCCTGCTCACTACCTTCACTGTCCCAGATGGGAGCTGCTCCCTGGCAATTGCACTGGCCAGTTGCTCACCAGGATGTCCCTGTTCTCCTGGCAGAGTGGTTTCTCCTGCAAGCATGGAAGGCATGACTACAAGCAGGTAGGGCTGCCAGCTCCTGAGGGTCTCCCCAGCTTCCAGCCAAGCGCCTTCAGCTACTTTTAGAGAGCAGACCTCCAACCTAAAAAGAGTTAAAGCAGTTGCATAGGCTACTTTTCTCTCTGTTGTTTTTCCAGTGCACCCAAGCCAGCCATGACCACCAATGGCACTGTCAGAGGGTGAGGGGGTGGTGGAGGGCCAGTAGTCGGCCCACTGTGCTGGTGTTCATCAGCACACAGCGTGTTTCAGACACGAAGGAGCCCACCCAGCTTGGATACCGCCCTTGGACACCTCCACAACCCCCCCAAGGCCACTGGGACCCTCAAGACTTGCTTTTGGCATTGTGCAGAGTCAGGAAAGTGAAGGTTCCTGTGGAAATGAGAGGCCTTATACAGTTAGACTTCATGTGTGCATGGACTGAAGTGAGTTCTGTTTGCAGTGAGCAAACCCAGCCCCTGGCTCCCACAGCGTGTTTATGGGTGGCAATGTCTAAAACTTTTCTAAAAAAGAAAGGAAAAAAAAGGAAAGAAAAAAGCTCACTGCTTGTTCTCTGGGTGAGGTATGGCTTTCTGATGCTCAGCTCCAGCCCACCCATCACTGCACTCCGTTTTTAATAGCTGGTCATTGCTTGTTTTCTTCTAGGGGCCTTTCTGTTGAAAGGGGTGGGAGACATGAGTGCCTGTTTTTACCCAATCTCACAAATTCATTCTGAACGTGGCCTGCAATTGCATGAGTAATAATAACAATAACAATAATAATATTTATTTTTATTTGAGAAGCACCTTACCAACCAACTGCAATGCTCTGTTGTTCCTTCACTAACTCTCCTTTTCTCTTCCCTTGTTCTCCCTCTCCCCCTTTGGTCATACTCCTTTTCAGTACTCGGTGGTGTACGCGTGTGTGCTCACTGTTCTTGTATTCAATAAAAGTGAAATAAATGTGTTTGATGCTAAATCAGCTTGGGGCCTTGGTGAACTCTTTCCTACTCAGATGCAGAAGCAATGGGGAACCTTGCAGCTGGGGTCACTGCACATGGAAATACAGAACTCTGTCTAAAGAGAAGATCACAAAATCATAGAATCCTTGAATGGTGTGTGTTGGAAGGGATCTTAAAATTTGTCTTGTTCAAACCCCTGCCTTGGGCAGGGGGGACACCTTCCACTAGCCCAGGTTGCTCTAAGCCCCATCCAACCTGGCCTTGGATACTTTCAGGGATAAGGCAGCCACAGAATCTCTGGGCAATGTGTGCCATGGCCTCACCACCCCCACAGGGAAGAATTCCTTCCCAATATCCCATCTCACCCTGCCCTCTGGCAGTGGGAAGCCATTCCCCCTTGTCCTGTTCCTCCATCCCTTGTCCCCGGTCCCTCTCCAGCTCTCCTGGAGCCCCTTTAGCCGCTTGAAGGGGCTCTAAGGTCTCCCTGGAGCCTTCTCTTCTCCAGGTGAACACTCCAGCACTCTCAGCCTGGCTCCAGAGCAGAGGGGCTCCAGCACTCGACTTACTCTTCCACATTCCTCCTGTGCTGAGGACCCCAGAGCTGGAGGCAGCACTGCAGGTGGGGCCTCATGAGGGCAGACAAGGTGCCACCAGGTCGGGAATTGTGGCTGGTGGAGCTGGAAGCAGATTCATGTGGGGGCTGCTGACCCTCGTACATTCCTGTGGTGCAGCGAAGGTGCTTTTGAGGCTGCTCAAAATGCAGACACTGTGTGAGCTGCCCTACTCGGGAGTACACTGACTCTGTCATCCTGGGAGGGAGAGCAGGGTGCTAGGGATGGTCTGTCCTGCTGTGGGGTCTGCGTGTCACTGCAAGAGTCTCCGTGTGTCTGTCCTGTGGGGGCTCCTGGTCCATCAGTCCCAGGCTCTTATCTGCCCGTCCTGCTGCAGGGCTGGGAGGACAAGGGGAATGGCTGCCAGCTGCGGGAGTGGGACCCGCTTTGGGGTCAGCGGGTCAGCGGGCAGTAGCCTCCAGGCATGGATGGTCAAGGGGTCAAAGTGGAACAGCCACCGGGCAGGGGAGCCGGGGATGGGCGCGGGGGACAGGGACCGGGCAGGTGGGTTAGGAGCCGAGCCGAGGGACAGGCGGACGGATAGGGACCGGGCTGGGGGTGAGCGGGGGGGTCAGGGACAGAGCCTGGAAGGCACGAACCAAGCCGGGAGATGGACGACGGGGACAAGGACCGAGCCGGGGGAACAGGGGACCGGGTGAGGGGATGGATGGGGGACAGGGACGGAGCCGGGGCCGAGTGAGGGGCACCCAGGAGGACACGCGCCCCTGTTCACTGGACACCACCGCAGCGAGCTCCCGGAGAACCCCGGCCCGGGGATCGATCGGGCGAGGCCGTGACTTCTGCCACCGCCTTACCCGGAACCACCGCCCCGGATTTCCGGGAAGGGCCGCTCCATCTCCGGTTCCGGCTGCTCGGGGCGGCTCGTCCTGGCCCGGACATGGCGACGCTGCGGCCAGACCCCGAGCTGGCCCGACAGCTCTTCTTCGAGGGCGCGGCCGTGGTAGTGCTGGACGTGCCCGAGGGCACCGAGTTCGGCATCGACTACAGTGCGTGGTCCGTAGGGCCGCGGTTCCGCGGCGTGAAGATGGTCCCGCCGGGGCTGCACTTCGTGCACTGCAGCGCGGGCAGGGCGGGCGGCGGGCGGGACACGGGGCCGCGCTCCGGCCGCTTCCTGAGCCTGCGGCGCCGCGAGGTGCGGCTGCTGCGCTGGGACCCCGCGGGCGAGGCGGTGCGGCCGGAGCCCCCCGGGGAGGGCGAGGCGCTCCGGGAGAGCCTGCGGGAGCTGGACCCCTTCCTGGGCCCGTACCCGTACGAGACGCTGAAGAAGTGGGTCTCGCTGACCTCCTTCATCAGCGAGACGGCGGCGGAGCAGCTGCAGCCCGAGAGCGGCGAGATCTGCGCCTTCGCGGAGGTGCTGCTGGAGCCGGCGGGGCGGCACACGCGGGACCGCGCCGGGCAGCACCGGCCGCCGCTCGGGGCCGGGTGCCGCAGCTACGCGGAGGGACTGGCGAGGCTGCCCCGCATGCGGCCCCGGGCCGGCACCCAGATCCGCTTCACCGAGCTGCCCAGGCAGCTGTATCCCGATGGGGCCACTCCCGAGGAGATCACCCGGCACAGCATGGACCTCAGCTACGCTCTGGAGCGGGTGATGGAGCATCGCTATCCCGGTCGCCCGCTGGAGCTGCTCGGTGAGCACTGCCCGGGGCAGACCTACTTTATACCCCTATTTGGGTTATAGGCCATTTAGGGGTATAAAGTCATGAAGGCTGAGGGAGTTGGGCCTGTTCAGCCTCAAGAACAAATGACTGAGAGGTGACCTCATTATTGTATGTAAATATGATATTTACAGAGGGTGGAGCCAGGCTCTCCTCGGTGGTTCACGGCAGTAAGATGGGAGGCAACAGGCAGAAACCGATACACAGGAAGTTCCACCTGAATAGGAGGGAAAACTTTCCTGTACAGTGATGGCACACTGAAACAGATTGCCCAGAGAGGTTGTGGAGTCCCCCTCACTGGAGATATTCCAGACCCATCGGGACAAAATTCTATGCCATGTGCTCTGGGATGACCCTGCTTGAGCAGGGAGGTTGGACCAGATGCCCCACTGTGGTCCTTCTAACCTGAACCATTCTGTGATTCTGTGACTGTGAAATGAGAGCTCTGGGATGAAATCTGTGCCTGTTCCCTGGTGCCCTGAGGCATCTCTCTGTGTTGCAGGACAGAAATTGGTGTAGTTTTTAGCAGCAATAGGGCCTGTTACAGTCGCTTGGGGAAGAGACCTCATTGGGGTCTGTAGCTTCTTCATAAGGGGCAGAAGGGCAGCACTGATCTCTGCTCGCTGTGATTGGTGACAGGATCTGAGGGAATGGCTGGAGCTGTGTCAGGGCAGGTTTAGGCTAGATGTTAGGAAAAGATTCTTCCCCCAGAGGGTGGTCGAGCACTGGAACAAGGTCCCCAGGGCAGTGCTCATGGCTTTAGAGCTTGAGGAGTGTTTGGACAACACTCTCTGGCACATGGTGGGATTGTTGGAATGTCCTGTGCGGGAATGGGAGTTGGACTCGATGATCCTTGTGAGTCCTGTCCAGCTCAGGACATTCTGTGATTCTCTTCTTCGACTCTGTGGTGTAAGGATGTGATGCTGGGGGTCAGGAGCTGTCAGTCTGCCTCTGGCTTCTGGGTGCTGCTCCTGGAGCCCAGATTGCCTCAGGTTAAGTCAAAACCAGCAGTCACAGGTCTGTCATCTGGCACCAGCCTGGCACTTTGCCTGTTAAGTCAACCTCTTGAGGACAGGTCTTACAGAGTCCTGGGAGTGTTGAGTGGGGCCGAACACCCCCTTGTTCCTGATGTGTGGGTAGGGGGTACGGGTCTCCCAGCCAGTGGTTTCCAGTGCAGCCACCGGTCCCTACCAGGCTGGTCCAGTGGCAGCTCAGACATGTGTGCTCTTCGTGCTCTGTGTGCTGGCTGTGTGCATGTGCATATTCCGTGTTAGCTGCGTGCGCTGCCAGAGACTTGCCATGGCAGCATATGGGCTGTGCCAGTGCTGCGCTGGGGAGACCAAACCCCCTCAGCCAGGACTGCATCTCCCAGGGCTCAACTACTCCCCATCCTTTTATACAACCTGTGATACAAATAAATACTGAAGCTGTGGAGGTCCTGGAGTGGGTTTTATTTTGAGATAGAAGTCCTCCCAGCGGAGGCTACTGAGCTACAAGCCTTTGTTTTTCCCTTGTTTTTTTTCTATTAATGTTATACAGTTTATTCTTTTTCAAAATTATCAAAGACAACTGTAGAATAAACAATGGGAAACAGTGGCAAAATAGCTGATGCCAGGCATCCAGTGAGATGGACTGTGGGTCTTAATTCAACAAGGCAAACACATCTGTGAATGTACTGCTCATGTTCCACGGCAGTGGCGTTTGCAGTCCCATATGGCTCTGGACACCCGGGGTCAGGAGGACTGAATGCTCACAAAATAATAGCAAGGTCTGGCTCATTGTTTGGGTTTGTAAAGTCCTGTAAAGTCCCTCTACAATGATGATAATCACAGTTACAGGTGACCTGCCCTATTCTGCTTTGAAGAGCAGAGCATCAGCAAATGGTCAATGTTTAAAGTATCAATCATCCTGCTGGCAGGATGCACGTGCAAAAATCAAACCAGCACTTATCAGTCATTTACAGAGCTTTGGGGAGGACACATACCTTGGATATCTTTTAGTCTTATGTGTGTTTTGTTTTCTGAATCCACACAGGTGAGCTGCAGTTTGCTTTCATTTGCTTCCTGATTGGGAACGTGTACGATGCCTTTGAGCACTGGAAAAGACTCCTGGACATCCTGTGCCGATCTGAAGATGCCATAGGGAAGTACCAAGACCTTTACATCAATCTCATTTCTGTGCTGTATCACCAGCTCAACGAAATCCCAGCAGATTTTTTTGTGGACATTGTCTCCCAGGACAACTTTTTAACCAGCACCTTACAGGTACATTTGTGACTGTCCCCTGAGAAACAGGAGTGGGAAGCAGGGCATACAGGGCATCAGAGCAGCTCGGGGGAAAAGCTGCAAAAGGAATTAAACTGCTGTTGAGCTGTGTGGGAGATAGTGAGCCTGTCTAAGCACACAGGGATTTTCTTTTACTTTTTCCCTATGTTATTCATTGAGAAATGCCATTTGCTTCTCATCTCAGCATTTGGTCTGTTAAAATTATGCCTTGAAGAGCCTAATGCAGCGTAAAATTGAGTTCGACAGGGAGAGGAAATGTTGCAAATAGTGCTGGAAGCAATGTGCCACAGTGCACATGGGTTTGGATTTCTAGACTGGCACATCTAATGCAACTGGACTGCACCAGCAGACTTGTCCTAGAAGTTTTTAAGACTTTTGCGTACATTGAGCTGAACAGCTACGAGAAAGGCTGAGCAAGTGCAAAACAATGTCTGTCTGTGTATTTTTGCCCAAATACCATTCATTCTTTAAAAACAAAACCAACAAACCAACACTAAAAACTTTGACATAAAGGACTGATGATACTGATTTTTGAGCAGCTTGAATGGTTTCCTTAGTATGCAGGGAAGCTGCAGCAAAACTTGAGCTTAGGGCAGTGATAGTATTTTAGAAGCTTTTCCATTCCAGTTAGCCTTAAGCAAAGCTGAAGATTTCCTGTAGTCAAGTTCTTATCCAAAGGGAATTTATGGTTATTCCAACATGCAGCAAATGCTGCTTCTGCTGAGACAGGCAGGGGCAAATATGTGATTCAGCACCAGTGAAAACAGTTACTCCCACTGGCTGTGACCATACTGTGACGGTGCAGCAAATTGGCTAAACAAAACTTAGTTTAAAAATAGATGCCAAACCCAGACACACTGATTAAGTTCAGCAATGGAAACAATCCCTGCGGTAATTAGGGGTAGTAGTGCTTCAAGTGCTTGATGCTCAATGCCTTCTCCTTTCCCAGAAAGTGGGTGCATTCCTCTCCCAAGTTCTTGCTGTAGATTCGGGGAGGATTGAGGTGTTTGGTTTTAATTACCTGGATAAAATGGTATGGGGAGCATTGCTTTAATCAAGTGACTTTTTTTGAATTTGGATTCTTACAAGTCTCACTTTTTTAATTTATATTTTATTTCTCTTGGTAGATTTTTTTGTCACATTACAGGACTGAAAAACCCAGCTCTGTTTGCAGTATACTCAGAGCAACTCTATGAACTGTCAGCTTACAGTAGTACAAAGAATATGTCCACCAGCCATTCTCTCTATCTGAGGGGAATTTGGGAAGCACCCTTACTGCTGGTTATCTTTCCTTTTTGGCTGCCTGAGTCTTGTCTGCCCCTGGGTTCCATCAGTCTGTGTTTTACTTCAGCAGCAGAAGCTGTGCTGGCACAAGGGACCACCCTTAAGCCTTGGCAGGAGTCATCAATTCCTAGTGACAAAGAAAAACTTTGTCTTGCTAAGTGAGCTTCTCCTCACTCAAAGTTCTCTGCTTCTCTGCTCTCCTGGGGTTTCCCTGAAATAGTGCCAGGGAACCCCTGGGACTTGCCTTACCCAGTCACTTGACACACACCCATCAGAGTTAACTGGGCGTGGGCAGGTGCACAGAGGTCTGTGGGGAACTGTATTGTCTGTGTAGCTCCTGCTCAGCTCTGAATACAGCCACTTTTTATTTTTTGAGTTTGATCCAAGGCAAGGAGAGTACAGCCAAATCACCACTAGCTGTGCAACCCTAACAATGTTTAAAGAAAAAAAAAATCTTGATCAAATAGCTCATTTAATGTGCAGTTCATTGAGAAGTGGGAAATACAGTCTTTTAATCTTTTTTCTTGAACAGCAGCCTTGTTGTGTACAAGTTCTTTTAGAAAGAGGTAGTTTGACAGTACAATGAACAAGGAAAAGACAAATGATTATCCACAAAGCAACAAACTTTGCTGCTTGTTGTCAATGTTTTATCCAGCTGTCAGTAGCTTTCTCCCAAATACGAGGCTGCATTTTTTTCCAGAGGAAATTTCTTCTCATGGAAATTAATTCTGGATCACAAGTTCAGCAGACGAGCAGAAGCAGGTTGATGAGAGATGAGCTCTGGGGCTAAATGCCCTGTTGGTCATACACAGATACTTTCACTCTCCAGGTGCCAACCGCAGCTGTGGATCTGTGACATGTTAATACATGTGTTCTTGGATGATGGAGGGGAGAGGTTAGTCTAGATTTCTGTGGCCTGTGCTCAAGGCTGTGCTGGGGATAACTGGACTTCTTCCACAGAGCTCTCATTCCTGTCTTACCTTCAATGTCTTTTTATTGAGTTTCCTCTGTATCTAAGGTGTTGGTGATACCATATTACAAAATTACTTTGAGAGATCTCTAACCATGGAAACAATGGGTACAACTACCTGTTGGCCTTTTGGACACATGCTGGAAAATCGGCTACTGCTAATGCTTTTTTTTTAAAATTCCTTCCGCTCAGACATTTTCCTTAGCTCACACTTAAGCATATTTCAAAATTCCGTAATACAGATTCAACTACATGCATATTCCTGCTTCAAACAGATTTCTTACCTGAGTGCACCTACTCAGTATCATGAAGGCAGGATGGGATGGGATGGGCTTGGGGCTGTGAAATCAGAGGTGTAGGCTTTGGTTAGCTCCAAAGCAGGAGTGGTTTCAGCTTGGTACATCCCTGGCCAGTGGCCTAACCTGAATCTCTTCCTGGTGCTCCCAGGAATGTTGATGTTGTCCATGTAGGAAAGAGATGCCCTGCTGGTGCCATAGCTGAGCTCTTTGTGACCTCTGCTCTTTCTTTTAGGTGCTGTTTTCCTGCATATGCAGTGCTGCTGTTGATGAGACTCTAAGGAAAAAGGCTGAAAAGTTCAAGGCTCACCTAACGAAGAAGTTTAAATGGGACTTTGAGGCAGAGCCTGATGACTGTGCTCCTGTTGTGGTGGAGCTGCCTGAGGGTGTGCAGGTGGACTGAGCCAAATGCTCCCTTGGCAGCAAACAGCTTTAAAAATAGCTCATTCCTTCTCTTCTCCAGCCGTGCCAGCTTCCCGAAGTCAGTTTCTGAAGCTAATCTTTCTGCTGTAGAACACGGGAGGATGCCGAACTTCGCAAGGAGATCAGAGTTATTGGAGGAGTTTGAGAGTTGTCATGTGGACACCTGTTTTTTTTCCCCAGCTCTTCTGCAACAACTCCTCATAGAATACAAATTCAATACAAATTCATAGAATCATTTAAGTTGAAAAAGACCTTTTCAGATCATCAAGTCCAACCATAAATCTAACTCTGCCAAGAGCATCCTGCACTCAGCTGACTGGACTCGTGTTACAGGGGCGTGACCACAACTGTTTCACTACTGTCAGATGCTAATGCTGCTCATTGAGATTTGTCTGTTGTGGAGGAAGACTCAAAGCCTCAGCAAAATTCCTCCCATTGCATACCCCAAACACTGAAGTACCTTATTCCTCCCATTCTGTTAAAACCTTTTGTATTTACTGCTGATGCTCTGTTTTGCCTGGGGTAAAAAAAAGTGAACAGTTTTCTGACGAGAAATAGTTATTGGACTGTAGTCACTCAGGTCTTGAAGAACAGAGCCAGCAAGATTTAAAGGTCAGATTTCCACATGAACTGGAGCCTCTATTTTGCTGTAATTGGAAATCTTACATGTTTTCCCTGGGACAGTCTCTTCTTTGTCCGCAGTTCCCAGGGACAGCCTGTAAGAAGCCTGTGGTGTTTCTGCAAACCTGCACAGGGTTGTAGCACTCAGTTGTTACTTCCTCGGCTGTCAGACTCCCTCAGGAATTTGTCTGTGTGCATGTTGAACAGGATAACGCTCTTTGTTAATCTTTTGTCGTTCAAAATAAATCTCAAAAGAGCCTTGTCTACAGAAAACATCTGAATGAATGGGGTTTAGGCAGTGACACTACCTTCCCTTCCTCACTGGGATGTCCAGTGTTCCTGCAGATGATCTGTGACATCCAGTGGTGGAAGAGGGTACATGATGTGGCAGAAAGTGTGTTCTGGGAAGAAGGTGTGTGACGAAATGTTTCCAGATCATCAGGAAATTCCCACAGGGATGGGCCATTGGAAGCACTCGTTGCTGCTGGGAGCCTTTCCCTTCTTTTCACGGGGGCTCTGCACTCCACTCCTGAGGTGTCCAGGTCTGTCTGAAATGGATTCTGGATTGACCACAGGCCCTATGGGGAGGTTACTCTATATTTGGCAAGTTACTCCAGTTTGCTCTTAAGTCTTCCTTTCCATGCTTTCTTGTCCTTAACATCTTGAAATCTTTTGCATGGCAGTGTGACTGTGCTCTCCCTGCCTCCTTGCTCTGTGTTTGGATCCACAGGCAGAGTTCTCTTTCAAGTTGCTCCCAGCTTTGATGGGTAAGACCTTTTTTGGTTTGTTGGCTCTTTGCACCAGCCCAGTGGTTCTGGTGCTTGGCAGCAGAACACGGAACCCTGATGTCGGTAGGGAAGGGAGCAGGGAACCTGGGGCCCTGTCTGTCTGGAAGGGAGAGAGGAGCCACAGGGCTGGCCAGGCCATGTCAGTGCTCTCAGTCTCCTGGTAATGCTCCACTGCTTTGCTGGATCACTTGATTTGAGTTTGTTAAATCTCAAAACCACTAACTGAAAATTAACTGTTTGTAATGGTCAGGTTTCCATGATGAACTACACTTTTAACAACTGAGAAAAGAGAATATAATTGTACTTCCATTGTGGTTTTTTTTTCCTTTTTGTTAGATGGTAGTAGGGGCAGCTAATCCCAGAATGATTTGGGTTGGAAGGGATCTTACAGACAATCCAATCCCACCCCCTGCCATGGGGAGGCATAGCTTCCACTAGACCAAGTTGCTCCAAGCCGTATCCAGCCTGGCCTTGAACACTTCCAGGGATGGGATAGCCACAGTATCTCTGGATAATCTGTGCCAGGGTCCCACCACCCTTCCAGGGAAGAATATCTTCCTAATATCCCATCTGATTCTGGCCTCTGTCAGTTTAAAATCATTTCCCCTTGTCCTATTCCTATCTGCCCATATAAAACATCCCTGTCCCTTGTTTTTATAAGCTCCCTTATATCTCTTATTATCTCTCATTATTATTTCTTATTAGACCACAAAACAGGTGGGGAAGAGCCAGGCCATGGGGACACCGTCCCTCTGTTGGACAGGACACAGAAGCAGCGAACTTGCAGCTAAATGCAGGTTGGGATGTTCAGAATCTGACTCCATTACATGACTCTGTTGCACACTTTGAGGGAAAAGGGAAGAGGGCACATAAAAGAGCAACTTGTTAGATGTTTGCAAAGGGGGGGGTTATATAAATTTGGGGGGCAAAAGAGGGCAGTTATTCATGTTGGAGTCATCAGGAAGGAGGCTATAAAAGGCAAGTGGCGACATGTAATAGAAGGGATATTTTCTTGCCCTTCTATAGCCTTAGGCCAGCTCTGGTGATGATAACGTTTCCCCTTCCTCCAGCTGAGGCGTGTCTGTCATCAGAAACCAAAAGAGGGATTGTGGTGTGTGTAAATACACCTTGCTGCAAGCTAATGAAGTGTAATTTGTGATGCGTTTGCAGCTTTAATTCAGCACTGAATTCAGGTCAGGACGTGCAGCTTTCCCTGTGTTGTGCAGTGGTACTGAAGCATGAGGTACATTGGCCTCCTGCTTCTGTGGAGACCTGTCCAGCTGCCAGTGAGGAAATCGGCATCATTCCTGCCCTGTGACATGTGCCTTCGCTGCAAATTGGATTGGAGCAAGGGCCCTGCTTAGCCCCAGGTGAGGCTGATCCATTGGGAACCAGCAGTGGCATGAGCTGACCACTGGGTACCCCCATAGCTACACTGCACCCTGCTTTCCCTGTGCGAAGCCCAGAGTGAGTGTATCCAACCCACAAAACTGCTCTTCCGTTCCTTTTCGCTGTCCCCACAGGCTCAGTGATGTTGGACAAACCAGAGTTTTCAGTCTTGGTTTTCTAGTGTGGGGCTTCCATGTTGTCCAGAGAGTTGCTTCTTGTTTCATTGGCCCTGCAAATTCAAAAGTGAGGAATGTGCTGCCTGAGGCTGTGGGAAGCTGCCTTCCTGTCCCAGTATTGCACTACTCCCTTTTTTTTGTTGGGAAGAGAAATGGCACATCTTGCTCTGATAGTTCACGTGGCTTCATTTGTGCTTTCCACCACCTCCTGCCTACTGCCAAAGCAAAAGCCACTGTCTGTTTTCAGGTGGGTTGGTGCCGATAACTCCGCCATGGCACTGGACAACATCTACAGTGTAGTTCTGCAGCTCAGGTTGGGTTTGTGGTTCTTCCTGTGGCACCAATGTCTGCAGACCTCCAGCAGCACCAATTTGTGTGGTATTAGATGTCACCCAAAAGTGTTCATCGTGTGCTCTAAATGCAAACTTCAGTTGAGAGAGGGCGGGTGGGAACGTGTGGAAAGTGATCAGTAGGTTGTTAGTACTGCAGTTTTAAATCTGAAGTGAGTGCAGGGTTAATGGTTATTTGAACCAGCAACTCTTCATTGGGGCTTTCACTTTTAGTGCTTAATGGTGAGTTGAATTTTTGGTTCTTTGCTCAGTGTTTTCTCACGGTAACCCTCCCTGTCTCTCAGCATCGTGGTTCAGCTCAGGTCTTTTTCTGGTTTTATTAGGTTTTTCTGTTGTTCGTTACAATTGTACCCTTATTTTTCTAATCCAGAAATAACATGGTAGATATCCATTTCTGCCTCTAACAATAACCAGGAGGGAGAGGTTTTTCAGGGTCTCTTAGACACAGACCACCTTTACTTGGAGCAACATTTATTTCTGCTATTGCTTTGGCAGCTGAACATAGTCTGTACCAGCTGCTGCAGATGGAGTGGCTGGCACCAAGCTCCTGGAATATGGAAAAAGGTGGAGTGGAATGCCTTGGTTCCTTTCTCTGAAAAAGGAAATCGTCTTCCCCTGGAATTGCTGTTTATTGTCAAACAGCTACGACAGTGGCGTGTTCTGCAGCCCTGTTACTGTAAAAGGGATGCGTTGTGAGTGGTCATTCCTTCCCAGTGTGCTCAGCTATTCCACAGCCAGTTCTTCTCCCCTCTAAAAATGTGCCCCTCCTGTCCTGCTGTGGGCTGGGCAGGGTTGGGATGTGGGAGTGCCATAGTCTGTCCCAAGTGGTGTACAAAACCCCAGAGTGGAGCTGGAGCAGGGATTGGGGGTTGCTCCGTAAAACATGGGCTGTGCTAGAGCCTGTAGTTAATGCAAAGGAGACATTGACTGTGCAGGAGCCTCATTAGGAGAGTGCAAACGAGATGCAATGCAGCCTCAATGCAAATAAACTCCAAATGGGTTAATCAATAGAAGGAAAAATCCATATAGCGGGCTCTCTGAGCCACTGCTTTGGGTGTGCTGGTCTGGCTCCTGGCCGTGCCTTGGTGGGTCTATGGGTTCATGAGGAAAGAGCTGCAGCAGAACTATGTCCTGCAGATGCAGCCTGGCCAGGTTGGCACCTTGTCCCCTTCCAGCAGAGCCCACAGGTTCCAGCAGCACTTGGCCGCTGCAGCTGGAGGGGCTCCACAGATTTGGAATGAAAAGGCTGAGCTACAGTTCCTGCCAGGTCTCACCTTTGGGCAGACAGGAAGCAATAGGGGGAAGGACACAACAAGAGGATTCCCTTCTCTCATGCCTCCATCCCCAGAAGCATCCTCACCAGGCCACTCTCCTCAGTGGCCTGGCTGCAGGTGGTAACTCCTGTGTCCCACGTGGGTCAAACAGGTTGCTTAACTGAAGTGCTGAGAAGTTGCCCAGATTTCAGATCCCTGAAGTGTTACCACTGGAATGTTTTCCCCCTCTGTAGCGGAGTTGCAGCTTATTCACTCTCTCAGGTGCCTTGCAAGGCTGACCTGGTAAGAGTAAGCAGCTGAGAGTTCTCCTGCAGTGCTTCTCTCCAATTAACTTACTCTCTCTGCCTGTAAAAATTACATCTCAAAGTCATTAAATAATTCAGGAAATCAGCTGGTATTTGGAGGAATAGCGAAGAGTGCAGACATTGAGCAGGGAGCTCCTCAAACCCCCTGGGCTGGTGGTTGGGAGCCAGTGATTGCCAGGGCATGTGTGGGGTTCCCCAGAATGGGAGGTAGTTCTACCCTGTGCTGCAGCTTTCAGTAATTTGAAATCTTTTTTGCCCCCAAAGGCAGGTTTAGCCACATTTATTTCAGGAGGAGTTGATTTTAAAAGCAAAAGCTGCTTCTCCTCCCTAGCTCTGATGGCTGTGCTTGCATTCATTAGGAGGAGGGCAGCATAAAGGGAAATGCTGTAATATGGATGGCAAGTTTCAAGCCTAAATTTATTAATAAATAACTATAAGGAAGGTGTCATTGGTTTATATTCAAAAATTCCTGATTTCTCCCTCCCACTGAAAGTGTGAGGAAAAGCCCACGGTGTCCACGAAGGCTTAACCCAGGCGTAGCTGTGGGCTCACCGGAGGCCACTGAGGTTTGGAAAAGAGGGACATCAAGGATGTTATTATTGAAAAAACTGGGTTTGGAAAAGAATTCCCGTTCCAGCAGTGAAGCAGACATGGGTTTGTCCTTGCTACGAAGGTATTGGATTTTGCATGAAACAAGAGGTGTTTCTTTTAACAGGACAGAATTTGGGATTCTTCTTCGCACTGAAGCAAGCAAAGAGATGGCTGTGTCTATTGGGAAAGGATCTCCAGTGGACAGGAATTTCCTTGGGAATCTGACCTGTTTCATCCTGTGGCTTTTTTTTTCTCTCTTTTTTCCCCCTCTTTTTTTTCTCTCTTTTTTTTTTTTTTTTTTTTTTTTTTTTTTTTTTTTTTTTAATGAAATTAGCTTTGTTTAAACAAAGGCATGTAGTGACAGGCCAAGGGGGGGATGGCCTTAGGCTGACAGAGGGCAGGATTAGATGGGATATTGGGAAGAAATTCTTCCCTGTGAGGGTGGGGAGGCCCTGGCACAGGTTGCCCAGAGAAGCTGTGGCTGGCCCATCCTTGGAAGTGTCCAAGGCCAGGTTGGACAGTACTTGGAACAACCTGAGCTAGTGGAAGGTGTCCCTGCCCATGACAGCGGGTGGAACTGGATGATGTTTAAGGTCCCTTCCAACCCAAGCCATTCTGGGATTCTAAACAGTGGGGGTTCCCGTTAATTGTTTTTCAGGAATCAGTGTTAAGTGCTCCAAGCTAATTCTGCCAGTGGAAGGTCAGCAGAGACACAAGTTAGCTGTGGGACTCTGCCTTTACTGTGGAAGTTGCTCGTCATTTCACTGGCCTGGTAAGAAGCTTGTGAATTAATGTTCCAGGAGCAGTCCTCTAGTGGTGGGAGTTTTTACGGCTTCCCTGAAAATACCTTTACTTTTGTTCTGGGAGGGAGGGGCTGCTTGCTTGGCCTTCCTGGTTGGGTTCCTGTGAGGAGCATCGATGGCAGGAGCACAGCCTTCAAAACAAACTTTACTGTTAAAATTTGATTGGATAGAGCAAGCTGCTCCTGTGCAGAGTAGGGGTTTCAGAGCAGGAGAGGGACCTCTGGGTGGCTCCATCCTCACAGGTTTGGTGTCAGATATTGGGATTTCTGCACCTGTGCTACACGAACAACTTTGTGTTCCTGATCCATCCATATATTTTAAGTACTCAGTGGCAGTGAATATTCATGCCTGGCTGGAGACAGTCCTACTCCAGCCAATCCAAGGAATTCTTTATAGCAGGTATTTATTCCTGGAAGCGTTGCATCATCAGTGAACACTGTGACATCCCAAGTTATACTGGACATCCCAGCTTGAAGCTGAGGCCCTGAGTCCTCATGATTTGGAAGGGACTGGCTGCTCCATCACTCAGTATTGCCCACTCCATGGAGCAACAGAGCAGGCTTTGCACCACGTAGTTCTGCAACAATCTGCATTTCAGGGATGGTTGTTCTCTTCAAGCAGAGGTTGACTGTTTCCAGTAACAGGAAGTGAATTGTTCTTTAATAAGGTTTGATGGAGGATTTTATGTGGCCACATTAATATGTATTCACTTAGCACTGCCTGATCCTTCTCTGCACAAGTTCTCGTGCCCTTCAGGCTGATGTGAGCTGCTTAAACACATACAATGGCCCATCCTTGTGCTGAGGGGACCCTGATGGGATCCCCTGCTCTGCCTTTGGGGATTGCTCTCTCCAGGGAAGAGCAGTGGCTCTAGAGCAGAGTAGTGACAGAGTGGGGTACAGTGACATGGGCTCTTGCCACAGGACTTCCTGACCATCTCTGTAAGATCCATGAATCTCACTGAAGTGAATTCCTGGCATCCGGGCAGGAGGGGATGAAGTGGGGATGAGCTGGCAAACCTTGCAGCAGCTGGTGAGAGGAGTCAGGCAGAAGTGCTGGGTGGCCTCTTGGGCTCAATTCTGCCATTTGTCTAAAACACAGCCTCTTGTCTGGGGGTAATTTTGTTTTGTTTTTCAAGCAGCCCCTTCAGGATTTAAAAAGCATCACTTGAGAATCAGCTGAGCTTCACAGACTTCTGAGAGACCTTCCACATACAGTCACTGCAGCAGGGACTGGTTAAACACGTCACCCAGGTGTGCTGGGTGTGCTCGGGGCCTCTAATGGCTTTATTTCATTAGCATGAGCTCACTGGAAAGGGCTATGCATGTTCATCGCTGCTGAAACTTCACACTGCCCACGTGTGTTCATTTAACTGACTTATTTTCTTAACAAGACCAATAACCAGTGTGAACTAATGTTCCTTCTGGGGCTCTCACTCATTTCATTCCTCAGCAGAACTGGATAGGTCAAGAGCTCTCCTGCATTAGCAAGAAGATGTTCCACCTTCCTTATTATCCCCCGTTCCCTGCAAAGATTCTTTTAAACTCCCAAAGAAAACCTTTGATTGACATTTTTGCTACCTCTTCCTTTGCTTCTTCAGTGACAAAACTTTTTTATTGCTAATTCAAAAGACAGACAACTCCTCTGATTGTGTCAGGGGTCCTAATCCAAATTTAATGTGACTTAACTCCATCAATATTCCCATGCTTCAGGACTGAAAGCAGACAGCAGGTTTTATTCCATGTCAGCAGTAAAACACCTTTTTTTTCCATGTTTCTCTCAGTAAAAAGCATGGTGGCTTTACCAGTGTCCCCAAGGAGGGTCCCTCAGAACTGACTGGCATGTGTGTGCAGCCTTAGGTGTGTGGATGCTCACAAAGGTGAGGTGCCAGTGTGTGGATCACACAGCTGAAGGTACTCAGCAGTTGGGTGGGTTTGGGCTCTGCTTCTTCCCTGGTTCCTGCCAGTGCTCCTCAGAACCCTTTCTCTCCCTCTTGTCGTGTGGTTGGTGATGGGGGGGACTCAAGGCTGTGTGGTTTCTGTTCTTGCAGGGCAGGAGGGGAGGTTCTGGAGAGAGACACCCCTAGGAAGGGGCTCTGGGGCTGCAGCCAGCCTGGGCCCTCCCCCAATGTGCTGAGTAGGCACTGTTGTAAAGCAGGTGTAAAGTGCTCCATGGAGGAAGGGGTGAGCGTGGCTGCAGCTGGATGTTCTGAGGATGTCTCAAAAATCAGAGCACTGCTGCCAGGCAGTGAAGTGGGTTTGTTTGGTGTGTGAGCAGGGGTTGCTGCAACCAGCCTGGTTGCTGGGACAGGACCCGCACAGCCCTGACTGTGGTGCTCATGGCAGAGGCTTGTGGCCACAAAGTGAAGCCAGCAGGAGCTATGCTTGTCCTGCAGGTAGTGGAGGTGAGGGAAGCACCAAGGAACAGGATGTCCTGCTCAACTGCTGCATGACAACTGCTGTTAACCCATACCCTTGTCTATGCCTGGTTTTCAAAGCTGTTTCTCCTCCTCCCCACCTGACTGGTTTTCCCCTATGCTGCTTATCCTGGCCTTCCCTGCTTCTGTTGTGAATTGATGAGAAAATGCAGTATCTGAAAGCTGTGCATGACTTTCCTGCCTCCCTGACCTGGTTGCTTCCTGAAGGGAATGAGAATGAGTGGATGGATGAGTGACCAAGGTACCTGCCCTCCTACTGGCCCCTGCTTGGTGTGGTGGCTGCACAGACCTTGACCACAAGATGTGAACCTGTCCTGTGTGATGGGGTATAGACGTATAAGCAAAGTGCCCAGGGTGGTGTGGCTGGTCCTACACTGACACAACATCAGCAGAAGAGCTCTTTGCCCTGGAGAACCAGCAGAGTCAAAGCCAGGGATGGAGACTGTGCCTGGGCTGAGGGATGAGGGCACTGATTAGATCTAGCTCATCAGAGGTGTGAAGGTGTAGAGATGCTGAGGTGTCTGGGCCTGAAGGACTGGAGGGGCCACGGGCTGGGCTGAGAAGGTGTTGGAAGTGTTCCACTCCCTCCCAGCTTCAGAGCCCTGTGCGGCACCAGCATCCAGGAAAACACACAGTGGGATCTCCAGGAGAGCACTGTGCTGGTTGAACCTGTACAGATCTAGGGAGGAGAGCAGTGGTTTGCTCTGAAGGCTTTCCCCTCTGTAGATGGTGGCCTTTGTGTTTGGGAGATGGGTCAGTAGCAGGTTTTAGGAGATGGAATGTGAATGCTTGTTTGGATTTAGCAGGAAGACACAAGGAACGTAGTTTTGGGAGATGTTTGAATAAGGTGAGGGGTGCTGCAGGTAGGATGAATAGCTGACCGTATGATTTGGATGAAGCGAGGTTGTGTCTGGTATGAGGAAAGACAGCAAAATCTGACTGCGTTGATGGCTGGGGAGATGGGATGGAGGAAGACAATCTCTGCCTCCACCTCCACAGTTCTTCCCTGTGATGTGCTGGGACAGGGCTCCGGGCAGTGAAGAGCTCAATCCTGGTACTGCAAGTAGCCAGAGCCAGGGAATGGTCTCTGCAGCTCACAGCAGGGAGCAGAGCCATGTGGGTGCCTGTGGGAGGTCCCAGTTCTACAGTGAGGGAAATATGCTGGTGGGAAGATGACTTGGAGTGGCAGGATTTCCCCCAAAGCACAGCAGGATGAGGGGGGATGGTCCTGCTGTGAGGCAGAGCTGCAGGGACATCCTCTTCCAGCCCTTGCAGCTGGATGTGCTCCTGAGCTGGAGGCTAACACGTGGAAGGAGCAACCCCAAGGGGTACCTTGATATTGCCCTGAACTCCACCATATGCTGTGGGGGAGATGGATGGAAAGCAGGAAGAGCCCCTTTGTCCTGCAGGCTGCTGGCTGTGCTGGGGCTGAGGGATGCAGGCTACCCTGGGGAGCACCTCCTGGCAGCATACAGGGCGCTGGTGCTTCCCCAGGCCCTACTGAGCCTGTGTCACCCTTTTGGTGGGCAGTGGAGTCACTGGGCAGTGCTCTGCTTGTCAGTCCCTATGCAGCTGCCATGTGCTATGAAGACTACAGGAAATAATCCTTC
This sequence comes from Oxyruncus cristatus, assembly GCA_013399855.1. Lineage (NCBI taxonomy): Eukaryota > Metazoa > Chordata > Aves > Passeriformes > Cotingidae > Oxyruncus > Oxyruncus cristatus. The sequence goes on from VXAY01003172.1 coordinate 120,953, forward strand.
TCCCTGTGTCTTTCCAAGCAAGGAGGGCTCATGTAGAGAACAGGAGGAGCTTTTCCTTGAGGTCACCTTTCCTGGTGTGGTTCTGCTTTCCTTCTGATCCTGTCTGGACAACATCTGTTCGATTATCTGACCTCTTGCAGCAGTGCCTGAAGCTGCTCATGGAGGAGGCCTGCACTCTCCTGTGATGCTGCTGGAAGTCTAATATTTGAGTGTGGTGTGAGCTGGCTGCTGTCCTCAGTCCTGCCCCCTTCCCAAAGGACAGCATAGCTTATGACCAGTGCCGCTTCTGACAGCCCTGCAGCAAGTGCCCTCACAGCATGTTCATTTTTTTACTTCCCTGAGCCCTGGTCCCAGGCAGGGCAGGATCCAGCACTGGCAGGGCAGGAGGAGGTCATGGCCACCCACGCAGGAATAGGGTGAGGACTGCTCCCCTTCACAGGCTGTGAGTTGGCCCCGACCCTGTTCTGTGGGTGGAGTTCACAGTTGTCCCTGGGAAATGTCGTGGAGTGTCCCAAGCCCTAAGAGCTCTGTTTGTCTGAAGCTGGCAGTGAGTTATGCTTGCATTTCACCAAGGAAACTGGGTAACATGATCTCAGCTGGCACAGTGAGAGTGTGACAGAGCCAGGAGGAGCCCAAAGGCTTCTTCAAACATCGTCCTAGCCTCTCCTGCTTCTCCCCCGCCAATGCCCCAGCCAAGCTGCATCTGACTGTTGGACAACACTGGTACCTGCTATCTGCCCCACTGCTGCATGTCCTGCTCAGGACTTGCGGTGGCATTGGGAGTGCAGGTGGCTTGTGGCCCAGGGGTGAGCCTGATGGTGGAGCCCTGACTCCTTGGTGTCACATAGGTCCTGGGAGGAGTTCCTGGCTCTGGCTGAGTGCCACGCTGCCTGCCTGGCACAGTGGGAGGAGCAGTGAGTGTCCTCTACCCACGTGTAGCAGCCCCAGGTGCGGAGGAATTGAGGAGCAAGTAATTGCTGTGCTCCATAAGAAGAAATAAATAAAAAGGATTTTGCAATGGAGTGTAATCTCCTGGGGAAGAAATTGCAGCTCTGCTCCACCCACACCATGCCTGAGTGGCCTTTGTGCACTGACTTATTCCTCTTTCCTGAAGACCGTGGGCAGGGTTGTCACCCGCTGCTGGGGGGGCTCTGCTGTCCACCATGGGCAGGACCAGGGCTGTCTGCCCCCTTGTCTTTGTGCTGAGCTGCTGGGACAGCTAAGGGGGCCTGCAAGGGACCTCAGGATTTCAGCTCTGGGTGACTGTGGTCCTCCAGGAGCTCTCATGACTACACCTGGTCTGGTAACTCACCTGGCCCTGCCAAGGCTTCCCCCTCTATCAGTGCTGTCAGTCTGTCTGCCTCCTCCTTAGCCCACACATCCTGTGATCCCAGGGTACTCAGTGTGTGTCAGTGTCCCCTGCACATGCTCTGCAGTGACGGGTGGGACTGTGGTGCGTGATGGGCTGAAATCTGGGAATAGAGTTTGAACAAACAGCCCCAGCTCTGTGAGCAGGCTGCTGGTGCCACTGGTCCTGCTGGTGCTTGGTGGAGGCTGGCTGACAGTGCAGAGAGCATCTGGGGGATGCATAATTTACCTAGACATTAATATTAATGACCAACCTAGCCTAAGGCCTTGTAAAACCAATCAGTAACACAACTGCTCCTGTGGCTGCCTGGAGGGCTCATTTCCTCACCGGCTTTGCTGGGGTCCTCAGCTCCTGTCTTGGCACCAGGTGAGGGGGTGGAAGGCAGCTCTTGAGGGCCTGTTGCTGCTCCCCAGGGCCCTGCAGGAGTTTGGCCTATACCTCTGCAGCACAGCACAGCCTCAGGACTCCTTGCCTCACCTTTCCTTCCAGACACACGGTACATTTTCACAGAAGTAGCTTTGTGACTGAATTTCTTTTGTTTATTTTTTTCTCTCTCTTGGGCTCAGCTTATCCAGATGCCTCTTTTCCACCCTGGTGCTGTAAGTTACTGTCCAGTCACCATTCAGATTGGCCCAACTAGCATAGCATGGTGTACATGTCAGTGTTCTGGTACTAAGGGTAGGTTAGCGTTTCCGGAAAAGAACCTCTATTCCCGTGTTCAGCTCTATTCAGACCTTTATGGCTTGATGCCCTGAGGCTATCCCAAAGGAGCTGATCCCATGAAAATGGAGCCCAAGGCTGATCCCAGAGCCAGTGGCTGTGCCAACAAGGACACAATACCCTTTCGGAAATTATCAGACTATCCTGGAATTATTAAGGTTGGAAAAGACCTCTAAGATCATCAAGCCAAACCATTCCCTCAGCTCTGCCATGTTCACCACTAAACCACGTCCCCAAGTGCCACATCCACATGTTTTTGAACACCTCCAGAGATGGTGACTCCACCACTGCCCTGGGCAGCCTGTTCCAATGCCTGGACCACCCTTTCTTTGAAGAAATTTTCCCTAATATCCAATCTAAACCTCCCCGCCCCAACTTGAGGCCATTTCCTCTTATTCTGTTACTCCTTACCTGGGAGAAGAATGCAGCCTCCTTTCTTGCTCCAAATTGTCGCCACTTCTGGAGGCGAAAACATCTGAGAACTTTCCTGAGGGCCTCTACAGGGAGCCTGGTCCTTTGAACAGCCACAGCCTCATGGGCTGACCACCCTACCTGTGCCTGTTGAGCAGCACCCCAGTACTTTGGAAACATTCTCCTAGTTCTGGTTCCCTCATCCCCAGTGATATGGTCTCCCAGCAGCCTTGGAGAAAACATTGCAAGTAGTGGCACCGTCAAAGTTTAGGAGAGGTTGGCAGCGTGGAAAGAGTGGATGGGAGGAAGGTATTAAGAGAAGGATAATGCACCAGCTACTTTCCAGCTGTCCTCACTCCAGTGTCACTTCCAACGCATTTACATATGTGCACATCACAGCAGGAAGGCACAGAAAGGGCCCTACAGTGCCTGGGGCTGGGATTTAGCAGGGTTCTGTGTGCAGAGCAATGTTTTGCCTATGGAGTAAAGGTGCAGCAATAGTGTCCCCTTGACACTCCTGCTCTGACCTTCCTTGTCCTTTCCTCTGCAGTCACCTTGGCCTTTTTTTCTAGGAACTCTTGAATTGTTTAAACCTGAGTAAGCCTTCCAGTTTCAGGGCTGGAAGGCAGGACCTGCTTTCTTCTGTAATGGCTGCATTTGAGCAAACTTTCCTCCCAGCAAATGGGAGACTGAATGGAGACCATCATGCAGCTTTTCTTTCTTCTGCTAATGCTCGGTTCCTAGTGAGGAGGGAAGCTCTGGCTCCTGCCAACCAAGTGGTGCAATGTCATTAAAGCTCTGAAGCAGCAAAATGCTTAAGAATATCTTTGAGGTGCTTTCCAGAGCCTGGAGTGAAAGTTCACAGCTGCAGTGCAAGGCTGAGCCCAAGCAGTTGCTTGGAGGAGCTCTCCTTCCCCAGCTCTGGGCCAGCAGATGGGACAGCCAGGACCAAAGTCCAGCCCCTTCCCTGGGAATCATGCTGCTCACTGGGACAGGACACTTCCCTGAAGAACCATTAGAAAGTGAGTAGGAAGGTGTCTGTGTGTGGCAGAAAGGTTTGTGTTTCCCTGGAAAAGCTGACCATACACTTGGTTTTTTTGTTTATGTCCTGAAGCTTTGAGCCATGGTGGGGAACACATTTGAGTGGGCAATTTGGTTCCCTTGCAGAGCATTCTTACCTTTCATTGATAAATTAAGGACTATCATGTTCAGGATGTGTGTGGGATGTGCTTGGGTCCTCATTCACATTTCTGGTGGGGTTTGGAACTGCCTGGGTGTCTGAGACACAGTAGAAGGCTGGCCCAGGACTGGGAGGGCTGTGGCTGCTGTCAAGGAGTGCCAGAGGTGCTACTTCATTGCCTGGTGGAAGTGACTCAGGAACCCCGACTCAGAGCTGTGGGTCCGCGGTCAAACCCTCCTGCACAGCCCTGATGCCCTCCCTGCACCCCACAGCTCCTGTTCCCCACACATGCCTTGCTGTTTCAGGGCAGGATGGGAAGTGGGGAAGGGAGGGGGGGTGCAGCAGGGAACCCTGTTTCCAGCACGTGCTGTACCAGGGAGGGAAGAGAGGCTGTGGAGTGTGGAGGCATCGGCTGTGCCTTGTGCCGCATTGCATTTCTCATCCCTTCTCCTCCCTGCTGCTGCCCTCATTTAGCTGCTTTTTGTAGATGAAAAGTGGCCTTTAAAATATAGGACAAGGTCATTCTTCCCTCCCCATGCAGCCAGTGCAGCCCGTGCGTGGTGCTTGGTGTCAGCAGCTCTGCAGAGGCAGTGCCTGCAGATGCCCACCAGGACATGATGCCGTGGGTGCCTCTGGGTGGGCCCTGCAGTGGCAAGGGGGAAGGGTCATGAAATCATAGAATCACAGAATGGTTTGAGTTGTAAGGGACCTTAAAGATCATCTTGTTCCACCCCCTGCCATGGTCAGGGACCCCTTCCACTAGCCCAGGTTGCTCCAAGCCCCGTCCAACCTGGCCTTGGACACTTCCAGGCATGGGACAACCACAGCTGCTCTGGGCAACCTGTACCAGGGCCTCACTACCTTCACAGGGAAGAATTTCTTCCTAATATCTAATCTAAATCTCTGGTCTTTTAGTTTAAAGCCATTCCCCCTTGTCCTATCACTATCTGCCGATGTAAAAAGTTACTTTTCTTCTTTTTTAAAAGCCCCCTTTTAGGCACTGGAAGGGGCTCTAAGAGATGTCCACTTTTGCCAAGGTTTTCTCTAGGGACTAAGGTAGGCGGGTTTGTAGTCACTCCTGACCCAGCATGATCTGCTGTGGAGGGAAAATTGTTTCCCCACGAGCAGGAAATATTCCTCCTGCTCAGCACTGGGCTTGCCCTTCTGATGCCGCAAGGGCTGCTGCCAGCTTTATTCTCCATGGTGATTTGGTGAAGGAACCAACACACCAGCAGCCCAGCAAGGGTTTGCGGAGTTTATGCAGTGTTGGGTGGGCACACTCAAATTTTCTTGCCAGATGCCAGAGTGGGACTCAAGGGTGGTGTCTGGAAGGGGTCATCTGCATCAGGGTGGCCTGAGTCTATGTTATTGTACCTTTCTGCTCCCGTCATTACCACGAGACACTGGGATCTGAGCACCTAAACCCTCTGTGGTCTGATTGTCCTGCTTGATCAAGCCAAGTGTGCAAATGAACTACCTTGGGAAGCCAGAATTCCTCTGCTCTCCCTCCAAGCATAAAGATATTGAATATAAAAGGCTTGTTATTTCAAGGGGACACAAGAGTCTAGTTCAAAGCCTCACAGGAGCAAATGCTGAGCAACAGCAGCTCTTCTCAACGAGAAGTTTCCTCATGCCTGTCCTTGATGGCTTTCCAGGTGGATGCCAGCACTCCCGTAGTGCTTTTAGCTAATGGCCAAAGATAATCCTGATGTCCTGGCCAGCACGGTGTCTGTACAGTGCCCAGGGCTGTCCAAGCTGCTGATGACTGTTCTGTTCCTTTGGCTGCTGTGTGCTGCCAGTATCTGCTCTCTGGCTGGAGCTCCTGGTGCCCCCAGGAGAGGACAAGCTGTTGGCCGAGGCCTGAGGACCATCCTGTTCTCAGGGATGCCTCAGTGTGCAGGTGGGGCTGAGCCAGAGGTGAAGGGACAGGAGGTCAAAGGCAGCCCTGCTCCACCGAGGGGCTGGCAAGGAGCGTTCTACCTGCAGCCCTTCCATCACAATCTCTTGGCAAACTGCTGCTGTTGCTGAAGAGAGGAGGAGGAGGCAGGTGGTAATTCTAAAATAACCAGATGGTGCTGTGCCTCCGAATGTAGGACAGGGGGGACCTGTGGCTCCCACTGGTCTTGGACAGTGTCTGAAGGCCTCCTTTCAGATCTCTGAACAGAACTGCAAGACCTGGGCTGATGCTTCAGCTCCTGCCCCAGATAGGTTCTGCAGGACCACAAACCCCACATGGATCTGCAGTCCCACCGGTGAGTGCCACACTGGTAATGCCCCAAGGGTGAGCTTGGCCCCTGGGAGCCAAGGAGCTGTTCCTGTCACAGCAGCACAGCAGATGAGTTTGCTCTCTGGGCTGAGATTATTTCCACTCTGATTTCTAAGGGATGGAGCTGCTGGTGCAGCAGATCCTGGTTCAGTGCCTGTTTATCCCAGAGCCTGGCGAGAAAGGGAAGGTGGACGCCAGCAGCCATAATGTGCTGATGGCACTGCACAGCTGGGCAAGGTCCCTCCTGCACGTGCCAGTCAACTGTGCTGTAACAGAAGCACTGGCTCTGTTAACCCAGTGTGAATGTCCCTGTCATGGACCTGCGCCTCTGAGTGGAACCAGCTGAAGCCTTGGTTGATTGTTCTTCAGCAGGGACTTCCTCTTGTGTCTCTGGCTGAGGCTGGGTGATACTCCCAGTCTATTTGGGAGGTGATGGCACAGTCCTGGGGTAACTCCCCTTGACTAACATGTGTCTGCTTGCTTCTTTGCCTCATGCTGCCTTTTGGTCTTGCAGCCTGGAGGCATTCACTATTGACATCTTTCAAAGCCAGGAACTCTGGATTCAAGATCTATAACTCCTTTGGGATATTCTGTTTGTATCCTTCCACCTTTCCTCTAAGGAGATAAGCCCACAGAAAAATGTGCAATGAATAACTGCTGTTCAGTCCCTTGAGAGTACACAAAGCTGGCTCCTATTCAATTGCATCCTGATGTGTGAAGCAATGGTCCTAGTTGGTCCCCAGCTTGGGCTGTGATTCCACCTGTGGAAAGGAAATAATTGCCTTGACCCTTCCCCACCATCCTGCTATTTGTCTTGATCCATATGAATTTGAAAATAACAAGCTTGGCGTCATATCTGAACCCTGGGTAGTGTTTATCCCAGTGTTGTTATCCCAGTGACTTCCCATCTCCTGAACAGACAAGGTCTGAGGTCCCATTTTGGCTCCCAGATCTCAGACTGGTGACTCTCAGATCTCGAATGTGAGGTGCCCAGGAAGGCTCCTCCCCACCAAACTGGGAGTCTGCCATGCATTAGACAACAACACAGTCCAGCCCTTCAGACTGATGTTTTGGAGCAGTCTCCAGAAGCATTCTGGATATGCTGGGAGCAACTGTCAGGTGCTTATGGAGTGTTACACGAGGATAGCCTGGTGCTTGACCCAGAGCTGGTGTGAAGTGATTCTTAAAGCTATAAGTGGCTCGTGGGTGCACTAGGCTCCAAGCTGAGCTGGGTGGACTTACAGGTCTGGACTGGGGCCCCACTGTCACTGTCCTGGAGGCTCTGCTCAGGCAATCCTGTACTGCAGGTGCAGCTGTGTGAGAATAGATAGGCACACAGGTACCCCAGATACCAAGCCACAGCTAAGGTATTAAGGGAAAGTTTATTTCCCAAAGTTAAAAACACTAATATACAGTGCTAATTCACACTGGACAAAAAAGCATAGAGAGCCTGTTCTCTTTTTTATCAACACCTTTCACGTGCATAACACCAAAACTATATTCTCCCCTGCACTTCATTGTCTCCATGTCCCCAGCAGTGACCTCAAGCATGTCAGTGAAAACTTTATCTCTTCTTGTAACAAGCAGTCAGCCTCCCCGACAGGCATGGAGAGAGAGACACATAATGCTATCTATGGGAAAGAGTCTTCTCCCACGCTGGGTTTCTCCTGGCAGCAAAGTTTCCTTGAGCAAAAACTGTTTTTCCTCCTCAAACAACTCTTCTGCAAACTTTGCTCCTCACAAGCTGTTTGGTCTCTCAGGTGAGCACTGACAGAGCCTGTTACATGATCACACTGGGTTGTGTCCTGTCTAGTTCTCTTGGCTTTACCCACATCTTCTCGTACCATCCACCTGCAGACACCTCCCGAGCAGCAGGAAGAGCATTTTGCTGGATGTCTAATGCAGACTATCTTGATTCAGCACGAAACCCGATAGTATTGGGGTTTAAAACCTAGAACACGTATTTTGACCATGCTGACTCATTTACACAAAATATCCAGAACTACAGAATGTTTGCTCTGCTGTCTCATGAGCACGGTTGCCACATGGCTCACAAGAGCTTGTTCCTCATGCTGACAAGTCAAGTGAAAAAGACAGTGGGGATGAGCACTCCCTCCACCAGGGAGTCTGTGAAGGAACTCTGCCGTGATGTTCAGGAACCATCAGCCTTTATTAAACATCATTAAACTCGTCCCCACAAACTGACAACATGAAAATTTCATGCGGCTTTTAAGTAAGGCTTGGGCAGAGCTTTTTAAACATCTACATTTTGAGAAAAATGAGGAAGAAATCTTCCAGGCTGAGCAACTAAGAAGGAGTTCACCGAAACTGCAGCAGGACAAGTTCAGGATGGGAGGTGACCTGTAGTGCACCTCTGATGACTCTATCAAAACCACCTTATTTCTTAAGCATGATCCTGATTTTGGGGCAGGAATTATAAAAAGTAGCTGCTTGTTAGAGAAGATCTGTTGAAGCAAGTCCAGAGGCCACAGAGATGCTCCAAGGGCTAGGAACCCTCTGCTCTGCAGACAGGCTGGGAGAGCTGGGGGGGTCCCCTGGAGAAGAGAAGGCTCCAGGGAGACCTGAGAGCCCCTTCCAGGGCCTAAAGGGGCTCCAGGAGAGCTGGAGAGGGAGTGGGGACAAGGGATGGAGGGATAGGACAGGGGGGAATGGCTTCCCACTGCCAGAGGGCAGGGTTAGATGGGATATTGGGATAAAATTCTTCCCTGTGAGGGTGGGGAGGCCCTGGCACAGGTTGCCCAGAGAAGCTGTGGCTGCCCCATGCCTGGAAGTGTCCAAGGCCAGGTTGGATGGGGCTTGGAGCAACCTGGGCTAATGGAAGGTGTCCCTGCCTATGGCAGGGGCTGGAACAAGATGATCTTTAAGGTCCCTTCCAACCCAAACCATGCCATGTTTCGATGATTCTGTGATCTTAGAATCTCTGACACAATATGACCTTTTATTCCTGTACCTGTGAGGGTAGAAATGAATGTAAAGAGTCTAAAGGATATTTGCTTTCCACATCCCACTACTGCTCACAGCAACAGCTGAAAACAGGAACAAACAGGCTTTGGCTGCAGCCTGCTGGAATTCGATTCCTCTGGGCAACATTGTAGGAACCAGTCAGTCCCTCTGCATCATGCGTCAATGACCATCAATTCAGTGAAAGGAGAAAGACCAAATCTTGCAGCAGAACAGAGTTTCTGTCACACAGGCCAGCCATGGGCTGTATTCTGGCTTCTGGAAGGGGTTAAGAGATGAGAGGGATTTGTCCAAACTCCTCTCCCGATTTCGCAGCTTCCACTGGCACTGCCAGCCCTGCACTCTTCTTTGGATAAAGAGCCAAAAGTTGCCATTCCTCAAAACCATTAGCCTTGTGCAAAGTGCCTGAACACAGGGATGTCCTCAGTAGGCCTTGGGTAGGAGGGCTTTACATCCAGACAGCCTGGCTCACGGTCAGGGATGCAGTGCTGTATGGCGCAAGGACCGCCATGGCCCAGGTGGGAATGCAGTGAACTCAACCCAGTGGAGTCACAGGGGAGCTGGATGGGCTTAACTCCAGCCTGGGAGGAGAGCAGACAGGCACAGGTAGGGAAACCTGGCACAAGCTGTGTCCAGGAGCACCTACGTCCTGGCAGCCTCAGTGAAGGCAGTTCTGCAGCTGCTCTGTCCTGATACCACCTCCTGCTTTCTAATGCCTCCGTAGTTTTGGGAGAACATGCTGGTTAGGTACTCCCCATGGTCATGCTTGTTCTGAACCCCCCTGTAGGTCTCTGTAGGACAATTCTCCCACACCATGTGCTCCATGCTCCATGCCCTGTCAGAGCTGTGACATGCTGGGGTCTCTCCCAAGATTTGGTGGGGGGCAGGAAGAGGGGCAGGGCCATCTGGAGAAGAGAAGCCATCTGGCCTCTTGTGGCCTGTGGTTGGTACCCTCAGGCAGGGTGTCTCCTTTGAATCCTGCAGCAAGGAGGAGGGAGCACACCTGGGATGGTGCTCATGCTGCCACACATCACCACTGAACTCCAGGGCTCCGGAAAGTTCCCAGAGTGGGAGCCAACTCAAGTGTTAGTTTTTCCAAGTGGTAGGCCTGGAGGTTGAGCTGCCACCCATCAATAATTAGTGTAGCACTTATTTTAATGAGTGCCACTAATTGCAAAAGCTCAGCACCTGTGTGTCACTGCAGCTCTGCCGGTGATCAGGAGCTCCTCAGGCCAAGGAGTGAGAAACAGGGAGCAGAATGCTTGTATTTTCCTGCTCCTGACACTGGGTGATGCTCCTCTGCAACAGGGGTCATATAGAGGATCCCCCCTCCAAACTACACCCCCTGACATGGATGGACAGTAGGACTGCTCTGTGGTCCAGCTCTCTGGATGACATGGGAAGGTCATTCCATGGTGTAGGGCACTGGCACTGCTGGAAGGCAGGCCGTGGTGATTTCTGAAAGCACATTCGGCCTCTGGACCCCAGGAACTGCCCCTTAACCACAGTCCATCTTTGGCCCTGACACCAGTTTGTTTCTCCCATGTCTTTGAGTTCCTGCCCTGTTTGGGGCTGTGGGCCAAAATCCCAGGATGTGAAACAAATGCTCATGTGGGGAAGCTGAGAGAGATTTAGCATTTCAGGTACACAGACAAGTTTTCCTTTAGGGCAGAGGAAACAGGATGAGACCCTCTGAGCACAGTAGGATCATCAAGGAATCTAGAGAAATGAGGAAGAGCCTGGGAAGCAGGAGGAGGGTCTCTTGCAGCTGGGCCTTCCTTTCACCTCTGGCTTCCGTTTCTCTCCTTGCCTGCGCAAAGCTCCTTGAAAGGCAAAATCGTGATTATTTTGTTTTTCCAACCTGAGCTTTAAGTAAAAAATAGCTAAATAAATGTTCCTGATGTAGCAGTGGTTTCCAGCAAAAGGCAGTAGGTTTTGCCATGGGGTGGGATGGTGGTGTGTGGAGGGCAGGAAGTCACCCTGGAGCCTTCCAAGATGTTGATGTGCAGGATTAATGTCTTACCAGCCGAGGCTGTAACCTTGCCACCCAAACTGGGCATGCAAACCTGGACATCATGCTGAGGGCACCAGCCTCTGAGCACAGAGCTGAGTCCTGGTGAGTTTGGAAACCTGGGGAGCACTGTTGCTGCTGGAAAGTCCCTTTCTCAAAATCCTGGCTGGGATGTGCTTAATTCCAGGCATTTGGAAATCCTGGCCTTTGCCTATTCCCGTGGCCGCCTGCCTTGCCCCTGTCCCCTGGGGTCACTTGTGCCCTGCCTCATGCTGGCTCCAGCGCTGGTGACTTTTTCATGTCAAAGGGCAGAGATGGTTCAGTAAACCCCCCTGAGATGGATGTAGGAGGAAGACAATGCCCATGGTCATCAGGTTCCTCAGCCAAGGATTGAAGGGTGGGAGAGGAAAGGCATCATCCCAATCCTTATGCCATGGCTATTCCTGGTCCCAGCCCCAGCACTGCAGATGGACAGAGCTCCCATTCCCAGTGCTGTGGTGATGGGTGCAGGGTGCTTCTCAGGGAGCTGGTGTCCTGCTCAGTGTCCCCTGTCACCCTGCCTGGGACCCCATCACCACCCTCCCCACCCCTAGGGACCAGCTCCTGGTGTCTGAGGGTGTTTGAGCCTCCACAGAAGTGTGGTTGGGTCGAGGGTGGGGATTTATTTAGAAGTTCCCTGGCTTCACCTGTCTGCTCAGTCGTAACAGTCCCAGACATGCTTCTTTCCTCCCCCGTTTTCCATATGTTAATTCTTTCCTCTCACCTGCCAGTGACTGCCAACAGACTTGGTGTCAGCCTGATGACACAGACTGTGTGTGTGCAAGAGTGAGGCACGTGCCAGGGGCACCTGCTGGTCTGACAGCTTTCCAAAATTCTGGGATCCCTGGGAGGTGGGTGTCTGGGTTTTAGTGGTTTGGGGCAAACAGCCTCTGCACTGTGTTGCTGTGCCCAGTCTGTCCCCAGCGAGAGACAGGGGCTGTCCCCAGCTGGTGGTAGGGAAAGCAGGAACAGACTACAGTGAGCTCAGCAAGGTCCTTCACCTCCCACAGGAACTCTTCACTCCCAGACTGGCAGAGGGGGAAACCAACACCAAAGGGATGTTACTCACCCAGGAGTGGAGCTGCCTGCCCAGCACACGCACAAGGAAATGCAAGGATGAGGGAATAGGTCCCTTGGGACAGAGATGCCCTGGGGATCCTTGGAGGTGACACCAATGCCTGACTTACCACCAGTGAGAGGTGACGGAACCCCTGTACATGGCTGGGAGCAGGTACCCAGCTTGGCTGTAGTGGCAGCACTCTGGCAGCCTGCAGCCAGGTTGCTCTGCCAGGTCCCTGCCTCAGTTTCCCCAGTTGTGCTGTCCCTGGTTTTGCTTTAGGGGCCCACAATAATCTGGATCTTTCTAAAGTTGTGAGCAGATGTGACGTGAGTCCCAATTCCTCTCATCAGTCTCCTGAAAGTTCTCCAGTTCTATGCTCCCACGGCAAAGCCAAATGCTTACTCCTCCTCACCCATCTCCCAGCTGCCAAAAGAGCCCAGTGCCCTGATTCAGGAACTCAGCAAGCTGGGCATCATCTGCCCCAGTGCTGATGCTGGTGCCGAGCTGGCCGTGCAACTCCCTGAGTGGGGGTCGGGGGTGGGGGCTAAGGACTGTCAGCCCCCCACCTGCCCTCCATGGGCCTCCCTTGATGTGAGCTAATTTTCCCACCAGATATCACTCGTGGTGAGCACCTCCCTTTATTCATTGTTCATTTCCCAGGCATTCTCCCCCCACCCCTTTTATTTTTAAATTAAAAAGAAAAAAAGCCATGTTTCCATAGGAACTTGGAGAGAGGCTGATCCCAACCTCATTATTTGCTCAGTGAAAGGAACTTTATTTTTATCTGTTTGTGTACATTGTCAGATATTGGCTAAACCTACTTTCCTGACTTTGTCCAACGGGTTCTTTTAATCTTCATTTCAGATGCATTCATCCCAGGGCTTAATTTATCCTGTATTGTGATCAAATTTAGCTGAAAGTGATCTGCTTTGCCAATCCTGAATATTCATCATCTGCCTCATTCATTCACTGGAGCAAACCTTGCTCTCAGGGGGTGGCTGTGGCTGCAGTGCTCGCCAAGGGCTGGCTTAGGACAAAGCCCTGTACCTGCCTCAGCCGCCACCTGGAGCCTGCACCCACTGACATTCCTGCTGCATGCCCAATGCTGGCAGTGCCCAGCAGCAGCAGCAGCAGCAGCAGGTAAGTAAAGGTTCTCTGGCACCATCAACTTTGGATGTGGCTGAAAAGAAAGGGAAGGAGCAGGGAGAACTGCAGGAATCAAGAGGAAGAAGGATGGATCATAGAATCAAAGAATCCCAGGAACAGTGTGGGTTGGAAGGGGCATTAAAGCTCATCTCCTTCCAACCCCCTGCCATGGGCAGGGACACCTTCCACTAGCCCAGGTTGCTCCAAGCCCCATCCAACCTGGCCTTGGACACTTCCAGGCATGGGGCAGCCACAGCTCTGAGGGTTGGAGCACCTCTGCTATGGAGGCAAGCTGAGAGAGCTGGAGTTGTTTGGCCTGGAGAAGAGAAGGCTCTGGCAAGGCCTTAGAGTTCCTTCCAGTGCCTAAAGGCGCTCCAAGAGAGCTGGACAGGGACTTGGAATAAGGGCCTGGAGGGACAGGACAAGGGGGAGTGGCTTCTGACTGACGGAGGACAGGATTAGATGGGATATTGGGAAGGAATTCTTCCCTGTGAGGGTGGTGAGGCCCTGGCACGGGTTGCCCAGAGAAGCTGTGGCTGCCCCAGCCCTGGAAATTTTCAAGGCCAGGTTGGATGGAGCATGGAGCAACCTGGTCTTGTGGAAGCTGTCTCTGCCCATGGCAGAGGAGTGGAACTGGATGATCTTCAAGGTCCTTTCCCACCCAAACCATTCTGTGATTCTATGATGAACAGCCACAAGCAAATGTCACTGTCAAAGGGACCCATCAAAGTTGGAGGCAGCACTTGGCAGAGAGGCAAAGCACCTGGTGCATCACCTTTCTTTGCAGAAGGTCTGCTGTAAGATGCCCAGGATGAGCCAAAGCAGATATTCATGCCTAATGCTACTCCCAGGCCTCCCATTTAATCCATCCCTCTTTATATGAGTGCCACTTTACAGCTCTTCCACAACTACTGTGTCCCTAGAGACTGCAGACATTACTGGGAGGGAAGCCCTGGTGCTGTGTCCTGGCCTCCCAGCCCTGTCCCACCTTCAACCATCCAAGCATCTGCCCCTATTCTGGTTTAGCCACATGCAACTCAGCAAAGCCCCTAAGTGGATTGGCTTATCTCTCCTCATAACCCAGTCTGCCAATTGGATCTCACTGGGTTTGCCTGGTGTAAAAAGTCTGTCCCTGAATTATTCAGGAATTCTGTACAGAGGACAGCCTTGGAGACTCAGTGCCCTCCCTGAGCCGGCTGGTTCCAGCTACCTGGTGCCGTCACTGCCAAGCCATTGGGAGGACTGTGGTGTGCCATGTCCTGGGCTGCTAGGCAGGGTGACACACACCTTACCCCTTCTCTGCAGACCCACATCAGCTCCCACCCATCTCTCTTGGGCGATTGCAGCAAGGAGAGCAGCAGGACAAACCCCTGGACTGATACATTCTCTTCTCTGCAGCCTTGTCCAGGCTGACAAGACTTCAAAAGCCTGAGCTGGGAATGCTGCAGGGGCAGCTGGTGCTGTGCTGTGGCACACTCCATGGGATGGGGGAAGAGGGAGGATGAGCAGGGTCATAGCCATCAGAAGGTGGCTGGAGGTGCTGGCATGTGTAGCACAGCTCGTGTCTATCCTGAGTCCAGTGGGATTGCTCCAGCCTCTCAACTCCTTGGGGATACTGGGCTGGCAGTGTAGCACAGCCACTGCTGCTCCCAGCCCACATACACCAGGGACACCAGCTACCAGTCCTGGGGCATAAACATCCAGCCCTGCCTGGACCTCACTTTGCTGTGCCACCCCAAGATCACTGGGATGAAGGGCAGGGGCATGATGGCTCAATTCGAGCCAGAGACCTTTGGCTGACGTCCCTCCAGAGGCACAGCTGAGCCACAGGGCTGTGCCCCAACAAGTCGCTACATGTGCAGGGACCTGGCAAGGGTGGGCAGTGTGACGTGAACCATCCTACCACCACTGCTCCAGGCTCAGGGCAGCAGCAGCACTCTCCCAAAGCCGAGACCAAGGTAAAAAATCTTGAACAGAAATCCATGATTTGTGTAAAAAAAGCACTCTCCCTCCCAAGGCAAATGGCGATGGAGGGCAGTTTAGCCCTCAGAGTCCTATCTGACCCTGTCACTGCTCCGTCAGGGAGAAAGGGGTGCCTTAGCAGAAAGGAGCAGATGAATTTTCTGCCTTCTGCATGCCAAGAACAGACTGTGTCCATGACCAGCAGTGCACAAGATATGCAGTCCCCTCTGGAGCCACGTCCCAGGGAGGCACTTGGCCTCCTGCAGCCAGTGTTGTGGCTCCCAGCTTTTCTGATCACTGAGCTCATTCCTTTGCAATTCCTATCAGTGGCTGGTGCCGGCTCTTTGATTTCCCAGGCTGCTTGCTGGGCAGGAGTACATTGCTCACTGGAATCGAGTGAGTTCAGTTTATGTTCTACCAGGACAGGCAATTTCTTGGGTGTTCTTAAAAGAAAAAGCTTTCGGAGACAGGTTAAAAGTTGCTGAACTCCTCAAGGCTCCAATTTAGATCATCTTTTTCTTGCTCTGAGTGTAAAGGTCAGAGGGGGAATAGTTTCTGGCCATGTCGTGAGAGCTCTTCTCCTCCCAGATGCACGCCTGCCACAGCTCACATCCAGGCCCAGCTGCAGGTGTAGCCCATTAGGTGTTCTCAGCATCAGCTGCACAAAGGGATGCAGCAGAGGGGAGTGTTAGCTTTGCTTTTATTGCAGTGACACTAAAACATGCTGAGAGAGAGTGGCTGCTCTGAGGGTTCGTACTCTGAGCTGGCCATTGAAGGCAAACACTGGTCTCCCCTGGAGACCACCACTCCCCCTTCCACCTGGGCAGTGGTGCTGATCCTGCTGCCAGTGGTGCTCCTGTCTCTCTCCAGTGAAGCCTGAAAACGAGGCTGACAGAACTGGGACCCACAAGTCCCTTCTCTACCAGACAAGGTAGGAGGAAGCAGTACAGTTCCAAATCCCCAGGCCACCTGAGACCTTTGCACCTCTTAGCGGGTGCTGTGTGTCCCCTCATCCCTCGTGTCCTCGGTGCGGAGGCACACACAGTGCCCTGTGCACCAGTTCTGCTCTCACGCCAGCCCGGCGCCAGCACTCAGCGAAAACAGCAGCTCATCACTGCACTGACTGATGTTTAATGGCAGAATGAGGCGAGTGCTGTGCCTTGGCAGGACCTCACCTGCCTTCCTCAGCAGTGTTGAGAGGAGGAGGAGGCAAAAGAGGTGGAGGAGGAGGAGGAGGTGTGCTCCAGGCTGTGCATCATCCCTTGCTGTTCTGGTGGTGGCAAGCAAGAGCAGAGAGCTTGGAGCATGCTGGTGGTGATGGGCGTTTGATGCATTGGGGGACAACTAATCATAGCAAGTCACAATATTTAGCAAATTTCAGTCATTTTAGTGACATTGCATAAGGAAAAGGTGGGGTGTGCTCCTTGGGAGGTTTGGATCCTCTGTGAACAACCCATGGGCAGAGGAGGTTTGCAGGGTTCAGCCTCACCTGTGGTGACTCAGAGCTGGTGTCAGCCCTCGTGCCATGATGCCCTTGCTGTGAGTAGGGCTGGGGGAGCCAGTGCTGGGCAAGGCTGCAGGGCTGCAATCAGCAGCAGCTCTGAGAGCTGGTGGCTCTGAGAGCTCTTTCATTCCTCCACAGTCTCTTCACATTGACTGCCATGTGCCCTGCTCACCCTGACATCAGCTGCTTTGGCCCCTCTCACCAGGGCACCAGGTGAGGCTGTGACAGGTGACATATCTCCTCAAAGCAGGTCCTCGGGTCACCTCCTCCTGTCACATGCCATGCAGTGGCTCTGTGACTCAGCTGGCTCTAAGGGCACTGGCATCTCTGAGTCTTCCAGCCCTAGGATGGCAGAGGATATGAAGACTTTGAGACAGGCTCCATCAATCCCAAGAACAAGATGGTCACCTCAGCATTCTGAGTCCTGTGTGATGGGGCATTTGTGTCACTGTTCTGCTCTGTCTGTTAACATTTGTGTGTGTGTGTCCTGGTCCTCAGAGTCTCCAGGGCCATGCAAGCTGAGATGATGGGCTGTTCTGAGCGACGTGGATGATGGAGAAGCTCAGGAGTGGTGCTCAGAGGAGCCCCTGGCTGAGGCTGCAGATGATGGTCCCAGCCATGCTGCTCTTTATGCCCAGGGACAAAGGCTTTACTTGTCTCTGCCCCCCATCCTGGATGGCAATAAGGAATCCAGGTGTATTGAATGAGTTTTCCAAGACTCTGGAAAGGCATCCTTCCAGAACAGCATGCCCCAGGATGCATTTACTCAGCCCATCCCAAACCCTTCTGCTGTGGTATGGCACTGCCACCTGTAGCCACCTGCAAGGCCCCCAGGGCATATGGGCAGGGAGCCCCAAACCATATGGCTGCCCCACAGGAACAAGCAGAGAGGGATGCCACCATCCCTAGGCAAAGGAGGAAGCATCCCTCAGCTCTGCCAAGCAGGGTGAAGTTTTCAGGGTCTTCACAGGGACTAGGCTGCCGTGCTGTGACCAGGCCTGGTGTTAGAAGGTGGGTATCAGGTAACTGGCTGACACAGAGACTGGAGAGAGATCCCAAAGGCAAGCAGCTGGAGCTGCTTGAGCCCTGTACAAGGCCCAGCTCCTAGGAAGGGGACAGGGTAGGTCATGGCTTTCTCTCTGCAAGCAGTGGGGGAGGAGAGGGAAGGCTGAGAGAAGGCAATTTCATGCCTCACACAGAGGGCCAGAAGCACAGGGTGTTTGTGACACTCTCAATCAACCCAGGCAGAGGAAGATGATGATCACAGCGAATTATGGAAAACTGAGGAGTTCTGTGCCCTTCATAAAACCCAAGGAGCTGAGTGGCACCTTTCAATGAGTGCAGAAATCAGCATAGAAAATTCATGGCTCTTGTGGATCTGAAGAGGCAACATTGCCAGGGCTAATGGACTCCTGATAGGAGACAAGGTCTTTCAGCAATTCAGAAATGGAGAAAAAGCTTAGAAAGGCACCAGAAGGACACAGAATGAACCCTAAACTGATCAGGATTCACTCCCCAAAGGCAAACACAAAAACTGGCTCATGGAGCATGAGTTGCCCTGATGCTCTTGACCCGATAGAGGACCTGGTCATTCCAGGACAGAACACAGGCTCAGAGTTTGCAAACAGCAGCACACAGGTCTGCCCAGAATGGAGTCAGAATGATGAGTGGGAAATGACTGGCAAGGGTGAGAGGAGGCCTCCCTTTGTAGGGAGCTGCCCAGGGTGGGGAGGAAGGAGCTGGATCAGCCTTCACTTGCAGGAGGGCTCTGGAGGGGCAATGTGCACTGCAGCAGCAGCACAGAGGGGTGAGAAAAGGACAGTGTCCCTCCTCCAGTCACTGCTGGGGTCAAGGAGAGCCAAAGGAAGACTGTAATTTTGCAATAAAACATGTTGTGCTGCCTCCGCCCTTTCTCCTGCTCCCCCAAATCAATTCCTGCCCTGGTTGTACCTGAGGATCTGAGAGATGCTGTCAGGGAAAGAGAGGACATGTTTTTGAGGATTCAGAATCTTCAGCAAGAGGAGGTTTCTCCAGTGTCCACTGACACTGTCATCAGCCCTGGAGGTGCTTCACAGGAAAGAGTCCATCAGGAGAGCACAGCTCCCCCTGACACATGCCTGTTCTATGCCAGTCACTGGGCATTCATTACCTGTGTGGAGCAGAGTGACATTTCTTGGTTTCTCATATGAGGCTCTTGGGAGATGTATTGCTGGGTTTGTGTACCTGTGTTGTTGACATGTGCGGGGTGGGCAGCTTCATCCCACCAGACCAAAGCTGCCAAAAGTCTGTCTGATCCCTGAACAGAGGGACATTGCTTCCTGGGTGCCATCACCCACAGCTGCAAGTGCCAGTGCCACCTTCTCTGCAGGGCTTGAGTTCTGCCATCCTGACACCTGCACCTGTGGGTCCCCAGAGCATTCCCTGCACGGAGGCTTGTGTGGCAAGGCTAGAGGATGGCCCCTGTCCTTTGGCCCTGGGGTGGCCCCAGAGCACTACAGGAGGCTCAGTGAGGGCTGATCCCATCACAGCTGTGCCTGCACAGACACAGTTCCATGCCCTTCACTGTGACCTGAGGGCCTGTCTGGCTCCAGCCCTGACCTACTACCCTGCCTGGGTTTGCTGGGCATTGGCCTGTGCCTGACCCTCTTTACCACCAGCACCACACCTGGCTGATCCTGACCCTGGCTCCCTGACTCACCTGCCCTGTTTGGCTCTGGACATGTGTCATCACCAGTGACTTACTGTGCTGGTTTAAAGGTAAACCGGCAGGGGAAATAAAGCTAACTCAAGAGAGAGTAAAAGTCAGCATGACAATTTAATGAAAATAATGCAATAAATGCAATTTTGCAGATGAACAATTGGTTCCAATCCACCAAAAACCCGGCACGCTGGGGCACGAACAGAATGGTGTTCATTGGCCCCCTTGCTGAGCCCCACGTGGGGCCCCTCTGAGTCCCGAAGAAAAGAGAGAGAAGAAAAACCTGTTGAGGCCAGTGATGGCTGCAGTCCGGTTAGAAGTGGTAGTCACAGTCCAATTGAAGGCAGTGGTTGTAATCCAAATTAGAGCAGTGGTCCCAGGCTGGATGAGGTTTTGGTCCTCCTCTCGATCCCACAAGTGGTCCCAGAAGTCTCCAAACCGCAAGATTATATCCCCTCCCATTCCAGCAGCAATGTCCAGCCCCTTTTCCCAGGGCAGGGAGTTTCACAGTGGGCGATTGTGAGTCCTGGATGTGAGGACCGCAACATCTCCTTATCAGTAGGCCTCTTAACACCCAGCACAGAGCCTGAGGGGTGGGGTGTGCTCTGGGCAGCTGCTGCAGATGGTCTATTGTTAAGCTTCTGGGAAATGGCATAGAGGGTGTAGAATACACAGTTTGGGTTACACCTATGCAGTGATGAACTAGTCCCAGCTCTTCTAACTAGGACACTTACCTAACCATAGAATCATAGAGTCATGGAATCATTAAGGTTGGAAAAGACCTCTGAGGTCATTGAGTCCAACCATCAATGCAGCACCAACACCATCTTCACCACTAAACCATGCCTCAAGTGTCACATCCACAGGGTCTTGGAACAATTTCAGGAATGGTAAATCCACCACTGCCCTGGGCAGCTGTTCCAGTGCCTGACCACCCCTTCAGTGAAGAAATTTTTCCTAATATCTGATATAAACCTCCCCTGGCACAACTTGAGGCTGTTTCCTCTCATCCTGGGCTGAACCTGCCTGCCCTGCTCCCCTGCCCAGGTACCCTGGGACAGACCCCACTGACAAGACCCTACCCCATCAACCATGTCCCCCTGCCTTCACTGTGCCCCAGCTGGCATTACCACACTGAAAAGAGTATTTTCCTTTGACCTGTAGTGCAGAATGAATAGGGCAGTGAGCCAAAGCCTTGCTTTATATATACCAGGTGAACAAAATATGGCTTGGAGCACCTGGCTGGGAATTCCTGCTCTGTTTCTGGCTGGATCTGCATGGCCATCCCTTGCACCTCACTACCAAAGACTGGGGACAGGGAAGCACACAGTGACCTCCTCATCCATGCACAATATCCAACACTGTCCTAGGCTGTGGAGTCAAGGCACTGCACATGCTTCCCATGCCTGGAAGTGTTCAAGAACAGGTTGGACGGGACTTGGAGCAGTCGGGTCTAGCGGAAGGTGTCCCTGCCCATGGCAGGGGTTAGAATGAAATGAGCTTTAGGGTCTCTCCCAACCCAAACCATTAAGTGACTCTGTATCTATCATATACTTGCCATGGAAAGAGCCGGTACCACTCTGAGGAGTGGAAGTAGCTAGCTGTGTTAGAGGTATTGAGGAAAGGAACTCAAAAGCTCAAAGTTTTGCTGCCAGAAGAGTCTGTGGCCAGCAAAGGATGCCTGGGGAGGTGTTGGGAACACAACAAAACAAACCTCCTTCTCCAGCTGCCATATTGACGTGGCACTGCTTGTCCAGAGACTGCTGACACTGTGTGTAGATCACCATCTCGGATGTTTGACTTTCCCCATCCTGAATTCCTTTATTCTCCACAATTCCCTCTCACATTTGTATGGATAGATCCTGCCTTTTGCGTGTTTTAAACCCTCTGTGTGGCATCATCTGGGCTGGATTAGCTCCTGTGCTGTGAGATAGAGTGAACTACTAGTGCTGCCTTGTGCCTCTGTCCCCTCAGCTACCTATTTGTGCCCCAAGGACCCCACAGGAGCAGGTCCCAGCCACCAACAGCCTGTGACTTTTCCCATGAGACAGTTCCCTTCCATTATTTTTTTTCCCAGAACAAAGCCTTTGTGTCACTGGATCTGTGAAAATACACAAAAGCATGGGATGGTCCGTGGTTGTGTCTGGTTTGTGCCCACACCTGGGAAGCACAGGATGGCTTCCCACGGGAGGTGCCCGGGTCATGCCCAGCCCTTCCCTGCCCACCTCCCTGTGCCCCAAGCCCCTTCTCTCCCGATCTGCTCCTGCTTTGGCTCTGGGAAGTCCAGCCCTGGATTATACTGCAGCTGACTGGACAAAACCCTTCCGAACTGGCTGAAGTGAAGGGAGCTATGTGTGACAGGAACCTGGACTGAGGAACAGCTCTGTTCTCACCACAGCCAATTTACAGCTTGTCAGAGCCATTTCCAGTTGTCTTCCTGTGGCAGTCACCTTGTCCTGCAATATGATAGCAGCCAAAAAAATGATGAATAATGAAATTGGGTTTCGCCATTAACTCCTTGTCTCACACACGTGCTCACACACAGAGCACAGTGATCCCGTGTGACTCCACTGGCAACGGCTGCAGCTGGAGCAGCTCCGCGGATGTGATGGGAGGTGAATCACCAGACAGACAGACCCCGGCAGAGAACTGCCAGGGAGCACATGGCTGGATAAACAGAGGTGCAGGAGCTGAGCAGAGGGTGGAAAAGCATTAAAAAGCCTTTCATGCTTCAGCTGTAGTGCAATAAATAAGACTCTCACCGAGCACAGAGAGTACATCTCCATCTGCAGGAGCCAAGGGAGGCACTGTGGGCAGCACCTGTGCGAGGGGACTATGCGGTCCCCGATTAATCCAACCAAAAAGTCCTCTGCACTGCCAAAGCAGGTGGCGCTGAACTGTGAGCTCAGGTGGGCAGGGAAAGGCAGGAGCTCAGCTCTGCACAGCCAGAAATTCTGCTACTGTTCTTCCACTGCTGAGACTTTTGTTCTTAAAATTGAGACTTTTCTCTGAGAGTCACAAAATGGATATTTCCAGGCTGAGAACAATTCAGATCACACAAAGTTTTTATTTTCTTTTTTATACTCTTCCCAGGGATTAGAGAAACTGGCCATTTTAAGTGAAAATATTTGTAGTATTTTGCAAATCTGTTGTGAAAACAGGATGATTGTCATACACATAATGAGGGATGAGGAGCCTGACAAAGAGAAGTTCCCTGTTCCACTGCACATGTTAGTCACCCTTTAAGTGGAAAAAAGGGACGTACACAGGTGTAAAGGCAAGCAGAGGAATAAATCTATAAAAATAGAGCACTCTGTGAATGGACAGGTAAGGAAGGGGAGAAATAGAATAGAATTTGGGCAAAATGTATGAAAAAATTTTCACTGGGGAAACAACAATTACACTCAACATTAATTTTACTTTCAAGCCTTTAATTTTCACCATTGTTATTTTGATACTGGTCCAGCATACACGTCACACCCAAAGCCACAGCACGGTGTGTACAACCACCACTGATATATTCTAATGAAATTTTTCTGTAGTTAAATGTTTTGACACTTTGAACAAGATGGGAAGACAAGCACACAGCATGCTAATGAGAGGACCAGCAGCTTTCAGTATATTCTATAATGATTTTCAACTAACACAAAGCTATTGTGTCAAGGCATTTCATTAAAATACAAAGCAATACTTTGATCCGAAAAATAAGATGTTTCAATCAACACTAAGTAAAAGCTGTTCAGAATGTTGTAAAACAAATACAATAATGGGAATAAACTAATGGAAGAGCTAGAATTATCTACCCCACTGTGTGCCTGGTGCGTGTTGCACAGTGCTGATAGGTGATAGAAATGTAAAGAAATACGATTTGTATCCCTGGCAAAGCAATGGAATGAGTATTTTATTTTAAATTTTGAGAATTTTATTTTGAAACACAATTTGCACTTTTGTTTTCCAAATTATATTTATTCTGGAAATGCTCTTTTGATGGGACAGTTTTTTCCCTGAGTTAGGATTGATGCAGGTTTCGAAATGTGACCGTTTCTTATTATATGCAGCTTCCAAGTCTCAACCACTGGTTGAGACTGGATGCTATCCCTCTTGCTATCCTTTCCTGTCCCTTGCCTGCTAGTGGTCAGAGGAGTCAGGGATGTCCCTTCCTGCCAGCATCGCTGTGATGATGTTGTGACACCATGTCCTGGGCATGTGCTGGCTGCCACCACCTTGCCTGCCACTGCCCCAGAGAGGCTGAAGGTGGGAGTCCCTTCTCTCCCTCGAGGCTCCCACTCTTTCCAAGGGTGGCAGAAACATAGGGATGGGGCAGGTGCTGTCCCAGCACTGGAGCTGGAGATGTTGGGAGCACTGGGATTCTCCATGGGCCCACGGCGAGAGTGGTGGAACAAGACGGTCTTTCAGGTCCCTTCCAACCCAAGCCCTTCTGGAATTCTGGGATTCCCAGGATGCAGGGTCGCAGCATCACTGAGTACTTGCTTCCCCCCAGGCCACAGCTCTGTCACTCTCTCCATCCCAAGCAATGTTGTGACCACTGCTTCCTGTCCCAACACGTGCAGCAGTGGCAGAAGAGACGCCTTGCGGGTGGACTCTGCACTACACTGTCCCCAGGGCTGTCCTGCTGCCCAGTTTTCCTGGCCAGGAGGCAAGCCTGGCATTTTTTATTCCACTGGGTTTTCCATATATATGCTAAGCAGGTGATCCTGGCAGGTGGACAGAACCCATCCATCCTCGTGTGGCTGCAATCCGTCCATTTCTTTCTCCTGCTTTTCAGGGTTGTGCCAGAACTTGCTAGTAGTACCTGGAGCTGGGAAAGTGCCAAGATGCTACGAATCTGTGAGGGTTCAGAACTGATGTCCAGATCATGCTCACAGGGAGGAAGTGATGCACCTCCTGGGCATGTGCCCTGCCAGCTCCTCCTCTGCCCTCCTGTCATGGTTTAGCCCATCCCTCTCAGTTTTAGGGTAGAAAATGGTTGATTCCAGGTGTAATTCCGGCTAGGTAACCAATTAGAAGACCTCTGTGACGTCTCTCCGAATTACATAATTTAACAAAAACCAGAAAAGAAGGGTTGTTGTCGTTGTTGTAGTTGAGTGTGGCCCAGAAAGAAATTCGGAGCCATGATGTAAGTGAGGAGGCAGCAAGGCCTCCCCGAGTGGGGGGCCAGGCCCCCTCCGCCCCTGGCCTTGGGCCAGGGGCAGGCATGGCACCGAAGCCTCTGGCTGAGGCATGTAGCAGAGTAGAGAAGAAACTTCAGAGAAAAGGTGTTCGGCTGAGACGTTACAGAAGAAACTTCAGCCAGCGGAGAGCAGAGAAAAGCCTGAGATAAGACAGAAACTCCAAAGTCAGTAGAAAGGAGGGAGTGCAGAGGCATGGAGGAGTTCCCCCTGCTTTCTCCCTCCAGCAGGGGAAAAGACTTTAAAACTAAACCCCTGCCACCTGTGGAAATGAATTGGAGAGAAGGGACTTTCGTATGAGTTCTTCCCCCGGAGGCTTGGATAACCTGGGGAGGGCAGCGATGGCTGGAAGCCAAGACTGGATCACTTGAACTGGTTGCAGCAAGCTGCAGAAGAATTGCAGCCACAGAATGGTAGAGAAGCTGAGTGAATTCTCCTTTGAGAGGCCGAGCCTCTGATGACTTTGGGACTTTGTCCAAAAGATAAGCCTTACACGAAGCTCCCGTATGAGGGGCCTGGTGAGAGCCCTGGACCGGGTGTGATGGCGAGTGAGAGAGCGGTAGCCGCTTGGAAGTGCTAGCCGCGGCCGAGAGCCAAGATTGGGCGTCTGGCCAAAAGCAGAGTCAGGAGAATTCTAGAGGGCAAAAGAGAAGAAGCTGCAGGCAGCATCAGAAAGGGTTCTTGGGTCTGGACTGAGCAAAAGAGACCCAGAACCCCTGTGATCCCGGCGAGGGGTGGTGGATCTAAAGAAACCCCCCTGAACCTCCTCGTAGAAGAAACCTCCATGGAGCCCTGAATCTCGTAGTGACGACATGGTTATATCCTCAGCGACTATGGACAAACAGCTTGATGTGGGAGGTATATTCTCCTGCATTCCAATGGAGAGAAAGAGAGAAATATTTTCAAGCTGCAAGAGTTTGGAACTGTTACCTTAAAGACTTTTTTTCCTCCCTTCTCTTTCTTCCTCTGGACTGTTTTTGAGGAAGAGGAGAGGGGTGGCATTTGTACATATATAAGTGTGTTATTATAAGAAAACTAGCTAGAATTGTATATATATATATATGTAAGTATTTCCCTTAGTTCTGTAGTGTAGCAATAAATCTTAGTATTACCCCATTTCAAGGCGATCTGTTTTGTCTGTGCAAACTCTTTCTAATCAGTAGAAAAATTTATGGGTTAATAACACTGTGCAAAAAGCACAAGGGCTAACCATCACACCTCCACAAGGTGGATACCAGGCTGATGGCATTACCTCTGTGTCCCCTTTCTCCCACGGATGTTGGCAGGCAGTTGCACCCAGAGATGCCAGACCAGAGCACCCTTCACCACCCACCTCCACTTGGCACAGGGCAGGAAGCTCCTGCAGAGGCAGGTGAGGGCATGGTACAGAGCCTCGGCTGGGCTCATAGCTACCTTGGATTGTGGCTCAGCTGCTCCCCAAGTCGCTCCCGTCTCACTGCTCACCTGGAGATCCCCACAGCCCAGTGACACCTCTGCAAACATCAATGGGCTCTGGGCCAGACTCTGCTTCTCCGTGAGGAGCTCAGGAGGGAATCTGGGCTGTGCTGGAGCTCCTGCCATTCATGCACCCAGTCTTGCCCAGGTAAATGGACAGATTATCAGTAAAGGAGAATAAGTGGCTGTCAGGGGAAAAGTACATCTGTCACTAACAATGGCAAGATAATTTAGAAAAATCTCCTTTCCACCATTTGGCTTTATGCTCTCATTTGTGTCAATGCTTTGAACACAGAATGTGAATTTTATAGAACAATAGGATCATGGAAGGTTTGGGTTGGAAGGGATCCTAAAGCTCATTTTATTCCACCCCTCTGCCATGGACAGGGATACGTTCTACTAGACAAGTTGCTCCAAGCTCCATCCAACCTGGCCTTGGACGCTTCCAGATTTAAGGGTGTCTGTGCATTTTAAAGATTCCAAATGAGGGCTTTGGTATAAAGGGGAGTGCCAGTCTCATAACGCATGCCTGGGC
The DNA here is from genome assembly GCA_013399855.1 of Oxyruncus cristatus. NCBI lineage: Eukaryota > Metazoa > Chordata > Aves > Passeriformes > Cotingidae > Oxyruncus > Oxyruncus cristatus. The sequence goes on from VXAY01003172.1 coordinate 147,480, forward strand.
TGGAGTGTCTGTGCTGTGAGCCTGTCCCAAATATCCCTGGCCACAGGCAGGTCTGTCCCTCTGCAGCTCAGGACAAGACAATGTCCCTGAATCACCCTGTGGTGGCCCAGGCTGGACTGGGAGTGGAGCATGTTCTCACCTGCCTCCAATACCTGCCACATATGCTAGAGACTCATCAGCTTCTCCTCCTGAAACCACCCTCAGCAACCAGTCCTCAGGTTCATGGTCCATGTTCAGTGTCTTCAGCTCAGGGGCTTCACAACACAGACTTGGTTTCTGGATATTTAATAAAACTGCCCATGGATTTTATTTATTTCCATTTATTTACTTTTCACACTTGTTGAACCTTCACAAATTTCCCTTTCAAGCAGTTTTCTGGGGCACGGGTCAGCCCTGGGCATTGAGACAGCACAGCTCTCCCTGCCTTCTACAATTACCTTTTTATTCCGTCTCCAAAATGTACCCTGTGTGCTTTCTGTGTCTAAAAAACACAAACGTCCCCCCACCCCACTAAAACGTAGTGTCTCCACACTGCAGGGAGATAATTAGACTAATAATGATCTGTGTTGTAAGTGATTTTAAAAACAAAACACAACTATTTCTATTTCTATTAGGCTTTTATAAAGCTTTTATAGGCTTTTATTAAGCTTATAGTTGCTTTTTTAGAAAATTAACTGTAAGCCCTTGCCTACAGGATGCTGATGCTGCACCTCTCAACCAACCATATCCCCCACCTTATCCCCAGCTCCTCCTGACAGGGCATACCCTGCATCTGGCTAACGAAATACTCAGGAACAATGCTCCTAGATTTCCCCCCCACACTGGTACAAAGCTAATTGTGCTGGGATAGCTCAGTGATCCCATGTGTTTGATGCTTCCCAGTCCACGGAAATCTGACTTTTCTTGAGGGAACTCCAACCTTATGCTTACTTGGAAACTGCATTTCTTCTCTCCAGCTAAAAGCTGTTTCTTTCCCCAGCTGCCTTTCCCCAAAGAATCCTGAAAAACAGGGAGACAAAATCTATTCTATCTTTGTTTTAGCTAGGAAAGGGATTTGGAGATTTTAGAAAGGTCAGAATATGCTGAAGGATGAGAGTTGAGCAAACCCAGGACTAACTGAATCTAACTAATTGGGTGTGACCATTATGCACATGAAGGAAAAAAGGTCCCACTGTTAACTATGGAACACTTTGACCTTACTAGTTAGAGGATGATTTGACAGCCTTAGACATTAGACCCTTCAAAATAAGTATTATTCTTGGTGTATCTATCATAGAACAACAGGGTTGGAAAAGACCTTAACGCTCGTCTCGTTCCACTCCCTGCCATGGACAGGGACACCTTCCACTGGACCAGGTTGCTCAGTGACACATCTCCCACTGCCCCCATGTCAGGGCTCTTTGCTCCACCTGAGGAAAGTAAGGCATTAGAGTCCTTTTTATAAAAATGCCTTTTATGAGGTAACTGGAAAAACTTAAAAGCAAATATGTTGGGTATGACCTGCCAATCAAACGTCTTCTGAGATCAGCTGAATACAGATGAAAGGAGGCAGTGTGATGGCAGAGACAAGGCGGGTACCAAGGCTGATTTGCTGGGGCAGAGCACCACCAAAATGGTCAGATCCCCTGCCCAGGGCGTGCACTGAGGCTGGTCCAGAACCTGACTCCATCGGGTACCCCAGGCCATGCTGTCAATGGGCTGTGCTGGGCAGCCAGCATCTGGGCAAACTGGAGGTTTCTCCATTCTGAACTGGGCAAATCGAATTCCCCAGCCAGAACCCAGCTGTAGCTGCCTGCCCACCTCTGCTTGGCTCCATAGATGACAGTTTCATCATTTCTGAACATTTTGGTTTGAATTCAGTCAGGTTGTAAAAATATTCATTTTATCCCTAGCTCAGATGTGGAAACTGAATGTCACTTGGAAGCAGAAACCTGGAATTATTCTGTGAGAAAATGCTAAAAAGAGGTTCTGCAAACTTTAAAAAAAAAAACAAAAAAACACCCAAACCAAAAAAAACCCAAAACAAAACAACAAAAAAACCCCAACTAAACCCAGAAACTTCTCCAGTGAGGCTCTTTGCTTCTGAGAGCCCCAGTGCTGGCCATGGCCTGGTGGCAGGGTGGCTTTACTGGGAGAGTCCTAGTGCATTTTCCCCCACCACCTTGTCATTATTTTCATGGAGCGAGAGCTTAGAAATACAGATTCTAAATAGATACCAAAAGGCGAATACAACTGCCAACAATTTATTTTCAACCTCTCCAAATCTGTAATCCATTGACTTGGATTAAAAAACTTCTAATTTATCTCATTTTACTACTCAGTGAGGTTGAGTTTTTTCATACTTAGGCTTTACCATGGACATTCTGCTTCCACCAGGGACTGGTGCCACAGGGTCTGGATTTACTATGTCCCTGCCCAAAGCAGAGCCAGGGACTGGGCTTTGTGAGAGCCACACTGTCTGGGACATGAGTCTCACCCTGAGACTGCACCCTGTTCTGCAAACACCAGTTCCTATAAAGAGAACCCATTGGGCAGGATTAGATTGGATATTGGGAAGAAATTCTTCCCCATGAGGGTGGTAAGCTCTTAGTACAGGTTGCCCAGAGAAGCTGTGGCTGCCCCATGTCTGGAAGGTTTCAAGGCCAGGTTGGTCAGGGCTTGGAGGAACATGATCTAGTGAAAGTGTCCCTGCCCATGGCAGGGCGTGGAATGAGATGAGCTTTAAGGTCTCTCCAACCCAAACCATTCTGTAATTCTATGATTTTCAGCCAGCACTGACCAGTACAGGCTCCTTGTCCCAGGAGAAGACATGGGTCCCCAGGGGAGGGAAATGCTGCCTGGATATCCCTGGGTGCTGACACTGCCCTGGAGAGGTGTGCTGCCTGCTCCTCTGTGGCCCCGTCCTCAGGTCCAGGCCCCAGCACTTCCATCTCCCATGGGATACCCATCAAACTGCTGTCATTTCTGTGGTTGGCACCTTGCCATATGCTCCAGTGGAGCCTTCCCCATTTCTATTTCTGGGTCACGTCTTCCACCTCCCTTCTTATGAGATGGCATCTCTATTTTTTAATTGGATGCCCTTCTGCTTGGCTGGTTCGTGTATCTCACCTGCATCCTCCCTGGCAGGAATGTGGCTCTTTCCTGGGTGTTGGCATGCTGGGAGCTATTGCCATGCCCACCACAGCTGAGAACAGGGTATAAAAATACTGGGTTTTGGGGAGGGTGTGTAGATTTTCGGTGCATAGTTTTAATTAGAAATTGACATTTCTAAGCCTTTGGCTGCCAAGCAACAAGCATCTAGAAACTGATCTCAGTTGTGATATGTAGGTACCTGTCATCCGTCCTTTCTGCTGTGTTTACAGCCTCAGGAAAGGCCACCCCCCCCATTCCTGCACAGGTACTCTCATCCATGGGGAAGTTGGCAGATGGATGGCACCCAAGGCAGAGTGGGTGACCCAGGGCTCCACCACCCCCAGCACCACTGGAGCAGCAGGAACTCAATGTACAATGATGTGGGGGTGAAATGTGGTGTTAGAGCCAGTGGGATGCTCTGATCCCCAGCTGAAGAAACCCTAGGGGTCAAGCCCAGGAATTCTCACAGCCCAAAGACTTGGTCACTGGTTCAGTGGGCAAACAGGAGCTTGCGGGCTCCTGCAACTGCAGCCCAGAGCCCGTATGGGAGCAGGAGCCAGGGAGCACAGGGAGCCTTACTGCCATACAGCAATCTCCGGTCTCGTCCCTATAAAACAAGCTGCTTTCTCCTCATCTTCCCTTTCCAGTAGAGATTCATGCCTTGAGTTAGTTGACTACTCACTGCACTCTCGGCAGAGCATTGTTCAGCCCTTCCCTGCTTGCAGCACTTCCCTCGAGCTCTGCAGCCAGGCTGGCAGCAGAGAAGAGCAGCAAGAGCCAGTCTCCAGGAGCAAACCCCTGCAAAGCTCTGGCACCTCCTGTAGGTCAGAGGCCCTGAGGGATACAGGACACTCCCCTCTGCCCTGGCCTGGTGCCTCTGGGCTCCCTGGCCCTGCTCTGGCATGGGAAGGGGTTGGAGCTCAGTGGGGAAGCCGGTGTCTGGTCTGATACAGTATGTCCAACAGTGGCTCATGGCAAACACTCCCAAGGAAGTCCTTATGCATCCTTAATGTTCCTCACTGAGAGGGTGTTTGGGCACTGAACTAGCTCCCCAGGGCAGTGGTCATGGCCACAATGCTGCCAGGGCTCAAAAAGCCTTTGGACAACGCTCCCAGACACATGGGAGGATTGTTGGGGTGTCCTATGCAGGGCCAGGAGTTGGACTCAGTGATCCTTGTGGGTTCCTTTCAGCTCAGGATATTCTAGTATTCTAGGATACTAACTCCGCAGTCTTGCCCCTGAGGCCAGGTCCCGGGTGGCAGCGCTTGGGCTGCAGCAGAGCTGCCGTTCCTTGTTTGCTTCCTCCTCTGGCCTAATGTGCCTGCAGATGCTCCTCTGTTCCTTAAGTGCATGATCTTTCTGAATCTTACTAAGCTCTTTCCTTGAGTTTTGTCCCTCAGCCTTCCTCCCTGGCATCCTTGCAGGTAACTAGAGATTGCCTTATACTCCCAGCCCTCCCATGCTCATTGCTTGGCACATCATGTATCAAAACGAACGTTTTATATGTGAGAGTGAGAGTCAGAATGACTCTAGTCTACTTATCTCACCCTTTAGGGTATTGTCAAAGGTTTAGCCCTGTGATTTTTGCACGGTTTTTATCAACCCATAAATTTTGCTAATAGGTAAGAAGAGTTCGCATAGACAAAAGAGATTTCTTGACATGGGGATTATTATTAAAATTTATTGCTACACAATAAGAACTAAGGGAATACTTATATACACAACAACTCTAACTAGTTTTCTTGTAATAGCAAACTTATATATACCACCCCTCCTTCTTTTCTTCAGAAACAGTCTAGAGGAAGAAGGAGAAGAAAAAGTCTTTCAGGTAGCAGTTCCAAATCACCACAGCTCGAAAATCTCTCTCTCTCCATCGGTATGCAGGGGAGTTGCCTCCCACTTCCAGCCGCTTGTCTACGGCTACTGAGGGTTTACCATGGGCTTTGAGGGACACACTCGTATCACCACGTCGTCACCACGGAGTATAGGGCTCCGTGGAGGTTCCTTCCACGAGGAGTTTCAGGGGGTTTCCTAAGACTCACCACCCCTCGCTGGGTCACAGGGGTTCTGGGTTTCTTTTGGCTCAGTCCATACCCAAGAACACTCTCTGGTGCTGTGCTCTGCTGCTCCAAGTAGTTTCTTCTCTCGCTCTCTGGAATTCTTCTGACTTTCTGCTTTTGACCAGACACCCAATCTTGGCTCTTGGCCGTGGTTGGTGACTCTAATTCACTCCCGCTCCCCCATTCGCAGTGAAAGGGGCCATCCTGCCCTCACACCCGGTCCAAAACTGCACCGGGCCCCCAGTATTTGGGGCTTAGTGTTCGGCTCAGCCCTCGAACTAAGGCCTGTGGTTGTGAGGGGCTCGGCCCCTCTGTGGAGAGTTCACCAGTTTCTTTATCATTTTGTGGCTGTAATTCTTCTGCAGCTTCTTGCATGCGGTTTCCAGGTGATTTAGTTTTGGCTTCAAGCCATCCCTGCCCTCCCCAGGCCAGGCCAGGCCCCAGGAGGGCCCGCACGCCCCAGGCCCAGCCAGGTCAGGCCGTGCCGCCACATTAACTCCTTAATTTCTTCTGCGTCACTCGTTTCTTTTCCAGTTTGTTAAATATGTCATTTGTAGAGACGTCACAAAAGTCTTTGATTGGCTACTTGGCCGGAATTTCACCTGGAGTTAACCATTTTCTACCCCAATACTGGGGGGATGGGCTAAACCATGACAGGTATTCAGTGCTTGCTGTGTCCTATTTCACATGCACTCTGAGGTAGAGCACAGGACAGTTTTATTCCAAGATCTCACCAATTGTAGATGACGCATCTTGTCTATGTGGAACACATCTCTCCTCGGCTGTGCTAATGGTCCCCAAGAGAGCAAGAAACCCCTGATCTGCCTGTAGTTGCCCATGAAATAACCCCCTCATCTGTCCTCAGAGAGAACATAGACTTCAAATTTCCAGCAAAGCCACATTGCCTCAAACGAACCATTACCTGGTTAGCAGGAATTTTGTGACAAAGGATAGCAGAGGCTGGTGGGATGGACCATTCCTTCATGGCGAAACAGGCTTTGTAGGAGCTGCCACTTCACAGCAAGGCAGGGGCAGAGGCAGAGGTTTTAATAAGCACAAGGCTTCACTAACAGGCTATTACTCACCAGCGTTTGACTTCTGAGAGATCTGTGGACAGAAGAACAAAGCAAACCAGGCCTGTCCTCTGCTTGGCAGGTAGGGGGGGAAGGTCTGCACCCCTTGGGCATGCACCTCTCATCTCTTACAGCCCACCATGGATTTGATGGCCTTTCACCCCTCACTGGTCCCCAGAGGCATCTGCAGCACCCTGAGAGGTTGTAGGATCTCACTGGAAGAGCCACATCAGCTCAGAGCTTGATGAGCCTGGGGGATGCCAAGTGTTCAGGGCAGCTCCCCTTTCCTGCCCCTCCATGTGGCTGAGAGCACTGCAGTCTGGACCCCGAGCATCTGCAATGCCCTCACCTGCATTCAGTTGCCTCCTCCTTATCCCTCCAGGTCCTGAGTCAGTCATGGTTGTTTGGATCCCTGTAGACTCAGCAGCCCCAATATTACTTTGTGCGTGCTCAGCACGGTGTCCATCCCTCAGCATTGCCTCACCACTTGCTCCTTCTCCTCCAACCTCCCTCTCCACTCGTTGTCCTCCTGTCCCTCCCCATCCTTGCTTCCTGTGCAAAGCCAGACAGGTCATTTCACATGTTGGCAGTGAATGTTGGTCCCACTATGATGAAAAGGTCAGTGGCATCTTTGACACACTTTGGAGACTGCAGCAATCCAGTGCCAGAGGACTTGTTCCTGCTTAACAGCAGAAAGCTGCAAGTGACACTCTCAACCTGTCCTGTGGGCTGCAAAGCCATCACCAGTTAAACTCCCAGGATGATAAAACTCTAAATAGAAGAGCCTTACTGTGACAAGGGTGATCACACACTCCGAGTGCCCTTGTATCATACAGTGCCATAGTACAAGCCCCCAGCTCAAGCCAAATCAACTCAAAACAGTTCCTTTGGGATTTGCTTCTGCCTTCTCCTCCCTAAATGATCCTGTTCTTCTCAATTAGTTGGCCTCCCACATAGCATCCTGCCACCATCATAAGAGATGTAAGAGATCCTGACTTGTCAACTGTCACACTCTTCTGTTCTTCCTTGCCACCTTGGTGGGACACTTCTGGATCCCTCTATTTCTCCTGGCAACACCATTGCCTCCCTTCCATGGGAACAGACTCCTCACCCCCTTTCCCTGCTCTGCTCTGCCCTGCTCTCCCCCTAACCAGTGCCAGGGACCCTCGGGTTTACAGCACAAACATCTCTAAGCCTGGAGAAATCCCCTCAGACTGCTGCCCCATGTCCCAGGTCTTCTCCTCCTCCACATCCACACTCACACCATCACCTGCTCAGCAGAGTCCTGTTTCTCCCAAAGGTTTCAAAGCTCTGCTCAGTCTTCATCTCTGATCTTTCTGCTTGTGTCCACACATTCAGCCACACTTAGAACACCTTAGAAAGCTTCTCTGATGCCCTTCCCTGGTTTTCTACCTGCCTTTGTCATCTCTGCTCCCCTGCCTCTCCCTTACCCCCACCTCCTTCTCCTGCCAGATGCCCACAGCATTGTGTCCCCTGGCCCTCTCTGTTCCCCTTTCAAATGCTGTAGCTGGCTAATCTCCACCACCCACCAGTTCCAGCTGCTATCACTATGGTGACCCTCAGATCCACTGTGCTGTGCCGGACTGTTACCTCGCTCCAAAGCCTTCCCGCATCCCTCCCAGCCAGACAAGCCCTCTGTGCTCCATTGCTCTGCACCACCTCGAGCTCAGCTTCCTCCTCCCAGCTATGCCAGAGTCCCACATATTCTCTACATCACTGCTTCCATCTAAATCCTTTATGTCAATTCCTCAGGCTAAAATATTCACCTGGACTCAGGTATGTTGCCAGTTGATTCCTGCTATGCTCTGTTCTCTGGTCTAGCAGCAGCAGCCATGTTAACCAATGCTCATCACACCAGTTCTGAAAAGATTACTTCCCCTTTGCCTTGAATGTGTCACCTCTTCCTATGCCCCCTTGATTCTCCCTCCTTTATCACCAGGAATGAGAACCATTTGTCTTCACTTGGAAGAGCCTCTATAGTTGCCTACAGCTTTCCTGTAGGTGTCCAAGCCCCCTCTTGACTCCTGTACGTGTCAGAAATGAGGCTTTGAGGACTTTTGCAGACAAACCTCCCCAGTTGCCCTTCATTCATGAAGTCATAGAATCCCAGAATGGTTTGGGTGACCAGGGACCTTACAGATCATCCAGTTCCACACCCTGCCATGGGCAGGGGCACCTTCCACTAGACAGGGTTGCTACAAGCCCCATCCAACCTGGCCTTGAACACTTGCAGGGGTGAGGCAGCCACAGCTTCCCTGGGAAACCTGTGCCAGGGCCTCAGGACCCTCACAGGGGAGAATTTCTTCCCAAATATTATAAAATAATTTCTTCCTAAATTTCCTCCTAAATTCCCAATATCCCTCTTTATCTCACCATCTTTTTCCTCCACACGGGCTTTTCTGGGTTGCTAACTGAAATCACATCAGGAAAGCATGTCAGCCTGCCAGGGCTGGTCTCCATTCTGCCAGCATTGCACTTGCCTCTGGGCTTCTCAGGACACCAAGGGACTTTTCTGAGGTACACCCAAACACTCACAGTAAAATCAACAGCAAATAACATCATTTACAAGTTCATCTTTATTTTCTTTCAGCCCCTTGGGGCTAACATAAGGCTCAGGAGGGCTGTGGAATTGGTAGGATGATGGAAAAGGTATTGCCTCTCACAGCCAAAAGATTCAAGGCTGCTTGGTCCCACTACTGGGATCCAGACCCTCCATGCCCTTGGCAGAGACGGAATGTTCTTTCCCCCTGTGGCAGCCGGATGCCTTTAACTCAGCTACTCAGTCAACTTCTGCTCTCTTTGTCCCAGTGCCTCTGGACCCCAGGCTCCACCACTGACAAATAACCTGTCTAATTGCAATTTAAGAAGAAAAAAAAATTTGAAGCTGATAGGTTTTCAGAGAGGGGGCTTGGAAGCATGTGGGAAGCCTTCACTGCCCGCAAAGGGAGCCAGGCACCCTTGGAAGTTGGGAGAGGAAAATGCCAGGGTTGAGAAAGATTTCGGAGGGTGCAGAGAGCACTGTGGGACTCATTGTTCCTTTCTGCTGGGTCATTTCCCCTTAGGGATGAACTGAATGGTCAATTCTGTATTCAGGACTGGGAAGGCAGCTGCACTTTTGCTGAATCTGCTACAGGAAGAAAAAAAAATCTGTATATTTCCATTTTCCTAGGAGAGTGAAGCCTCTTCCCCAGGAAGCCAGCTCTCCATTTGCAAAAGCACCAGGGTAAAGGGATGGGAAAATACCCGTGATAGCTGCTCCCAGCATCGTGCTCACCCCCCAGCCTAGGCTCCAATGCAGGTGCACGGCAGCTGCGGAGTTATTTTACAGAAACAAGCGGCCCTGGCTCTCTGATCGCCTCAATTCCTATGGGACAGCCCTGGTCAGGCATCCCAAAGCAGCAAGGTCCGTGGATTCGCAATTACCTCCGAAACCACCAATACCTGGATCGATACCTGGATCTCCTGAAACCAGGCTGGGAATTCCTGGCAGAGGGAAGTCCAAGAGCTCTTGCTCTCTGTCCTGCATGGACCCATCTGCTCAGTTTACCTGAAAGGTACCTGCCCTGCACACACCTTGAAGGGCATCCAAATAGAGAGGCTGTTCCCGCAGACAGGATCCTCAGCTCTCCCTGGGAGAGGGCTGCAGGGTAGGCAGGCTGGGCACAGGGAACGCCTACCATCCAGCCAGGAACAAAGCACCCTGAGATCCAAGAACGTGTGAGGAGCAAGCATTGCTCTGCAGTCCAGTGCTCACAAGGTCATCTCTAGCCCATGACAAGGTCATCCCAACCCAGGAAAAGGTCACCCCCAGCCCACAGGAAGGAAGACACATGCACCACAGTGACCAAAAACCCTGAGCAGAAGAGGAGCAGCAAGTGAACAGTTGAGCCTAAGTTGTCCAAGGCTGTAAATGAATTTCACTGTGGCAGATGGTCAGTGGATTATTTTCCTGAGGGTTAAGCAAGACCGAGATAAGGAAAAGCTGAGAAATTTTGATGTGGCGTGCAGGACGTTATCCTGGGGCTCAGGACACTGGGACTCCAGTGCATTAGTGGGGGTCGTGGCTGTACAGCGGGGTGGAAGAGACCTGTCCGAGCAAAGCTGGGAGGGTGCAAGGGCAGGTGCGGTGTCAAGCGTGCAGACCCTGTGCACCAGATTGGCAACACCATCAAAAGGTGCCTCCCGAGCTTTCTGTGTCCTTAAAGCCAAGCTCCTGGCTGGAGTGGCTGGTGTCCCCCGGCTGGGTCAGCCTTGACTTAGAGGAGCACATTTCAGTTCCGCGGGGGGCCCTGCCCCTGCCCCTGCCCTGTGCAGGGCCGTGCCCACCACCCGCAGTCGGCAGCCTTTGGCCACCCTGGCAGCATCCCTGGGTGCCGAGCTGGAGGTGCTGTGCCGGGCTGGGTTGGGGGGGGGTGCTGCGCCGGCCCCGCTCCACTCCCTGCCCTGATTTCCTTGTGGAAATCCCAGAGTCTTCTCCAGATCCAGCTCTGGTTTTGGGGGCAGCCATCTCCCTCTCCCTCTTTCCTCTTCCCTCCTTCTGCTCTCCTTCCTCCTCCTCTCCCTCCCTCCTCTCCGCACTGTGCTCTCCGGGGGCTTTGGGTACCGCTGCAGCATCGCCAGCCTCCTCCATGCAGGCGGCTAGGGCGCGGGGCGGAAGGGGAGGGCTGCGGGGGCCAAGCTGAATGAATGGGCATCGCCTCGGTGCCGCTGGAGCCTCCGCATAGGGGCGAGGCGGCCGCACCGCGCCGCGGGCAGGGGGGCAGAGG
>VXAY01003172.1:161118-266492 GCA_013399855.1 Oxyruncus cristatus
GGGGGAGGGGGGCAGAGGGTAGCCCCTTGCTGCAGCTCCGCACCCCGAGGCAACATGTCTGGTTCCTGGGAGCACAGTGGGGTGACCTGGGTCACCCCAGGCAGGCTGAGCATTGCCCACCTCCGATGAGGAAGCTGTTGGAGAGGGGGCTCTGGTCAGACTCACTGAAAGGGTGATCAGGTGATCACAGGTCATCGCTGCAGTGGTCAGAGTTGTTTTGAGCAGAGAGACTGCTTGATTATTCTTCATTTTGGGGGTGTTTTTAGTTTTATGCAGAGTGAATGGACATGAAGGGTCTGCTTGGTTCTGTGAGGGAAGCACTTGGCTTGAACTGCTGTTTGAGGTGCTGTGTCTTGCCAAAAGCTGGTTATGTACAGCTTCTTTGCTGAAAAAAACACTCCTGGGATTTGCACCAACCTCCTGCAGCCTGGGCATGGCATGTCCTGCTCTCCATGGCATAAATGTGATAGGGGTTTGCAGATGTCTGTATTCCACACCTTGTACCTGCTCACCTGGTTTGGGAGGTCAGTTAGGCTCCTCCATGGGCAGTAACTTTGGCTACCCCAACCTGCAGAGATTCCTGTGGGCTCTGTGTGTGACCTTGTGTTATAGTTTTGGGTGTGCAAGAGAAGATTCTGCTCCTCTGCTTGCTGCAGAGACATTGCAGAGAGAAGGTTCCCACTAGGCTGAGCTCTCCCCGGCTCAGGCAGGCTCCCATGGATGTCAGCCTTTCTTGTGACTGGCTGGTGGGTCTGGACCATTGACTGTCAGGAAATTGGCCTTTCCTGAGAGCTTTCCCTGAATGAAACCTGGCTCACTGTAGTTCCTTGCCAAGCTTTCCAGATGCTCCAAGGAAGAGCAGCATAACTTCCAGAGCTGTTATGGTGATCTCGTGGCAGAGGGTTGAAACTAGATGGTATTTGAGGTCCTTTACAATCCAAACCAGTCCATGTTTCTGTGACTCTATGATCTCGGTGGGTTTATGTCCTCTGGTTGTGGGTGGCATGGTCGGGGGGCAGGTGACAAGCAGGCCCAAACCTACACTCTGCTGTGGGATGGTTTAGATGCCCCCTGGGTCTTGCTTCTGCAGTCTCTGGGGAGTGTGGGCCCTTCTATGCATCCCTTGGGTGACTCTTACATGGAAGGACTCTATTCCCTCAGACCTCCAGAAACTGTCTTTGGGTTTGGTGTCCCCTTGTATCTCCCATGCTGTCCACAGAGCAGTTGGTGAGGACTCGGAGGAGATAAGCACTCTACAAGGAGGGACCCAGGAGCTTTCAGGAATGGTGTTGGCACTTGTGCTCAGGAGGAGTGGTAAGACCCGTGATGAAAGTCCCCTTATGTCAAATATTCAATATCCAAATCCCTCAGCTGTTTGTCTCAGTGTGTCTCTGCAGGACAGGGACCACCCACACCATTTCCCTTGGCAGATGACAACGGGGTGACAGCACCACAGCTCCAGCCATTCCCCTACCTGCACAGGCTGCAGTGGAGCTGGGGGACTGGGGGCTGGAACCCTCTCCCCACCACTTCCCTTTCAGATGTGGTGGGGCGTTTTCACCTACACTGTCTCAGGGCCCTGGTAGAGGAGCAGGCACAGGAGATGGTCGCTGATTCCTCACTTTGGATCTCTGGGATGGCCCAGCTGATGGCCAGGGATCTGCAGCGAGCAGCTTCCCTCTGTGATGGGGCAGCTGGGAAGAACATGTGGCAAGTGTCCCTGGGGTGTTTAAGGGCATCAGCCTGTGCCCTGAAGAGTCTCTGTTGCTGCCTCCTCTGGTATGAGACCCCTTTCTGTGCCTGGGGTGCCTATGAGGAGGACAGGGATGAGTTGCTTGTGTGTCAGCCTGGTTTGGGTCAGATCGAAGTCCTTGGCTGCAGCTGCAGGGACCTCCACAGTTTGCTTTGGGAACATCCTCAGGGTGCTAATGCTTTCTGCCATCTTCTTACCCCTATGTTCCCTTGGCTCAGCTCTGTCCCCTCCAGTGTCTCCAGGGTTTGCACAGCTCTTACCCTGTTCCCATCAACCACAGTCCTCTCCCAACCCATCACTGTCCCCCAGGACTGGAACAGCCCTCCCGTGTTCTCCTGTCCATCACCCTCAGTTCTCCCATGGTGGTGGTAGCTGTGCCTTCCCAGGAGGCTGCGGGGCCGACATGGGGTGGGCAAGGGCCACTTCCTGCTGCTCCGTCAGCAGAGCAGCACCCCACAAGGTATTTATAGGCTCAGTAATGTTATTCCCCTGCCAGACTATTACGGAAATAGGCTCAGTGTGTGTCATAGGAAAGAGGATTTTAATGACACAGTTTTCACTGTGGAAATGAAGCTGATGCTCTCTCACCATTTTCTTTGTCCAATTGAGCCTTCCCATGGTAGAGAGGTATGAGGGGATGGCTGCTCTGATGGTTCATCTGGGCAGGTCTTTGAGATGGCACCTCAGCCAGGTGCCTGGCACCTGTGGGACAGGGATCTGCTGCCCTGCTCCCACCCTTGGCTGACCCAAATTGTGGGGGGACAGTGCCTCTCATCCTCCAGGGAGCAGCCTGGGCGCCAGGGACCACCTTCTTCCTGGGGCAGAGCTGCTGGGGCAGCCAGGCCTCGGGGGTGGTGTTGGAGCTGAGCAGGCATAGTTAGTAGACAAGGTCCTTTATCCAGTGATTTTCGTGTTCTGAACAGCGAGATGATTTTCTGAACAATCAGAAAGGGCTGGTTTGGCATTTTCTAAATAACCCACTCTCCTTCTGTCTCAGCTGGACACTGCTGCTGGTTTGGGAAGAGGTCAAAGTCCAGTGATGTCTTAGGAGGTGTTTCAGCTGGCTGGAATGTGGACAGTTGCTCAGCTGTCAGCTCATAACCACCGGTACCATTCCCTGCCTGTCCCTGCTTGCTGTGGGGAAAAGCCTCGGAGGTGGGAAAAACGATTTCATAGCAGGCCAAGTTTTGGGTTGTGCTTTCCGGGCAGCATGCTGGATATGTGGAGGGCATGGATAGACAGACCCACCACAGCCCCATGGTTGTGTCATCCCCCCACTCAGCGGGGAGGGTGATGCTTCCTGAGGGAGTGATGCTCCTGAGGCGATGATGATCACGGAAGATGAGTGCCCTGCGCGATGGGGTCAGATCTGTCCAGCAGTGGAGCACCTAAGCTCCCCATGAGCTCCTCAGTCCTTTCCTGGGGCTGGCAGGGCATGGGAGTCCTGTCCCCAGCACTCGGGTCTGTTCGTGCGCTGTGAGTAGAGGAGAGCAGCACTCCTGCTGCCCTACAGGAGCAGTGGAGTCCAAGGTGATGGCTCAGAGCCATGGGGAGCCAAGCCTTCTGTGTGACCTGGAGACAGGAAGCTGCTGCAGGCCGGGGCTCCCTGGGTTCAGGAACCCAAGGAACAGTGCAAGACCCCAGAGCTGCAGGAGCAGCTGCAGTGGAGGTGCTGACCGTGTGGCCCCTTCCCCTCTGATGTCTTCTCTCCTCTGCTTGGAGCTGTGAGGTGGGGATGGAAACCTTCCCCTCCCATCGCTACCCAGCAGCCTCCAGCACTGCCAGCCAGTGGGTTGGAGAAACCCACTTCTGGGGCTCTGTGCCCACTGCCCCAGGGTGAGCCAGCCAGGGGCTGGTCGCCAGGGGTCAGTGTTTTCCCCCAGCCCCTGGCAGTGCTGCCAACAAGCACAGCAGCCAGGCCCTTGCAGAGACAGTTTGGAAACTGGGAAGCGCTGAGCTGGAGCAAAACATCCTTCCCACATAGCCCAGCCTGTCTTCCTCCCTCCACCAGTACTGCTGCTGGGAAGCTGCAGGCTCATGGCTGTGCCAGGGCGCCGGGCACTGGCAAAGGGATAGTGCCCTGCAGGATGGAGAGACTTGAGGTCCAGGGCAAGGAGTGCAGCTGGGGTGGGGGGGTCACAAGTATCCCCCAGGCCCCAACCCTCCTGCCCATGGCTCTGCAGGTCCCCCTTTGCCTTCTGCCTTTTGTTGGAAGGTGCTGTGGATGGGACTGTGTGGCTCTGGGGCAGCATCCCTTCCCTGTGCCCCTCCTGCTCACACCTCCATGGCTTCCACCCCTGGCTGGCTGCCCAGCCAGCTGCACCCCTCGTCCTTTCCACCCCCACTTATTTTCCAGACACTTGTTCCTCTCTCTCTCTCCGGTGGCTGCTTATCCTGAGATCAGTGCTGAACCCTCTCCTCCTCCTCCTTGCTGCACTGTCCCTTAGGACAAACCATTCAGCCTGCTCCTCCTCCTCCTTTTCCACTTCATTAATGAGTCTCTTTGCACTAAGAAGTTGTGATAGCTGCTGGGCTGTGGAGAGCAGCATGGAGGCCATCAGCCCAGCTCCCAGGGTTTGGGTTGCATGGCACTGGGTTCATGATGCTGTGTGGGTTCCTTGGTGCTGGCTGAGCTCCTGGCACTGCACAGGTCTGTGGGGTGAGAGGGAGGGGACAGGCAGAGGATCTTTTGCCAACGTGCAGTGGCAGAAGGCAGAGAAGGCAGTTTTGGGCAGCTCCCAGCTGCTCTGCTATGGTTCTGTCCCTTTTCTGCCCTCACACTGCTTCAGGGCTTCTTCTTTGCGATGGGCAAACCCTGGGGTGGCCACCCTGCTCAATCCCCGCAGCAAAGTTCCACATGGCCAGTGATGTTCCTGCAAAGGCCCATGTATCTCACAGGAGATTTCCAATGGCCTTGGTGGGCTTCGGATCCTGCGGGCTGCATGTAGCAGGGGATAGGTGTCCTGCCCAGCACCTCACCAGCCCAGTGTGTGCCCATTGGCAGCAGAAGGCTCTGTGCAGCACCTACATTTAAGGAAACTGGACTTTCCAAATAGGTTTTCTCGGCAATGCTTTAATTTCCCAGTGTCTCAACACTCTCCCAAACCTGAGAAACTGAGATGGTTTCTCCTCTACGGGGAGGGAGGCTCCTGTTGTCACTCTCTCACATACGCACGCATCACACACGCACACACTCTCTCTTATTTCTCTTCCTTCCCACTTTCCTCCTCCAAATGACTTCAAACACTTTATGAAAATGTTATTTTCTCTCAAAGTGTTGCCTTTCTGCCTTGCTCTCTTGAGCAGCCTGATGGCTTTCCCTGGTTTTGTAGTGTGCAGGGGTAGGGATGTCCCTGAGGAAGGGGGTGGATGCTTGGGTGACTGTGCTGACAGTGCTGGGCTGTCCTGGGGGGTAACATCAAACCTGCCTTTGCTTCTAGTGGGGCTCATCTGATCCCTCAGAGTTGCTCTGGAATGAATCACATAATCACAGAATGGTTTGTTTTGGAAGGAAACTTACAACAGGGACCTCAAAGACCATCTCGTTCCACTGTCTGCCATGAGAAGGGACACCTTCCACTAGATCATGCCCCGTCCAACCTGGCCTTGAACACTTCCAGGGATGAGGCAGCCGCACCTTGTCTGGGCAACCCATGCCAGTGCCTCACCACCACCTTAAGAATTTCTTCCTGACATCCAATCCAATATAATAGAACAAACCCCTCCTGCTGGGTGGTGCAGTGAGGACACAGCTCGACTGTGCTCTCCAGGGTGCCACACGGTTCCTGTTCTCCAAAAGCGTGTGGGAAGATGCCCACAGCCCCATGGCAGCCTGACTTCTCTGGGCAAGACTTGCTTCCCCTGTCCATGGCAGGCTCTGCCATCGGAGCACCCTGTGGGCACAGAGGGACCCAGGACAGGCTGGAGGTGGGCTGGAGTGAACCCCTTTTACTGGCTGTGGAAGGGACTGACTCACAGTGCTCTCCCGTGCTGTCACAAGCAGATGGATAATTTGATCACCTAGCAACTGAATTAACGTAGGGGGATTAAAACATCATCCCCCTGGGTGGCAGGGGCCAGGCAGCCCCCAGCCGCTCCCCAGCCCCTGGGCTTCCCTGGGGTTGGGAATCATTGAACCTGCCAGCCCCCTGGAGCAGGATCACACCTGCCACCAGCACCCCAACAGCAGTGGCTCTGGGGTCATGGCTGAGCTGGGGTGCAGGGCAGGAGGGTATGCCCCAGGACCAGCTCCCAGGGAGGTCCAAGGGACATCTTCAAGCATATGCAGAGGGGCTGGGTCTCCAGCATTGTTTGGGCAGGCTGCTGACTGGAGCATCCAGAGTTCCTGCATGAGGAGAGGGGGGACTGTGCCAGGACCTCCAGAGCACAGTGAAGTTTCTGGGAGGTGAACACAGAGAACTTTGGATGGGATCCACCAACCCCTTGTCACCCCTTCCTCTGTGGCCTACTATGGCACCAGCTCTGAGTGCCCTTGGCTCCTGCCCAGTCCCTTCCCTGGCACTCTCCAAGCTGGAGAATAACCCCGGCATCAGTGTGTTCGTTCCAGTTGTCCTACCACGGGCAAGAGTAGTTTGCTCATGGCAGAGCCTTGGTGTTGCCTGAGGTGGCAGTTACCTCCTGATGGCTCCAGTGACCTCCAGTGGCTCTTGGCACAGGGCTAATATCCATGCCCTGTTCCTGGAAGTGTTCAAGACCAGGGTGAATGGAGTTTGGAGCAACCTGGTCTAGTAGAAGGTGTCCCTGTCCATGGCAGGGGGTGGAAAGAGATGGGCTTTAAGATCCCTTCCAACCCAAGCCATTCTGGTATTCTGGGATTCTACTATGACCTTGCCGGGCGAGTGATGGGACCTTCTAGGGCAGGGGCTGAGCTGAGAAGGAAGGCACGTGCCGAGCAGGGAGAGGGACACAGAGGTGTGAAGACACTGTTGCTTTTGGGGTGCCCAGGGCACCCATTCAGAGGTAGCTGGAGTCTCTGTCCTGCAGACCCCTCCATGGCTCCAGCATGGGTGCCTGTGGGAGGTGGTGAGTGAGGACACACCTGCCCTGGCCACAAGCTCCAGTGTCTTGCAGGAGGACCCTGCTGGCCCCAGTGTGCTGCTCTGGTGCTCACACCTTGTTGGCAGTGTGGGATCACTCAGCCCTCAGGGAGCCCAGTATGAGCCACTCTAGGTGCTGGAGGACGGGTTGAAGAGAGACCCTCAATCCACTGGATGCTGACCCAGACCCATGCAAACAGCGGCCTCCCAGAAGCAGACTTCCATCCAGGTTGTGCCAGGCCATCCTGGCTGGGTTTGGAGATGTGGCTGGTGCTCCCCTCCTCCAGCTGCTGAGGCTGAAGGCTGTGGGGCCATCCCAGTACCAGGGCTGGGGGCGGGCTGGCTGCCAGCACTGCAGCTGCTGGGCCCAGAGAAGGGCTGTGTAAATAGGGCACCCCAGCTCCCAGCTGCTCTTTGTGGGACAGAGCCGATATAATTAGAAGAGACGCCCTGTTCTGTGCCAAGGAAGCCTCTGTGCTGCCACGGCCCCGGGAGCCCAGCAGCCCTACTTTGGTGGCACTGCTTGTCCCAGCAAAGGTGAGCCACTTCCAGGCGGGGAGCCCTGACTGGTTGGCTCCCTCCCTCGTAGTGCTTTGGTCTCCTTGCTAGATGACCATGTCTCCTCTCCTTCGCTGTGGAGTTGGTGGCTTTGGGAGACCCTACAGGAGGAGAGGCTTGGGGGGGTGATGCTGGCAAGAGCTGAGCGTGGATCACACTCCCAAGGAAGTCTTTATACACCCTTTATGTTCCTCATCCAGAGCATGGTCAGGCACTGGAACAGGCTGACCGGGGAAGTGGACATGATCCCAAACCTGAAAGAGCTCAAGGAGCATTTGGACAACACTCTCAGGCACATTCTGTGGTATTATGTTCTGTTCAGGGCCAGGAGTTGGACTCGGTGATCCTTGGGGGTCCCTTCCCACTCAGGAAATTCTGTGGTTCTATGGGAACTCCTGCTCAGGAGTTCTGACATCAAAACCACCAAATCCAGCCATTTTTGCCCCTGCCAGCAGCCAGATGTGTTTGGCATCCACGCTCCTTCCAGCCACTTCCAGTTCCTCCACAGGGATGGGCTCAGACCAAGCACCCACCCGTTCCTTCAGGGTCCCTCTGCCAGGCTCCCATCTTGGTCCAGGGTGGATCTGTGGGTGCTCTGTGCAGTGTGTGCTCCGTGAGTATCCCACAGACCGCTGCAGGAACAACTGAGGCTCTGTGGACAAAGGCAAATTTCAGAGAAAGAGAAAAGTAATTTTAATTCCACAAATTCCTCTTTATACTGATCTACTGGTTTCCACTGGAGCTGGAAGGCTGTTGTAACATGCTGGGAAGGGATGTTCATGTACCTCAGGCTCAGGAGTCAGGTCTTGGGGCTTTCTCACAGGAGTGAGAAGGGCAGAAGGCAGAAGGGCAGCTGCTTTGTCATCCCCCACACTGGGATGGGAATGACTCCCCGAGGGCATGCCTGGGACCATTGGGGCACATCAGAACGTTTTCCATGAGAAGAAGTCACAGCATATTGTGGCCCTGGGGAACTTGGTGCAAGGAAGAGCCCTGGCCCACCCTGGGTGCCTGCCTTGGCCATATCTCGATCTGTGGATTGCAAAGGGGTGCAAGGTGGGACTCTCCTGCCCCAGTGCTGGCACAGGAGCCTGTCTGGGGGTCCCTGTCGTAACCTATGGTGAGGCCCCAGTGTAGGAGGGGTGTTAGAAACCTCCAAGTTTTCCCAGGACCCACCAGGCTGTGACAGAACTGCTGGGAACAGGGCAAGAGGAGCAGGGGTGATGCTGGAGGCTCCCATGGTACATGGCATCTCCTGCCCTTGGCAATGCTGCCAGAATATGAAGAGGCATTTTTGATTGGAAAGCCAAAATGGTGGAGACCAAGCCATCATTGTAGGTGGTAAGGACTCAGCTCTGCTCTGGACCCAGACCAGGTACCCATCAAAGAGGGTCCCCAGTGTTCTGCAGTATCCTGGCAGCTGTGTGGCCAGGGAGACCCCCAGGTCACCCCTCCTCTGCCTCTCCCTGAGGATCGATCGGAGCAGCTGCTGCCTGGCACAGAGCCCTCAGAGCCCCAACCTGCCTTGTCAGGAGGAAAGACTTGCTTTTCCCTTGACACATTTTAACCTCCAGTGCCATTCCTGTGCCTTCCTCTCTCTGCAGATGGGATGGGATGGGTATCTGGTCAGCTGGACGTTTCTGTGTAGTACGGCTCCATTTATCCTCTCCTGCAGGCATGAAGGATCAGCATGGGCACGGCGCTGCTCCCCACGGAGACCTGGGGCCTCTGGCACCAGGACCTTGACTGGTATTGCTTGGGAAGGGGAATTTCACAGGATTCACAAGGAGGAGGGAAGAACAAATCCAAAACTTGGGATTTGAGGTCATCCTCAGTATGAAGCAGGCTCCAACTCTCCTGTTTTCCCCAGTGGTTGGAAAGGTGAAACTGGGAAGAAGCCACAGAATCAAACCCAGGGCACCTGTACCTTGCTCCAAGAGTAATGGGAGCCACTGGAAAAATGATCCTTTGCTGGCAAAGCAGACAGGGACCTGCTGGGGACTGGAGACAGCCCTGGCACAGCTCTTCCTGTGAGAGCCTGGCTGGCAGGATAGGGTCTCTGCTTGGGATGGGAGCAGGAAGAAAAGGGAGAGCCCAGGTGCCTGGGGTCTTTGCTGGGCAGGGGCTTGTCATCACCCCTCTGAGCACCTTGTTCTGCCGTCACCATCTCCTCACCAGCAGAGAAAAGGCAATGTCTGTTCTTCCGTCAAAATTTACTGGGTTTTTTAACTACTGTCATAATGGGAAGGTGGAATCTTGCCTCCTCTGGAAGTCCACGGAGCTTCACATTTAACTGGCGTGGGGCGGGGGCTGTAGTTTGGGCACTGGGTGCTCTTCCCCCAGCTGCTGTTCTGGCATCCCTGGGAAATTGGTGTCTGCAAAAACATGCTCATATGACATAAAAACGTGGCTGCACGTCCTGTTTTCTCTCAGATCATAGAGCTTTTACAGGTAGATTGACTTCATTAAAATTGAAAGCACTCATTCTTGCTACTGTAACTCCTCTAGTAGTGTCTGGGCCTGGTTCTGTGATGAAGCTGCTCCTCTGTTGGTGCCTGGACCTGGACCTGAGCCTTCCTGTCCCCTCCCTCTGCTTTCCCAGCGGGTTTGCATTCCTTTGTTGGGTAATGCAGGGTCAGGGCTCAGTGCCCAGGGATTGCAGGGAGCACCTGGGGCTGAGCGGGTTTGGAGACCCCAGGGGGGGTTCTACCAGGGTGAAGGGCAGGGGGATCCCTGCCCTGGTGCCCTGCAGATGAAGCTTGTACTTTCAAGCTCTGGCTCTGTACTCTTCTCCTATGGAAAGTCTTGGAGCACTTTGGGAGGGAGCTGAGCTGTCTGCCTTTGTGTCCATCAGTGGGTTGGGATTTGGAAGGGGTGTGGTGCTGCGGAATGGGGATCAGCACTAGATGACTTTTGGGAAAGCCGAAGCTGGAGAGCCATTCCTGAGGTGGTCCTGGACCCACCTGTCCTCCTACCTGATCTGGAGGAAGTTTTTCACCCAGGAGAGAGAATCCAGGTCGTGTAAGGAGCTACATGGGACACAGGGGCCCTGCCAGGGACAATGAGAGCTCGGAAGGGGCTGCAGCAGTCCCGCTGCTGCTCCTGGGCTGGGGCAGTGTCCTGTCCTTGGACACTCTGCGGGAGGGGTTCAGAGCAGTCTCCACACGTTTGCTATCACCCAAAACACAAAGGCAAAGGGCTGCTGCCCCTATGCCAGACTGGTGTACACAGGGCTGGGGGGGTCCTCTCAGAGGTCTGGCCATACCTGTCAGCATGTGCAAGGACCGCATCGCTCGTGCCTCTCAGGCAGTCCCATCTCAACACAGGCCTTTCCTCTTGGAGTCCTTCCCCAGCCAGATCCACCTTCCTGCCACCAATGGCCAAGCAGGAGGCAAGGGGAACCCCAAGAATTGGGTGTGCTTGCTGGGCTGCTGCCCAGTCCCTGGTGTGACTTCCTGATCATGGGAAGGAGGGGCTGTGTCCCCCTGAGACAGCACAGGTGGCTCCAGCCTGGCACTAAGCTACCCTTCCCTGGCAGCACCAGGCAGATCTGATTTGTCTCCCCTGCGTTCATTGGCCTCAATAAGAAGGTTTTAATTTGGTTAAATAAATACGAAGTAATGGCAGCAGGGCTGGGAGCCAAATGGACGGGGGATGTCCTAGGGAGGCGGGCGGGCTCTGCAGCAGGGCAGGACTCACTGTGGAAGCTGGGAAGGGGTCGGGCAGAGCTGCTGGCGGTAAGGCTGGCAGGGTGGTCCTGGTGAGGTGGTCCTGGGCTCACTGGCTGGAGCAGATGTGGCTCCTTGCTGCGGTGTGCTCATGGCGCCTTGCTGCCTTCAGAGCAATTTCTAAATGGCTGCTAAACAGCACTGTCAGAAGCGCACTCATCTTCCCGTCCTAATTAGTGGATCAGACAGTAATTTGTAATCCGTTTGAATAGGAAGATCTGAGTGTCTAGCCCTGGAGCCTGGGCACGACACAGGGATGGCAGCACGGAGCAGAGCTGTCCTTGCCAGTACCGTATCCAGGCACAGGTGAGGGCTGTGTGCCGGGTCCTCTCGGTCCCTGCAGGAATTGCTCTCCCCTGTGTCTTAGGTCCAATTCCTCCTCTTCCTTTTCCAGTTTTGGCATTTCATTTCTCTTTGTGGTACTAAGTGTAAGCAACCAGCACACAGCTGCCTCACAGGTCAGCTCCTGCTATTCCTGAGGTGGTGGTGGTAGCAGGGCAGTGTGCTTGGTCACCAGAGCCCTTTGCACCACTGGTGAGCCAGCTGGGCACAGCCACACCAGAGTTGGGATGGGCTGAGGTTAGGGAAGCCCCCCAGGGCAACCCCATCCCAGCGTGGGTCTGGTCTTATTGTGTTGGTGAGGGTTTGTGTTTTCAGGGCTGATGATAAAATGAGACCTGGGAGAAGAAGGGAGGAAAAAAACACCAAAAAGCAGAAAAATAAGATGTGAAGGAAGAAGGGATGAGGGCATGTGGTAAGCAGAGGACAAGGTGGTGAGCAGGAGCAGACCCAGGCTGGATGGACAGGGAGAGGAGGCCGGCACAGAGATGCGCTGAACTGGGGCCATCTACAGCTGCATGTGGAGCAGAAGTTTGGTGTGATAGCCACAGCCTATCCCATGTGCCAGTGTCTCCATGTATCCTTCGAACAGAGCACAAGAGCAAGGCAGAGGCAGGGATAGAGGTGGGGACTCACAGGGGGAGTCACAGCAGCTTCTCTGCATGTGCAAGAGCAGCGGACAGCACAGTGGCCATGGTGTGGATGGGCCTGAGCTGGGAGAAAGGTGACAGGCAGGGGCATGGCTACAGATATTGAGGTCACAGGAAGCTCTGGGTTTATGAGCTGGGGTGACAGGCAGGATTGGCACTGTGCAGACCAAGAGACTGAGAGCAGCAGCATGTGGGACAGGGTCACACTGCCCTCACCACAGTACAGGTGGCACTGAGCAGCTCCTTCGTGGTGGTGTCTTAGCATCAATTAGCTTGGGAAAAGTATATCTGGCCTGCATGCATTAACCTTTATAAATGGCTCAATGCGAGGAGCAGCCATGAAGCACAGAGGGGTTGTGACAGTGGGGCAGACATGGCTCATATTGTCAACCCTGACATGAAGAGCCTGGCCCAGGGGGCAGGTGCCTGTGGGGCAGACTGGAGGGTCAGAGCCAGTCCCAGGTCACAGAGCAGAGATCTTGATGGAAGGAAACAGCTACAAGCAGTGACTTCAAGGAACAGCACTTTCCTGCTGCATTTCCCCAGCCTCTAGAAGAGTGTTGATAATGGCAGTGGTGACTCACCATGCTTTACTCACCGCTAATGACAGAGCAGGGTTCTGGGGCTCCTAGTGACTCTGGCTTAGATAAACCCAACCTCTCTCTCTCAGATTCCCATTAATAGGGAGGGTCTGGAGCATTCAGAGAGGGCAGGTGAGCAGCTTGAACAAGCAGGGTACCATTGTGTCCGTGCTTCCCCCAGTCCCAGCTCCCCACAGCTCCCCCAGTGCTGAGGGTCTGCACCAGAGCCAGAGGGAGAAGGAGAAAGGAAGTGATTTTGCGGGAAGGTTGCAGAGTGACACCTGTGGAGGCTTCAGGAGCCACATGCTTCGGTTTTGGAGCTCATTCTTGCAACTGCCCCCACAGCTGCACTCCAAGGCAACTGCCCACATATTCATGGAGGGGATGGTGAGAGCCCCTCAGCTCCCAGAGGAGCAGGAGGAGGTGTCTGTGGGATGGAGGGCAGTGTGCCTGCAGCAGGGAGTGAGGAACCTCAGGAGCTGCGGTCACTGCAGTCCCTGGTCTTACAAAAACTTCTAAGTTAGCAGGGAAGAGCTGCTGTGGGGGTGAATGAGATGTTCCTGGAAGAAAAGCTTCAAGCCAGGCCTGGCTATGAGTGTTTTGGAGTGAACAAAGCGCTGGAGGAGCAAAGTCACCATGGAACAAGTGTCACCATGAGGAGCAGGGTCACTGTGTGGAGCAGAGTCACCATGGAGCAGGACGTTTGTACATGTCAGAGCCTGGATCCAGAGAGGAGATAGTCACAGGGAGCTTGTCATCACTGCCATGGGCTTCACCTTCCAGCCTGCCACGCTTGTCACATTCCCCACGGAGATGTTGGTGGCCCCAGGCATTCACTGCCTGGTTTAGGCAAACCAAGGGCCAACCCACCACGTGTTCTCCCCTCCTGGAGTGGATGTGGATCCAGCCACTCCATGTGCAGTGGATATGCTGACACCAACATTGGCACTGGTTTAGATGAACTGGGGGGTCGATAGGATCAGAACCCTCTCCCTCCATGTGCTGGCAGCACACACTCTGGCCTGCAGAGGTACCTGGGAGGGTGCATGTGCCAAGCTGGTTGTGAAGCCATTGCAGGAGCAGGATGTGAAGGTGAAAATGGAAGCAGTGCTGGAGTGTGAGAAGTGGGGAGGGGACACATGGGGGACACTGAGCCCTCTCTGATTTCCTGACAGTGCTGCATGCCATGGGACCTGGGGGTCTGAGGTGCGCTGGGTCTGTGGGGGCTGCTCTCTTCATCCTGCATGGTTAGACCACGTCTGCAGTTGTATGTGTCCCTGCTGCACTGAGGCCAAAAGCCAGGGAGCGACCCTAGGGTCTAAGAACAGACTTGTGCCCATCCATCTTCTTTGGATGCTGAATGCATCCAAACCACCTCTTGGAACAATTCCTGCCTGTGCTCGTCCCAAACCATGTGGGACTGGAGGGGTCATGGCTTGGTCCCCGGGGCTGGGGAGCTTTTCCAAGGCTGGGGCTGTGGACTGGAGCCAGGGCTGCTCCCACACTGGCAGAGCAGGGATAGGGCTCATCCTCCATCCTAACCGGGAACGTCCCAGCTCATGTGAATCAGAGAAACCCCTCCTCAGTCAAAGGGGCTGCACAGAGGGAACAGTGGGAGATTTCTGGGGGCTCTACAGGCACCTGCCAGCCTGGAGCAGGGACTCCAGGGCTGCTGGCAGCAGCCCCAGGGATGTGGGCTGCTGCAAGTGCCAGGCTCAACAGGGCAACCCTGGTACCTGCACCATCAGTGGGTGAGGTGTTCCTGGAAATCCATCTTCAAACAGCTTTTGGCCAAACCTAGGGGTTGGAGCTGCTTGTTTTGCTGTAGGGGGGTAGTTGGCAGCTGCCCCTCACTCTCGCCAGGCTACAAGGTGTCACCTCTGGGCACAGAGACTTGTCAGGGCCATTCCCAGGGCTCAGCAGGGCGGGGGGATGTGCAGGATCCCCAGAGTCCTCAGAGCCCTGCATGTCCCTGGCTCAGCCCTGGAGCTGGTGTCGCAGGCTGCCCAGAGCAGTTCTGTGTGTGTGTGTTGGACAGGGAGAATTCATTTTAAGATTTTTTTCACCCTAGTTTTCCCTTTTTCTCCCAGCATTAGAAAATCTGGGACAGAATTGGCTGTTTGTATTTGTCACACATGCACACAGTGCTGCATCTGTACATTATCCTGACATCAAAGGGACGTGTGACGTGTCTCTGGTGACACAGGCAGGAGGGGACACCCAGCTTTTGGGAGAGAGGAGAGTGTTATCAAAGGGTTACGGACAGCTCCTGGAAAGGAGAATGAGGAATAAGGACAGAGAGCACAGAGCTAGAGTGACAATGAGGTGCTGCAGAAGCAATTTTTCCCCTAGTCTTTTCATCTTCCCTCTTTATTACAGCAGGGTAGGAGCGAGCCCCTCATGGCAGGGGCTTGGTTATCATTTTAAGCTAAAGGAATCTAAAAATGTGATAGCTGGAGGGAGCTGGGGGGTTTTGTTTGGGGAGGCAACTGAAGGAAATCCATCCGCACAGGCAACTGGACACCGGCGAGGCCAAAGGGGAAGCCAGCAACCCAGCCAGGAGCGTGCTGAGGTCCTCAGGGTGGGGACACTTGTGCCACCATCTCAGTTCCTGAGGAGTCCAGCACCTCACCCCCGTGCAGCCCAAGCACCTGAGAATGTGTCACTCGTAGGGAGCATGTCCCAAAGTGTCACAGAAGCTTGGGAAGCAGATGAGCCTTTGGCACCCAGGTCAGAACAAATTGGGCTGAATGGAGGTGTGAAACAAAGCTGGCTGGGCACTGACCTGGCTCTGGCCTGGTTCCTAGGATCGGCAGCCCCATGGAACCCTCGTTCTCTGGGATCCCTCAGCATGTCCACCCCCAACCCTGCCTGCTGCCCATCCTGCCTGCCCTTCCTCCCAGTAGGCCAGGATGCAAGCTGCCAAGGGCATCCCCACATCCCCTCCTCTACCCAGGTGAGGGAATGCCCAGTGCATCCCTACACATGTCCTGGCACTGCCTGTGACTGCAGCTGGACCTTGGCTCTGTGGTGTTGTCCTCTCTGGGACCAGCTGGGCAGCACGGCTGTGCCAGCTGGTGCTGCTGACCCTCCACCCTGAGGGTCTCCCAGCCATGGGGCTCTGGGGTGTTCTGTCGGATCAAGGTTGGGTTTTACCAAGGGCTGTCATCCTAGAGAGCTTCAGAGTGTCTTCTGCTGAGCTTCCTCCTCTCTGCTCCACCTCACCTCACACCAGGGAAGAAACGGTTTGGGACAGTGGCAGTGATGCCACTCACCCAAATTGCTCCCTAAAGGACCCCACATCCAGCTCTTGCTCCTCGACAGTGTGGCTGACTCCCCTCTACACAGCACACCTGCCACGGGGTTGCAACCAGACCTGTCTCTGGGCTGCACTGCCGTGAAACTGGGGTTGGAAAACTGGGGGAGAAAGATTTCCCCAGTTTGAGACTGGTGGTAAATCTAGCCAGGAGGTTTCTTCAGGGGAATGGTGCTGGGGGGTCCCAATGGAGGTGACAGTCCCAGCACGGGAGCTGCGGGCTCAGTTCCTCTGGAGCTGGCAGAGTTGAGCTTGCACTGGAGAGCAGCGACTGCGGGGCTGGAAGTGCACATTGTCCCTCCTGTTGGAGGATCCTTGTCTGCCTCGGGGGAAGCCTAGAAGGCAGGAAGGCTCCTGCTGTCCTCTGAGCTGCCAAGGTCGTTTCTGGGAGCCAGTGCAGATGCCAGCTGCCACGTGGCTCATGCCCGCAGGATGGCGGGGTAATTAGCTGGAAAGACGGTCAAGCAGCATGGGAAATGGGCAAGGAAAGGAGGGAAAGAGCAGAGCTGTGCCTTGATTGAGGTCTGAGGAGGAAGCTCTTCACTCCAGAGGTACCTGTCCGTGGTCAGGTCCTCTGCCCTGGAGCAATGGGGAGATGTGTGTGGGCACATGTGAGACACGAGGTGGGAGGGGGGCTGTGCTGCCTGCCAGACATGTCCTGGTTGTGGCTCCCTACGGGGCCCCCACGGTGCCCCCGATGCCCTGCCTGGCCTCCGCACACAGACCAGGTTTGTTCCAGCTCAGCGCGTTCATTGCATTAAAGGGGAAGAGTCGATCTGATCCAACGGGAAACAAAATAACTGTGCTGGGCTTGGCAGATGGAGGGAACAGTCTGGGGAGTCGGGCAGTGATGGCAGTGCCCTGCAGCAATGGCAGTGTCCCTCAGCAATGGCAGTGCCCTCAGCCATGACAGTGCCCCATGGTGATGTCAGGGTCCCTCAGCGATGGCAGTGTCCCTAAGTGATGGCAATACCCTGCAGGAGGCACCTGCAGCAGCTGCTGCCCATCAGCCCCAGGTGCCCCTTCCCCATGCCAGGGTCTGTGTGCTCCTGCCTGTGGTGCCGCATGGAGGAGACACCAGCTGTGGGAGGGGGCTGTGGGTGATGAGGTGTATGAGGGGGCTGGATCCATGCCTGATGCAGACACTTGGATTTTCCCTCTGGCATTCCCAGCCAGGGGCCATGGCTCAGGTCTGGGTTTCCTTCTGCTTCCCCTGAACTGCCTGGCCGTGAGCTCAGGAGCTGCTCCCACTTCCTCCAGCAGTCTGGGATGGGGGTCCTAAGCCTCATCCCCCACTAGCATTTCCTGGGGCCCAGGGTTTGCTGTGTGCTCCCATCACGGACCCCAGCGGTGTGAGATTATTCCTCACCTCCAAGGAGCGCTGGGAACACAGAGCCCCTGCACTGCCATGCAGGTGCTGGTGGCTGGTTTAGGGGGTATTTGCCTTGCTGGGATACTGAGGTACCTTTGGGGTTCAGACATCCCCCTTGTCCTTTCCAGCTTGCCCACAACCAAACCCAGCCTGGTCCACGAGGGGACCAGCAGAGCCTCTCCTTGGGAACCCTACAACCCTCTGGCCCTCAAGCCCCGCCCCGCTCCTTCCCTGGAGGGATCTGCATCCTCCAGCTTGGTGGCACTGCGAGCCCTCCCCAAAGTTTCCTGACTCCCATCCATCTGTCCAATGCTGAGGTAGGGACTCTGGACCCAAGGTTTTGGCCAGCAGAAGGGGAGCTACTTCTCTGGATGGAAATGCCTCTGATCTGTCTCTGCCAGGCAATTCCCTACATTGCTGGCTGCTCCTCAACTTTTGGAGTCATTCTGCCCCTTACGTTTGGAGCTGCCTGACCCCTGGGACTCCT
Source organism: Oxyruncus cristatus (assembly GCA_013399855.1). Lineage (NCBI taxonomy): Eukaryota > Metazoa > Chordata > Aves > Passeriformes > Cotingidae > Oxyruncus > Oxyruncus cristatus. Next base: position 178,960 of record VXAY01003172.1, read on the forward strand.
CCCAGCCCAGCTGGAGTTGGTTGTGCCTTGAACCTTCTCCTCAGTTAAATTTCTAATGGTTTCCTAGTGGGTGCCTGGTGTGGAGGGGGCTCCCACTGCCCTGGGCAATGGTCATTTCTGTCCAGGAAGATGAAACCAGTTGCTCAGACCCAATACCAGTGTCCCCAAGCATTGGTCCTGCTGTACTGGTGCACTCGGGGACTGGACTCCTGCACTAATATTCCAGCATGGATTTTAAGTCCTCAGTGGGAGGTTTCAGTGACTCTGACCATAGTGATCCTGGCCGCTCTCCTCCATGGATGGGGACCTGGTGCTTCTTGCTGCCCAGATTGTGCTGGCTGATGATCCAGAGTGTTTTTCCGGGGAATGATGTTGCAGAGCCTGAACACCGTTATACACAGCATTCCCATCCATCTGAGATGGAGACTCTCGGGCTGCTCCATCTGGTCCACTTGTGTGTGGGATCAAGAAGCCACGAGTCAGGGCTTTGGGAGATCCAAGCTCCATCCCTGGCTCTTCTTTTGGCTCCATGTGGAGCCTTTGGCAAGGTCTTAAACTTCTGGGCCCTATGATACAGTTGCAAGACAGCTGTAGGACTCATTGGACATACTGGGGAAGGTCTTTCTGCTCGTGTCCTGCAGTGATGTGATCTGCAGTGAGGTGGGACATTTAGAGCAGGGACAATGTGTCTGGGGACTGTCCTGGGCCAGCCTCACGCCACTGTCCCCAGCCCACTGGGAATGATGGGGCTGGGATGAATCTGTTTGTGGTTCTCAGTCTGGGAAACCTCCTGGCAAATGCTTGAGGGTTTGTTTGAGGGTCTTGTGAGTATGTGGGGTGTCTAGGGCACTGGAGCAAACTGGTTTTTAAAGAAAACCAAGAACGGCAGTGCTGTGCAGCAGTGACCTGCTGGGACCAGACAGTCTCATATGTTTTCCCAGTCCCAGCTGACTTTCAGAGCCAGCAGGGAATGGCTTGGGAGGCAGCTGGGACGGGGAGGCTCTGGGTGGTGTTTGGGGCTGAGGGAACAGGAATTGAAGCCTGTTGGAGACTGCCTTGGTCTCTGTGGGGAGATGGTCCTTGGGTTGTGCCAGGAGGGTGTGGAGGTGGCATGGCAGTGGCCTGATGTCAGGCAGGGAGGGTGGCACAGCAGTTTGTGCCTTGTGATGGGCTCAGGGTCCAATGACTGCAGTGGTAAGACAAGAATGGGGAAAGTCACAAAGGGGGATGTTGGAGTGATTGGACTGTGACCTTCCCCTCTGTCCTCACTGTGATGGGGCAAGGAGGCCACTCCAGGGCAGACAAGTCTGACCCTCCTCAGTTGCAGGCAGTGGCTTGCCTTGGCTCCTCTACTCTCTCCCCATCTTGGCTGGGACCTGTCCCAAGGCTCTGATCAGGCTGCCTCACCTTGACACAGCCTTTACAGGGGGCTGTGTCTGCTTGGCCCCTGGTGCAAACAGAGAAGTTTGGAATTCTTCTGTCTTACAAACTCAATTTACTTTTTTTCAACCCAAATGTCTTTCCCCCTTTGCCAAGAAAACATTAGATCAGCAGCAATTAGCAAAGCAAACTGCAGTAGTGACCTTTCTGTTGTGTCTGGGTGGTCTCTGGGTGCCCTCAGGAAGCACATGCCAGATGTTTGGGGAGATCTGCTCTGCAGAGGTAGGGCCAGGGCCTGGCACTGCAGGGGAAGAGCCACTGGCAGGGCTGTGTGGGGTAGCAGCGTCACCTGGGCACACCTGGTACACAGCCTGTATGTCCCGAGAAGGGCAATGGAGCTGGATAAGAGTCTGGAGCACCAGGAACAGCCGAGAGAGCTGGGGGGGGGAATGGGNAGGGGGAACCCTCTTTCTCTCTACAACTCCCTGAGAGGAGGGTGGAGCCAGGTGGGGGTCAGGCTTTTCTCCCAGGTAACAAGTGACAGAATGAGAGGAGGTGTGCCAGGGGAGGTTTAGGTTGGATATCAGGGAAAATTTCTTCAGGGAAAGGGTAGTCAGGCATGGGAATAGGCTGCCCAGGGCAGGGTGGATCACCATCCCTGGAAGTGTTCAAAAAGTGTGTAGATTTGACACTTGGCTTAGTGGTGGGTTTGTCAGTGCTGGGTTAAGGGTTGCAGTTGATGATCTTAGAGGGCTTTTACATCCTCAGTGATTCTATGATTCTAAGCCCCTGTGGCTGCCCAAGTTCTTTCGGTGGTTTGATCTCAGCTCTTCTTGCTTTGCTGCTGTTCACCAGCACATCCAGGCAGAAGCTGGACTTGGGTACTGCTTTCCCATCCATCACCAATGATTCTCTTTTCATTTAAGGCTTTTGGGGCTTCACCTTTTTAATCCAGCTGTCTCCTGCCTTACAAATATTCTTCCTTCAATTACTTACACCAGGGGGCAGGGCCGTCTCCATCCATCTCTGGCTGAGCCACGGCTGAGACAGCAGAGCACAGGAGGTCCCGTGCCTGCCACTGCCCCCATGTTCACTCCCCACTGGTGCCAAACTGGTTGCACTGGCAGGAGTGGGGGCTTCCCCCTGAGGTCTTACCACTGATCACATTCCAGGTGGCTTCTGCCCATCCGACACAGGTCCTTCAGGGGCACACCATGTATGGGAGCACACGGCTCTCCTCAGCTTTCATTCAAGGTGGACATTGCTTCCGTCTCTCTCCCCTGGTGCTGCTGTGGGGGTTATCTACAGGGACATGAGGTAGGAAGTAGGAAGAGTGCCTGGCTTTCCCAGAGGAGTTGGAGAGCAAGTAGCTTGTGCCTGCCTTGCTGCAGAAGCTCCTATCTCATCTCTGATGCATGGGCTGGGGCTGAAGGTCACCCAGGTAGAGATGGCTCTCAGGGAATCTGAGGCTCTGAGGGAGGAGCAGAGCCCTGCAGAGTGCGCTTTGCCTCTTGCCCCACATTCCGGAGATAGAAGAAGGACTTCCCAGACAAGGGAAACCTGTGTCTGCTTGGGGCTGAAGTACAGCCAGATCCCCTCACTGGAAAGAGGGACTGTGGGGCAGATTCCACCCTACTCTAAGGTCTCCCAGTGAGGACTGTGCTGTCCTTCTTCCCACTTGGGATTTCAAGCTCCTTATATGAGACATGGACTTAAGGAGCAATGCTCTGTGTCCTGTACCCTGCCCTTCTTGGAGCTCCCCACTCCTGCAGGCATGGAGAGACTGGTCATATCTGCTGGGATATCTCTGGGATGTGCTGAGCTGCTCCCAGGTGCCAGGGCATGGCAAGCTGGCCCCACTCTGCTGCATGCCAGATGAGGGACCAGCTCAGACCATCCATGCACCAAGGCTTCTTCATCCTCACTTAATGCTCTTATCTTGGAAGGCTCCCTTCTGATTAAAGCCTCGGCAGCCAGTTCCCTCCCTGGATTTATTGCAATGCAATTTTCTTCCTCTAATCTGATCAGGGTGTAAGCTGCTCTTTTGGAAGTGCATGGGGAGGACAGATGCATGTGTCACTGGTGTGTGAGCCAGGCTGGCAGAAAGCAGCAGGAAGGTACCCTGTTTTGGTGGCACAGGCTCACGGAGGTTTAGATTGGATATTAGGGAAAATTTCTTCATGGAAAGAGGGGGTCAGGCATTGGAACAGGCTGCCTGGGGCAGTGGTGGAGTCACTGTTCCTGGAAGTGTTCCAAAGGCATGTGGATGTGGCATCTGGAGACATGGGTTCATCATGGCCTTGGCAGTGCTGGGTTAATGGTTGCACTCAATGATTTTAGAAGCTTTTTCCAACCTTAATGATTCCATGATTTTAAGTGCATCCACAGTTCTAAGGCAAAAGTTTTGCATGGCTGGAGGCTGTTGACATTCTTGAACACCCTTATAAAGCCGGAGCCCAGTCCTTGGTCTCTGACAGCCACGGAGTCCCTGGAGTCAGGGGAATGGTACTGTCCGTTTGGACAGGACCCCAGTGGGATTTCAGATAATGTTGAGGACTTGACCTCAGCAGTGTGACTGCCACCTATTCACTGGACTGGTTGTTCCTGATGAGCTAATGAGTCCACGACCACACTTGGAGCAGGGCTGGAGAAGCCAGGGGTGGACTTGCATTCCTGTCGAGTTCCTTTGCTCTACCTCTTGCTGGACTCATGCTTGTGTTTTCCCTCCTCAGCCCAGGGTGCCCAGCTCTGCCCACCCTGCAGCACATGGGCCACCCACGTCCCCCAGCCCGTGGATGACGGCAGCGTCCTGAAGCAGCATCACCTCAGAGAGCTGTGTCACCTCGGAGAGCTGTGTCCCCTTGGAGACCTGTATCATCTTGGAAAGCCACATCCAGACTGTGAGTGCTTGGGCACCGCAGGTAGGCCCAGGCTGGGACCAGACCCTCATGGGGGTACCGTCCAGCTCCAGGGGGTTCCTTGGGGTGAGAGGCCAGAGGAGGCTGTGGGTGCTGGGAAGCTCTGGATTCTCCCCTCTCAGGGTGCTTGCTCTGGGAGGTGAGAAGAGGCTGAGCACTGCATGGCAGTGAAGGGGAGAGGCACTCTGGCAGGGCAGGGGGGCACAGGGGCTGTTCGGGGTGAGCTGGTGTGAGGTCCTGGCATGGCCCCAGGGCCAGGGGCAGGGGGTGGCTTGAGGACACTGTTATGGGTGTCTCTGGGTGCAGGGAGAGCTGTGACCGCGTGTGCTCCAGGTGATGGCTGTGATGGTGGGCAGTGGTTGGAGCAGTGCCAGAGCACTGGGACTCTGGACCTGAGGTTCTGGAGCAGGTGCAGGGAAGAGCACCAAAGGGGGACTGGAGGGAAGGAACTGGAGCACAAGTCCTGTGAGGAGAGGCTGAGGGAGCTGGGGTTGTTTAGTCTGGAGAGGAGGAGGCTCAGGGGAGACCTCATCACTCTCTACAACTTCCTTACAGGAGGTTGTAGCCAGGTGGGGGTCGGTCTCTTCTCCCAGGAACCAGCAGTAGGACAAGAGCTGTGCCAGGGTAGGTTTAGGTTGGATACTGGGAAGAAATTTTTTCCGGAGAGAGTGCTCAGCCATTGGAATGGGCTGCCCAGGGAAGGGGTGGAGTCACCATCCCTGGAGGTATTGAAGGTGAGACTGGATGTGGCATCAGTGCCATGGGCTGGGAACCACGGCGGGGTTGGACTCGGTGATCTCAGAGGTCTTTTCCAACCTGGTTGATTCTATGATTAATAATAATGCAGGGGCACTGCCCATGGGGACCGGGCAGCCATGAGCCAAGTGGTGAGGAGACCCAAAGCACCCACACCCCCTAGGCATAGGGTCTGTAGGATCCATGGGGCTACCCCTTGCCATAGTTTGCTCTCTGCTCTGCCATTAACTCCTGACATGGTCCCCAAGGTCCCGGGCTCACTGTGGGCAGGGTAGGCAAAAGCAGGATGCAGAGGCTTGGCCCCCCTCCAACAATCCAAAGAAGGAGGCTCCTGCAGGGAGCATCTCAGCCCTCTCCAGCCCTTGGAAAGCCTGTATTCCTCACTCAAGGAGAGAGACAAGCTGTGCAAAGAGCAGTGCTCTGGATTTGGGCAGGGTTGTCTCAGCTGAAAGGGTGCAGAGGGAATGAACTCATTCTGAAAGCAGTAGGCATGGTGAGTAGGCAGGGCAAACCTACAGAAAAATAAATCCCGTAATTGCCACATCAGGAAAGATTTCCAGCCATGTTCCAGAATGTAACATCAGCTTTTCAGCCCTTTTCACCCCAAAACTCAAGCATTCAAAGAGTCTGGATTTGGCCTCCCAAAGGGAGAAGATGGTCATAAAACCCAGTGAGGCTCAGGAGTGTGTAAGGGGCTTTTCCTTCACAACCTGTCACTATCCAACAGCTGTGGGACCCTGAGTGGTGCAAGGGGATGTCGGGGCTACTGTCAGGGCCCTGTCCTGGCCATGGCACCAGAAATAAAACACAGCTTCTCCAAAGAGCTCAGAGTGTTGAGAGCCCAGGGTCCTCACAGCATGGGGCTTCCTCAGTGCAGCTGTTGCTATGAATTGTCACAGGAAAATTCATGGTGTTTCTTAACTGCATTGGTCTTTTTGCCCCCACTTTGGACCAGTAAAAGAGGGCTGGGGGGCACTGGAGAAAAAGAGGCACGTTGTTCTCATCCTGGATGTCTCTCCTCAACATCAAGGCTCTGGCAGTGGTGCAGGGATCTGAAGGAGATTTGGGGATGAGGATGGATGTCAGGCATCCATGGAAATGGGCTGTGCACCTGGGGTGGCTACTGTGTTGAGATGAGGATTGAGTCACAACCCTCTGCCCCTGTGTACTGCAGAGCAGCCCTTTCCCAGTGCAGGCAGCAGAAGCTAAAGCCCACCAGTGTCAACTGGGCACGTGTCTGGTGATGGCTGAGTCACAGCCATGCTCCAAGGGCAGCAACAGGGACAAAGGAAAGGAGATGAGATAGGCTTGGGTGTTCTCTGGAGAGGCAAGTGGTCCCTAGTCCCCATAGGGCACAAAGGTGGATGGTTGCACAGGGCAGAGTGATGTCCTTAGCATAGGAGAAGTCCCGGGGAACACACCTGGGCCTTTGGGACCCCCACAATGGTGGAACTCCCCTCTCCTGAGGGACCCAAACACCAAGGTGGGAGCACCAGCCCTGGTCCCCTGCTCTCCAGCAGTTACCCAGATGCCTCTTTCACTTCATTGCAGCTGCTGGATTTCTCTCTGGATTCTTTTTTTTATGGAGGTGACATATGTTGGGTTCAAAGCACTTAATTGCCTCTTGGGATGCATTTCATTTATTCATTAAGACAGAAATTGGAGTTGTTGGGTTTTCTTTATTTTGCTATTTTTTCTATCTTTTTTCCCCTCTTCTCTATTCTATAAGGAAAGGGTGAGAAAAAAGAATCCCTGTATAGCTCCAGCATGTGTGTGCTCCTCTGTGCTCCCAGCCTCTCCCCTCTGTGCCCCCAACCCCTCCTGTTGCTACTGATCAGGGAGCAGTGATGGAGAGAAATGCTCTTCCCTGGAATTCTGTTGGCATGCTGTGGCTCTTTCGAATTTGAGGTTCTGATCCCAAGCCCAGTCCCACACTGCGGCTGTGGGCGATGCTGGGAGACAAGAGCCAGGTGCCAGGTGCTCTGTGCTTGAGGTGAGGGATTTGCAGCCTGATCCCTGTGCCCAGGCAGCCATGGTCCTTCCTGTGGTGACCTGCCTGGTGCCCCCAGCCCCTGCCCAGCATGCTGGGGAAGCTGTGCCATGGGGGCAGAGACAGATCAGGTTCTTTCCAACTGGGATGTGAGAGGCGGAGAGCCCCGGAGAGGTCTTTGGTGCGTTCCTGTGAGGCTGAAGGGTCAGGCCAAGGATGTGTGCATGGGAAGTGTTCCTGCCCTGCCTGTGCCACTGGGAGGTACCCCCTGCACAGGCAAGGTGGTGACATTTACTAATTTGGAGACTGGATAAAGTCAAGGATGGATGTTAAGGGTTGGTGTCTGTTGCCCCAGACCACATTTTCAAAGCAGCGTCTGTCAAAATAGACTTCTGCAGATCCATCTTCTGGCTGGCACCAAAGCAGGGCACACCTCCTTCCCTGTGGAGAATCCCCCAGAAACATACTGGAGTGAATAGGTGGAGATCCTTATAGTCAACTTGATAAACAGCAATCCAGACAGGAAATGGATTTTGGTTGTGTGGAGATGAAAGAGAAAACCATGGACGGACAGATGGCCAGGTGGACTGAGGGATGGATGGATGGATGGATGGATGGATGGATGGATGGATGGATGGATGGATGGATGGATGGATGGATGGATGGATGGATGGATGGATGGATGGATGGATGGATGCGTGGATGGATGGATGGATGGGTGGATGGGTGGATGGGTGGATGGATGGATGGATGGATGGATGGATGGATGGATGGATGGATGGGTGGATGGATGGATGCGTGGATGGATGGATGGATGGGTGGATGGGTGGATGGGTGGATGGATGGATGGATGGATGGATGGATGGATGGATGGATGGATGGATGGATGGATGGATGGATGGATGGGTGGATGTTTGTTCTAAAGAGTTGAGCTACCTGAATTCAGAGAGGTGAGGTGGTGGATCCTGTGGTAGGGAGGGTGCCAGACCTGCAGGGTAGCTTGGGCAAGGACAGGTGGATCTGGCTCCTCCCCCAGTGCTGATTCTCAGAAGCTTTGGTGCCTGAAATCCACACGCAGTTCCCTGCCCCAGACATGACTCTGCTGCTGGGGAATGCTGTCCCTTGTTTTTAGGAATTTCTGATTTTATTCTTTCTCCTCTTATTTCTCATTAACATGAACAGTCCCACTAGGACTGGAACCTGTACCAAACGTACAGGCGTTTTTTGCCCCTTGTGAGAGCCCCTTGAGAGTTCACCTTACCTCCCCTTTGCTCAGTGTCCCAGGGCCTAGAGTGAGAGTCATGGCTTTTAGAGGCAGGTGTTTTCCTCCTGAGGGGCTCCTTGGACATTCACTGAATCTGGGCTCCCCAGTGCTCTGGCCCCCTTCATCACCCAGGGCTGACACCCCTCCCCCTCCCCTGCTGAAGGCTTGTCACCTGGAAAGGACCCTGCAGACAGTCTCTGGACTCCCCCATTCTTGAGACCCTGAGGAGCACAAACCCAACCTCTCTCTCCTTGGATAGTGGTACCCAGCGTTCAGGTGGCTCCCAGAACCCTGGTGATGGGGGAACTTGTGTACGTGGGCGTTGCTTTTCTGTGGTTTCCCAGGTCGTCACATCCAGCAGTGCCGTGTACCTGGCAGGACAGCAAGCTGTCAGGTGTGTGAAGCAGGTGCTGGGTGCTGGTGATGTGCACCTGCTAGGATTGGCAATAACCTGAACAATGGTTCAAGTAACAATGGAATCACTGCTCTGGGAAAGGGGCAGCCATGTTCTTGGGGCTCAGTGCAGAGACCCTGCACAGACCAGGCAGAGGTGAGCAGCTTGCCCAATACCAGATGCCAAAATGGAACAAATCCTCCCCACCCCCCCATCCACTTTTCCCCCAGCCTGGGTCCTTTGATTGCATCCAAATGCCCGCGGCATGGACACCCCCCCTGCATCTGGCCCACTCTCTCAGGGGTGCTCAACCCTTTTCCCACAGCCCTTGTCCTGCTGCCAACCAATCCCCGCAGATAGAGGAGCCTTCTTCCCTCTACCTTGTCCTCCTCCTCCCACTTCCTAGGTCTGAAAGGAGAGCTCAGCTGGGGCTGTCTGTGCTGGGGACAAGCACAGGGCAATAGGAATGGCTGGTCCTGCTCCTGGCCAGGCTGCCTGCCAGGGAAGCTTTGGTTTTATCTACAGAGCCAGGCACCCTGGGGACAGCGCCAGGGCCTTTCTGGGGCAAGAGTAGGTGCTGGTGCTGCTCTGGATCCCTTGGCTTGCTCCAGAGAGGTTGTTTTCCTTCCAAGCAGCACTGCAGCACTCAAACAAGAAGGGATTTGCAATGCAGAGAAAAACCTCCCACCTGCCACACGGCAGCATGTGGGCTGGGAGCAGAGCTGGGAGCATCTGTGCCACCTCATTCCCACTGCTTGGGCTCCACACTCCTCCTGCTCCTGCCCTGACAGCGTGTTCTGGGCCAGTTCCTGGCTTCGGGACCCTGACCCTGCCAGGCAGGCTTGTGGGACCCCTTGTGGCACTGCTTTGGCAGTGTGCCCTGAGGATGGAGCTCTGCCCAGGGGCCATGGAGGAGGTGATGCTCTGCTCCCCACTGGTTTGGGACTTGCTGCCACCTTCCAACATGCTGTACTTCCCCAGCCTGCTGAGCAGGGACAGGCAGGAGGCTGGCTTGGCTGAGCAGGGATCTTCTCTTGGACATAAGGCAAAAAAGGAAGGTGTGTGCCCAGTGGAAGTGAGGTCAAGTGACATGGGAAGAATATAGAGATGCTGTTTGTCACTGCAGGGAGAAAATCTGTGTGACTAAAGCTCAACTGGAGTTGAAGCTGGCAGAAATGTGGGGGACAATAAAAAGAGTTTTTTCAAATACATTGATGGCAATAGGCAGTATAGAAATATCATTGACCTGTTCCAGGATGAGGATGGTCACCTCCCACACAGGGCCAGAGACAAGGCAGAGTTGTTTAATGCTTTCTTTGCCTCTGTCTTCAACATGGATGACAGACCAACGGGGTCTCAGTGCCCTGAGCTGGAGGAATGACTGCAAGAATGATCAGCTCCCAGTGAACCCTGACATTATGTGGTATCTGCTGCTCCAGCTGGATCCCTACAAACCTCTGGGGCCTGATGGGATTCATTCCAGAATCCTCAAAGAGCTACTGATGTCATCACAAAACCTCTCTCGATGATTTTTGAGCGGTCTTGGGAATCCTGGGAGGTCCCAGCTGACAGAAAGCTGGTGAACATTGTCCTGATTTTTGAGAAGAGCAAGAGTGAGGACCCCTGAAACTCCAGGCCTGCCAGTCTCACCTCAGTGCCTGGTAAAGTTATGGAGAAGATTATGGTGGGAGGGATTGAAAACCACCTGAAAGACAACACAGTCATTGGTGACAGCCAGCACGGCTTCAGGACAGGAAAGTCCTGCTTATCCAACCTGGTTTCCTTCTATGACGAGGTGACCCACCTGGTTGATTAAGGGAAGCCCATGGATGTGATCTTTTTGGATTTCAGTAAAGCTTTCAATCCTATCTCTCCCCAGATCCTCCTGGACAAACTGTCCAGCCCAGAGCTGGATAAACACATCCTGTGCTGGGTGAGCAATGGGCTGACGGGTCGGGCACAGAGGGTGACAGTGGCTGGGGTGACATCAGACAGTGACCTGTCACTGCTGGGGTTCCACAGGGCTCCATCTTGGGCCCTGTGCTCTCCAACATCTCCATCAATGACTTGGACACAGCACTGGAAGGGACACTGAGCAGGTCTGCAGATGAGCCAAAACTGGGAGGGACTGTTGAGTCCCCCGAGGGCAGGGAGGCCCTGCAGAGAAACCTCAACAAATGAGAGGACTGGACACTCACCAACCATGGGAAGTTCAACAGGGGAAAGTGCTGGATTCTGCCCCTGGGATGGGGCAACTCTGGAGGTACAGACAGAGTGGGGAATGAGAGGCTGGGAAGCACTGCCAGGAAAGAGACCTTGGGATCCTGATCATTGGCCAGTTGTCCCTCAGTCAGCAGTGCCCGGGCAGCCAGAAGGGCCAACCCTGTCCTGGGGGCATCAGGGAGGGGATTGTCCTGCTCTACTCTGCCCTGGGGCGGCCTCACCTGGGGCAGTTTGGGGGGGACACAATGGAAGGGAGAGATTGAGCCATTAGAGAGTGTCCAAAGGAGGGACACGGAGATGGGGAAGGGCCTGGAGGGGAAGCCATGTGGGGACACTGAGGGCACTTGGTGTGTTCAGCTGGAGGAGACTGAGGAAAGACCTCAGTGCAGTTCCAACTGCCTGGGCAGGGCCAGAGGAGGGGCAGGCCCTGAGCTCTGCTCTCAGGGGACCAGGGACAGGAGCCAGGGAATGGCTGGAGCTGTGTCAGGGGAGGGTTAAGTTGGATATTAGAAAGAGGTTCTTCCCCCAGAGGGTGGTTGGCACTGACCAGGCTCCCCAGGGCAGTGGGCACGGCCCCAAGGCTGCCAGAGCTCCAGGAGGGTTTGGATGATCCTCTGGGGCACAGGGTGTGACTCTTGGGGATGGTCCTGTGCAGGGCTAAGGGTTGGACTCGATCCTTGTGGGTCCCTTCCTACTCAGCATAATCTGTGATTCTGTGAACTGCTGGTGTCACTTTGTGCTTTCCTTTGAGTCCTGGGCATGGAGAGCACTATGGGGAGGTAGATGAAGGTGTAGAAAAGTAAGATTTCAGTGTCTGTGATCCAGGAAATCCATGTGTGATCAGCAGGTGGATGTTTGGCACTGGGGCACTGGAGAGAGGGCCAGGAATAGGATCCCAAGGTGTTGCAGGGACCTCCCCAAAGGGACAACATGGCTCCTGGTCCCCTCAGATCTTGCTTGGAGAGTGAGGATGGCTGGTGGAGGCTGGTTTTGGAGGGACAGTGTGTGCCTGGTCCTGACTGTCCCCTGCATGGGGCTGGCAGGAATTCCCACAGGCTGAGTGGGAGTGGGCAGCATTCCTGGATTTGGAAACGAGTGCTGGCTACAACCTCCCCCAGGAAGGCTCCCATGCTCTGCTCCCCACAGAAGCTTTAGTGTCACTTATGGAGAGAAGGAACCCCCTGCCAGGCACAGAGCAGCTATTTATGCCCTCCTCGGTCCCTCAGTGGGGCAGGGAAGGTTTGGGTGATCCCAGGTTAACCCCTTCACTGGGGCTGGGATGAGAGACATCATCAGTGCTGCTGCTTTACACTTTGGGCTGCTGGTCCTGGGAAAAGTGAGCTGTGGTGGCTTCCACTGCTTCCCCCAAAATGAGGGTGGGTCTGTAGGGAACGTGATGGAATTGCTGGGCTCTGTGTGCCCTGACCCAGACAGGACATACATTCCTTCTGCAGCACTGACTGAGGAGCCCAGAGCACAAACCCATCTCCTCCCACACTCTTTCCCCCCAGCTGAATGTGGGGCTTGAACCACTGGGCAGTGAGAGCTGAGGGAACACTGCTTCTTCTGGAGCTGTTGCCTGCACTGTCACCTGGAAGAGTCACAGCAGGACCGGTGAGGGACACATTGCTGGGAGCACTGATGTCCCAGCAGGTGGAAACACTGCATCAAGCCATTCCATGGAAGCCTGGGGCTTTATCTCCCAGGAGCCAAAGGGGCTGTCACTGCTTCCCTTCAGGCCTGCAAACAGCTTCTGGGCTGCTGGTGTGCTGGAGCAACCTGGACTATGGAAGGTACCCCTACCCACGGCTTTAAGGGACACCCAGAGATGGGCTTTAAGGTCCCTTCCGACCCAAATCATTCTGGGATTCTATGAAGGGAACTCTGCCCCCACTCCAGGGTAGGGCAGAAGAAAGGGAAGAGTTGCTCCCGTTTCCAACAGGAGTCAGGAGAACCCACAGCTGTCGAGAGCTGGGACCCCCTGGAACTGCACCAGAGGGATGTGTTTTCTTGCTCAGAGGACAAGTGTCAATGGCAAAGTCTCTGCACAGACTTCACTGGTGAGAAACACTGTGGGCTGGGACATTTTGGGGAAGATTTTTAGCTGCAGCAAAGAAATTTGGCAGCTTGGAAGCAATCTAATCATCCTCCTCCCATATGCTTGGTGCTATTTAAAAGGGAGCATGTACCCGATTCCTTCCGACCAGCAAGCTGACATTTCCAGAGTGCGTTTGAAAATAAATTTGGCATCTGCCGTCAAAATCTCAGATTGAGCCCAGTACAGCTAATTTGGGCTCTGAATGCCACTGCAGAGCACCTTTCCCTGCTCACAGATCCCAAGCCATGGCAGGGTTTGCTTCCCACGGCTGGGACCACCAAGGTTTGAGGGCTGCAGGGCACTTCCTGGCTGGTGGCTCAAGCCCTTTCCAGCAACCCCTAAAGCTCAGGAGGCTGTTCCTGGATGGATGGTAGCTGAGTGCCTCCTCTCCTGAGCTATTCTCTTCCCAGTGTGGAGGCAGAAGGAGCTGTGGATGCTTGGGCTCATCCTGCCAGCAAGAGACAGGGCAGGCTCCATCCTCCTCTGAGCTCTTCAGAAACCTCTCTGAAACCCATCCTGCCTCCTCCTGCCAATGCGCAGGGCTGACAGGCAGTGGAGGGGAATTTGGGGGCATTTAGCTTCCCTCCCAACTCCCCTCTCCCATCAGACACCTGGAGGGCTGGAATGATGCCCAGAGGAGTGTAAGTGGTGTGGGAATGCCCCACAGTGTTCTGGGTGCTCTGCACTGGCAGAATGAACCCCAGCTCCAGCTGCCCACCAGTGGAAATAGGCAGGAAAAGGGGTGCTGCTTGTACCTGCCCTGTGGGAACACATGTGGGGTATCGGGGCAGGCTGGCAGGACTGTCCCCCTCCTGCAGGTGTGACAGCAAGAGACAGCTACAGGTACATGGGATGTTTGGAAGAGTGTCACTGGGCTGCTGCACACACAGGGTCCAATGTCGTGTCCGCCTGTCCCCGTGTGTTGGGTCGGGGTAGATGGGTTGTTCCTGCAGATGAGACCAGGTGCCACATCTCTGACAGGGAGCTGTCCCCTCCCCTCACCCAGAATCTCAACTCCCCTTGGGCCCCCCAGCCCCACCAAGTCCTGCCCTGCCCACAGCTCAGACCTGAGGGGGGCACATGGTGTGAGCCCACCCACCCAAGGGGACAGCCTTCCTCCCCTCTGCTTCCTCCCTTGCATTTTGGTCTCCCCCAGTGCTGCATTTTGGGGTGAGGGTGGAAGAGTGGAGCACATTGGAAGCATATGGTGGGATTAATGCTCTATCCCTGCCTCCGAGCCATCCGTGTGCTCCTGCTCTGTGCCATCAGCCTCGTTAGCGCTGCTGGAGTGGGGATCAAACCCAGTGAGCCATGTGCTGAGCCTCCGTGCTGGAGTCAGTTCTAAGGATTATGGTGAATTATGTAGATGGGAATCAGACAGCAATCCAGGCATGGACAATGTCTTGAGGGGGTGGCAGGGCTGGAGCTTCACCGTCCAGGAAGTTTGCTGGGATCTGATTAGATGTGCAAACAACCCCTCCTGGCCAGGGCTTTGTGAGTGCCTGCCCACACTCACGGCTCACCTCCCCAGCCCTGAAACAGCTTGGCCTGGGCTTGGGGAAAGGGAAACGGGATATCATGATAGTGTCTGGATGGCAGAGGGTCCTGGGGCTGTGGAGATGGCCAGGGAAGGAAATAAGGGTAGAAAAAGAGCAGATCCCTCTTGGCCCCAGGAAGAAGGTGGGAACTGATATCTCCCCTGCCCAGGCTGAGCACTCACTGGGGGTGCATGGACTTACTGGGGGACAGGCTGCTTCCCCCTGTGCAGTGCCCGGTGGCTGCTGGGATGAGCAACGTGCTGGACTGGGAGCAGCATTGCTTGGTCTGGATGGGAGTTGAGACTCGGGCGGAGGAGCACCCGGGGGTGACAAAGGCTGGATCCCTCATTCAAGGAACAGATGGAGTTTCTTCCTCTGTCCTAATCCATACCTGCTGCTTGGCTTTGGGCATCCTAGCCCAGCTCAGACCTGCAGCTCCACAGAGCTCACTCCCATGGACCAGGGCAGGCAGACAGGGAGTTCTGTCCCTGGATCTCTCTCGGAGCTTGTTTCTTTCTCATTGCTTTGCTGTGACATGGAGTGTGGGATGTGCTGGCCCAGAAGTGGCCCCATGTCCAAGCAGTGCCCATCCCAATATCCATGGCCCCGGGAGCACCCTGTCCTGAGCCCTGGGGAGGGCTCAGCGGCACCAAAACCCACTGGCTAGCACTCTGAGGTGCTCTGGGCAGAGGGTCCAGGGAGGTGGGAGGAAAGGCTCTTCCAGGGCTGAGGTTGCAGCTGTATGCCTGCTGGGAGCCAAAGCCAGGGTGGGCTGGAGAGGGATGATTCTGATCTTGGCCAGTTTGAAGTTTCCTTGGCTGATGTGAGAACCATGCTGGCCTCTGCCAGACACACCAAAGGGCTCTACCTGCTGAGCCAGTCTGTGTGTGTTGGGCAATGGGGGTAGCTGGTGCCCAACTGGGGAGGCCCTGGCACGGACTGCCCAGAGCAACTGTGGCTGCCCCATGCCTGGAAGTGTTCAAGGCCAGGTTGGACAGGGCTTGGAGCAACCTGGGCTAGTGGAAGGTGTCCCTGCCCATGGCAGGGGGTGAAACAAGAAGAGCTTTAAGGTCCCTCCCAACTCAAACCATTCTGGGATTCAGTGATCTGTGGTGCCCAGCGGGTGCTGCTGCCCTGGCTCTGTCTTCAGGAGCCCAGCTCAGGCCGGGGAGCAAGGGCAGTGTGGGGCACAGCTCTGAGCCAGGGAGCCCCAGCATCTGAGGAGAGCCCAGGGACACCGACACACATTCCCAGCTGCGTTATCCACCACCCTACTAGAATGGATCCATAGGGATCAAATGAAGAGTGACACCTGCCCTGTGTCTCTTTTTTGTCACTGTTCTATTTGGCATCATGCTGTGAGTTGGCTGCTGTGCCCAGGCGTTGGGATGCTCCCCCCTTACTGGGCTGCTGGAAATGGAGCCAGCCTGTGACTGCTGTCACAAGGGTAACACTGTCATCAAAGGAGAGAGGGGTGAGCAAAGTCTGGGGTGGACACACACTCAAACGGGGAAAGTCTGGCCTACATGGGTTATTTAACAGGTCTGGGAAGAAGTGGGTGACAGATGGGGTCTCCATGACAACCCACAGCTGGCTGTGCAGGAATTACAGAACAGCGTAAAGTATCAGCAGCACTGATTCCACTCCTCCCGATAACCTGGGTAATTACAGGTGCTCTTGGGAATATCCAAACGTGCTCGTGTTTTAAGCCCTTTGGAAGTAAGTAAATACAAGGATAATCATCCCAAAGGCTAATCTGCTGGAGCTCCTGCCTCCTGTCCTGGTTCTCCGATGTTGGGGTGGTGGATGAGGATGGAGGAGGAGGAGGAGAGGGAGAGAGAAGAGAAGGAGAGCTGCTGGTGCCAGCACACATGGCTTCTGTGTTTTGTGCTGTGTTGTTGGTAAACTGGTGGGTCAGGAAGATCCACTGGGCTCAGAGCCAGATAAATCAGCTGTAAATCCCAGGTAAATCCTAGCATCCCAGGACGGTTTGGGTTGGAAGGGACCTTAAAGACCATCTCATTCCATCCCCCTGCCATGGGCAGGGACACCTTCCACTAGACCAGGTTGCTCCAAGCCCTGTCCACCCTGGCCTTAAACACTGTCAGGGGGAAGACATTTACCCTTGTCCTGTCACTCCAGGCCCTTGTCCAAAGTCCCTCTCCACCTCTCTTGGAGCCCCTTTAGGGACTGAAAGGGGCTCTGAGTTCTCCCTGGAGCCTTCTCTTATCCAGGCTGAACAGCCCCACCTCCCGCAGCGGGTTTGACTGAGAACCATCTCTGCATACTCTTCCCAGCAGTGTGGGCTTCCCTCCCAGTAAGACCCCAGTCTGAGGGATTCCTTACACTGGGAGGTTCATACCCAAGCACTGTTGTACTCTGGGAGCAGCTGCCAGCAGAACCTGCCCCACTTAAACTGATGAAGGGGTTTATCAGTGAAGGGAGAAACACACAGGGACCAGCCTTTCTGAACCCCTTGTGCCTGTTATTGCTATAATAAGTCTCAGTCATGTGTCTGAAAGGGCTGAAGGGAAAATCTATTTTTCTCTGTTTTCCAGCTCTGCCTGTGTGACAGAGGCTCTGCAGGCACGGGCTCTGCAGAGACAGAGCTGGTTTTTCCTGGTGTTTGTGTGGGTTTGCACATGGCAACAACAGAGAGAAAAACCTTTTTTTTTTTAATTTTGAAGAAGAAAATACGAATGTAAAAAGCAGTTTGGATTTGCAGGGAAGAGCGGGGAGAGGGTCAGGAACACAGACAGCGATGGAGTGCACTTCATTCTGGCACTACCATGGTGTTGGGCTCTTCCCACACAGCCCAGCCCAGGGTTATTGTGCTCCAAGGACACCCAAAACAGCCTCAGCCTTGGCTGCCTGGGCAAGTTCCTTATGGCCAAGGGGAAGCAGGTCATCTTCAGGCTGGAATTCTGCAGGAAATTCATGTACTAGGAAGGGTTAGGGTTTTCAATCTGTTGGTCCTTGGGTTGTGCCAGGGTAGGTTTGAATTGGATGTTAGAGACAATTTCTTTACAGAAAGGGTTGGCATTGTAACAGGTTGCCCAGGGCAATGGTGGAGTTATCATCTCTGAAAGTGTTCAAAAAACGTGTGGATGTGGCACTTGGGGTCATGTGTTAATGGTGACCTTGGTGGTGATGCTGGGTTACTGGTTGGGCTCAATGACCTCAGAAGGCTTTACCAACCTTAATTGTTCTATCCTTTGGGAATCTGTGAAGGCAAAGGGAACGGGGAGGTTCAGGCTCTGCCAGAGCACCTGGAGTCTGTGCTGAGCCGGGCAGGAACAGCACCCTGTGCCACCTCAGCACTGCTGGGCTGGTCACGGCTGGGGATGGGGCCACCCCAGTTCCCGGCCCATATCAGGACCATGAACTGCTCATCCCAGGCTGATCCTCCCCACTCCTGCCCTGGGAGCCCCATGCAGGCTGTGGCACATTCCCTGCTCCCTGGCCACCAGGCTGTACCAGCCCACTGCTCCCTCAGGAAGGCGTTCCCGGTTCTGGTCCATCACATCCCTCCCACGGCTGCTGCATGCATCACTTTTTTACCCTTCTTCACACAGCTGCCCTTCAGATATTTATACAGTGTGATCCTGTTCCCCCTCCAGCATCAGCTTTCTAGGCCATACAAATTAAATTTCTTCAGTCTCTGCCCGTAACCCATCCTCTCCAGCCCTGCATCCCTCAGGGTTCAGGATAGGGTTTTTTTTCTTTTCTGTGCGCGATATGTCTCTTCCTGTAAGAGCCACCCTGGGAATTGTAGGGCACATTACTACCACAGTGTAAAAATAGGATTAGAAGTTGTTTTGTTCAGGGAAGGATTGTTCTGGGCTCCTACCTGCAAACCTTTCCACCGATGGCAGCTCTGTGCCATGTTCCTACATAGATGCTTCCAGGCCTCCAGTCCATGATTGCTCCAGAGGTAACCATGCATGGCCACAACCTGCACCTCCTGCAGCAGCTTCTTGTGCACTGGGGGGAATGCATCAGGTGCCCACAGCTCTGTTCCACGGCTGTGCCCCGCAGCTCTGCCATCTATGGTGCTCATCCTTGGAATCCAAGCCCAGACAATGCTCCATGGCCAGCTGAAAAGGGAAAGGTCAGTGCCTGCCCCGCATGTGTGCCACTGTGGGGCCCCAAGTGCCCCTGTGGCGTGGAGAAGAGAAGGCAGGGGGTGGTCCCTGCCCCACAAGAGGCCCCACTGGAGGTTTTGCCCCACCCTAGAACTGCCCCCAAGCCCGCCTGTTGGTCCTGTACCCTCCAAATGCCCTGATCCCTATATATGGTCTCAAAACTCCTCTGCTCCACATTTATGGGCCCCAGTGCACCCCTGACCCCCATCTGTGGGTGATGGTGTCCCTGAAACCCTCATCTATGGGTCCCTGCACACCTCAAATCCACATCTATGGAGCCCAGTGCCCCCCTGGCCCCCATTTATGTGTCCTTGTACCCCTTAACCTCACAACGGGGGGTCCAAACACCCCCCAAACCCAAGCTATGGGGCCCATCGCCCTCCCTCACCCCTATCTGTGGGGCCTAACACCCCTCAATCCACATCTGTGGGTAGCTATGTCCTACTGTCCTCATCTCTGGGGTCCAAACTCCCATTTATGGATCTAAACACCCCTCCAATATCCCATTTATGGGTCCCAACACTCCCTGACCCTCATCTATGGACTCGAACACCTCCCACAACCCCATTTATGGGGCCCAAACACTCATCTGTGTGTCCAAACACCCCCCCCCAAATGTCCACCTATGGGTCCTGACCCCCTGTCCACCCCACACTTGTGGGTCAGGCTCACCCAGACCGTGTGCTCCCACAGATGACACCCAGTTACTCATTGGTGTTGGGATGTCACAGCTTCTGCGGGAACTTCACCTCCTTGTTTGAAACTCTGCCACTTCTGTGGAGCAGAGCCAAGGGAAACAGCAGGGGAATCTATGGGACCTGGATGTGGGGCCTGTCCTCCTTCCTGGCTTGGTGTGAACCCTGAGTGTCACTCCTGCTGTGCAGCCATCAGGACGCCCTTCTGGTGCCCCTGGGGTAGCCCCTCACCTGAGCTGTCACCCGTGTGTAAGTCCAGTGCCCCCGTGCCCTGTGAACATCCCACCATGGGCACTGTGGAGGCTTCTCCATTCTGCTGGATGCTCCAGGTTGGTGACCCAGAGCTGACATGGGGTGCCCAAGGGAAGATGGTGTGCTCATCCCTGGAGCCACAATTCCGGATCAGCAATTTGCTTGGAAGCATTTGGGAGAGTGGAGAAGAGCTTGTACGAGACAGGGCTGCGAGAGGCCAACATTGCATTGGCGTGTCCTTCACCAGTCCATAATGCCTCCCTGGAATGACTGGGATTAAATATCTGCAGTCCCTGTCCTTGTCCCCTGCCACGCTGGCAGTGCCCAATGCCAGTTTTGGACACTTGGTTGTGATAAGAAGGAGAACACTTGAACATCACCCGTCTCCACAGTGTGGCAGAGGCCACAGAGCACGTACGAGTGCTCAGCAGGGGATAAACTCATTCACCCAGCAGCTACCTTCCATTTTATTCATCTTTTCCCCAGAAAATTGGATTTCAGCTCCAGTTGATGCTGCTGTTTTCCGTTCGATGCAGAGATGAGTGCAGGGTGCTCATGGGGTGCCTGGGGCAGTGCTGGTGGGGTTCCCTGCCCGGCAGAGATCCTGGCTCCCACCACCACTCCCCAGCTGCCGTGGTGGCCGCAGAGTGCCCTCCTCGGAGAAATTTGGGGGTTCCCATCAACCAAAAAGATTTCTGTAATTCCTGCATCATTAATTCCTGGGGTTTGTCTGTATATGCTGTCAGGCTGTCTGTTCATCCAGATCTGCTCCTGGGGCCAGGGAGCTGTTTTGGAGCTTGGGGAGCTATTGTGGAGAAGGGCATGAGCTGTGCCATGCCTCCAGCTGGGGGGTTTGCACCTGCCATGGCCCAATCCCTCCTCTTGAAGGATTCTGTTCTCCCGTGTTTCCTTGTGTTTTTCTCCCTCTGTGTGCCTGCTTGGGCATCTCTTGGTTGTTGCCTGCAGGATGTCTGGGGTCTGCATGAGGGCTGGGGAGGATCCCTCCATCCTTTAGCATCCTTCATCCTTCCTTCACCCATATTTCTTCCTGGGGATCAGGATTGGGAAGGATCCTCTGGGATCCCTTCATGCTCCCTTTACCTCCAATGCTTACTGGGGCCAATACCCCGCCTCCTTAGGCAGCGTCACTCACCTCTGACCTTGTGGGGCTGGCCATGGCTCACACAGACAGGACAAGCCACAGGTAATGCCCAAGCAGCCAGGCAAGAGAGGACGCTGTGTTCAGCCAGTGTTGCAGGGGTCAGATGAGTCCTAGCCTGGTTTTGACAAACCATGGTTGGGAGCACCCCCTGTTCTGAGGGTCCCCTATCTCCCAGCAGGCAGGGAGAGCTCACCAGTGCTCAGTCCCCATCACACCCCTGGGTCAGTGGGCTCTGACAAGGCTCAGGGTGCCCATCTCCAAGCCCACAGTCCTGCTGGTGCCTGCCCAGCCTGACAGGGACAGCCCTGGACCTGCGACCAGCCCAGAGGAAGGGGGTGGTACCCACCTCTGGCCAATAGGGCACTGGTGACATCCCAAGGCACCTGCAGGACCTGCCCTGGCTGCCTAGCTCTCCTTGGTGACACAAGCACAGCACAACCCCCACAGGTGCCTCAGTGAGCCAACGTGACCCTGGGGCCAGCAGGGACTCCTCCGTGCTGGATGGTGATGTGAGTCTGGGGTGTCCCTGGTGGACTCAGTGAGTGCCCATCGCCCTCAGCTTTGCCTCGCACCTGCACATCTGCACCCCGCAGGACTTCAGGAACCCTCGTGCTTCCATCCTCTTTTCCCTTGAAGGAGAAATCTCAGCAGGATTTAAATCTGAAAGACGCTGCTGGGCCTTGGAACGTCTCTGCCTTTCCCTGCTCACATTGGCTCCAACAGCTCCTTTGATGTCTCTGTTTAATTCCATTAGTGATGCCAGAGAAGTTCCTGCCTGCTGGAAAGGGAAGGGTTACCTCCTTGATGTCTGTGTAAGCCTTTGGAAAGCCTTTGGAGTTGTGGACGTTAATCCTGAAATGAAAAAACTACATGGACAGGGCTGGCTGGAAAAGGAAATCATTAAATTACTAGGAAGGCAGCACATCTAGGGAGGGCAGGGAACTGGGGGAGCACATGTGGGGCTCAGAGCCCAAGGACAGCATGGAGGGGATAGGATGTGTTTCCAAACTCATTGGGTTGATACTGATCTCAGTGTAGTATTTTACTTGGCAGTGAGGCTGTTGGGTGATCCCTGTCATGCCAGACCTGAATCCCTATGAATTTACAAATTGTGGTTCAGCCTCTCCGTATTTCTTTCCCTGCCACTTGTGCATTTCTGCTCCAGGAATAAGAGCAAAGAGAAATCTTCTTTCCCAAGCTTTGGCAAAGCTGTCAGCCTCAACGGGAAAAGCACAGTGTGAGGGTAAGAAGCAGGAGCCTGGAGATCTGGATTCCCAGATAAACCAGTGCTCAAACTGGCAGGGCACAACAAGCCCAGTCTCTGCGGGGCACAGCCTGGAAAAGCTGCCTGATGGGAACATCCCAAGCAGGACAGTGGGTCTCCATCCCTTTGACAGCACAGTTTCACCATCCTTGGCTTCTATTCAGACATAAAGCATCAGTTCCAGGAGCAAGAGAACTGGAACACATCAGTCCTCCTGCATGGAAGAGAGAGAGGGGGTTTTCCACAAGGCTAGCATAGGATAACAACTAGTTTACTCATTATAATCTGATCTGTGCCCCCCACCTCCTCCCTAGTGGGAACAGTGTGCGTGGATGCTCATGTTGGCACCACAGCATCCAATCCCAGGGCATGTGATTTTCTAAGTGTCCGGAGGTAGCTCCTCTGCCCAGAGGGGACATTGTCCCAGGCACCTTGGTCAAGAAGGACACTGCCAGGGCAGGGGTGAACTGTGCTCAGGCTTGGGCATGGGATGGATTTCAGTAGGTAATGAGGACTAGGAGAGAGCCAAAGGCTGTCCATGGAAAAACCTCAGGGAAGTTAGGGACATCTCTCAGGAGCAGGATCCTTCAGAGGCACGTGTTGAGCAGCTGTGAGGACCTGCTACATCCATCAGGTGATGTGAGTGGAGCTGGGGATGGGCTGTGGAGCTGGGCTGAGCCCCAGCCCTGCTGAGGACAGGCATGATCCAGCAGTGCTGCCCAGCTCCATCTTCTCCCACATGGATCAGCCTCTCTGGTACCCATCCATGCCACAGCTGCCACCCTCTCGAGGGACACATTGAAGGGCAGTGGCTGCCAGTGGCATAGCTGGACAGAAGGCAGTCAGTGCTGTCAGACTGGGGTGGAGCTGGTGGCACAGTGTCACCAGCCTGGGTTGGTCCCTGGGCAGCACTGGGGATGCTTGAAGGGCATCCCTCCAGAGGCCAGGCTAGCGCTGGTCAGAGAAACACTTCTCAGAGACAGAAACTGCCCCACACTAAAGCCAGTTAAATTTTACAGGCATCTAAATATTTAATTCTAGTATGATCTCCTTTGCCAGAGCCACGAGTCCCTGATAAATATTTTATTTTCCTCCAAGTAAAGAGGCTTTGGGATAATTAAAGCCAACAATGAATCCTTCTCTCCTTTGAGCATAGGCAAGGCCATGGCCCCAGCTCTAGCATTCCCAGCGTGTCAAGGCGAGGAGATGCTCCCTTTACGGAGCCGTCTGGCAATTCAGGTTCTGAGGGTAATGGGAGAGTTTAGCTGGTAGCAGCAACATTTAAAGAAGGATAAATGGAAGGCAGGTGAGGACATCATGGCTTTCCCCTTGGAGGGTCCATTTTTCCTTCGGTGGTATAAGTTGCCACTTTCCTGGTCATTTGGAGGTTTGCCATGTCCTTCATCCTTTGTTGGCACAATAGGACATTTTAAAACCTTTTTTTTTTTTCAAAGCCCGTGGTTGTTGATGGAAAATACAGAAGGAACTGGAGATGGCACAGGTGGGACTTTGGATAGGGAAAGCTCTTCTCACCTGGATAGGGCAGGGAAGGGTTTCTGTGGATTCGTGGCTGAGGTTCGTTACCAGATAACTGAGCAGCAGTAGCTACAGGAAGATGAATGTGGAAGAAGCAGGTGTTCAGAGTCCGTGTGCCTGGGCTTCGTGGAGCCTGGCCAAGTGTAATGGTTTTGTCATGGAGCAAGTGGCTGAGCTGAGCGGAGAGATGATGCTATCAGAAACATCGTGAGAAGCCTCTGGGAGAGCTGGGGGTGTTCAGCGTGGAGAAGAGAAGGCTCTCAGGAGAACTACGAACGCGTTCCAGTGCTAAAGGGGCTCCAAGGGAGCTGGAGAGGGACTTTGGACAAGGGCCTGGACAAGGGGAATTGGCTTCCCACTGACAGAGGACAGAGTTAGATGGGATGTTGGGAAGAAACTCTTCCCTGTGAGGGTGGGGAGGCCCTGGCACAGGTTGCCCAGAGAAGGTGTGGCTGCCCCATCCCTGGAAGTGTCCAAGGCCAGGTTGGACAAGGCTTGAAGCCACCTGGTCTAGGGAAAGGTGTCCCTGCCCAAGGCAGGGGGTGGAACTGGACGATCTTTAAGGTCCCTTCCAACCCAAACCATTCTGGTATTTTATGGAAACCAGTCATCTTCCAATCACCCCAATCACCCATGTCAGGCTGTGCCAGGGGAGGTGAGTGCAGGCTGCCAGGGATGGGTGGATGTCTGGCAGGGATGGGCAGATGGCAGGGATGGGCAGATGACGAGGATGGGCAGATGGCAGGGATGGCTGGAAGGCCTCCACTGTCACCTCCCCACACATCACTCAAACTCAGGGTACAGAGACAAACCAGGCCTTGGGCTGTGACCCTGCAGGCAAACCAGACCCCCAGCCAGCAGCTCCCAGCTTGCAGTGGACCTTCCTCTCTCCCCACCTGTCCCTCTCAGCTTCCACCCAGTGACATCCCCAGAGCTGTCACAGCTCTCAGTCACCGGGGAGCCGACAGACCCCTCAGACTGGTCCGCACGAGCAGACAGCTGAGGGTGGCAGAGCTGTCCCCCTGGTCCATGGCTGTGCAGAGCCAGCTGTGTGCTCTGATGGGGCTTTTTCTTTCAACTTCTTTTACTTTTTTGGCTCTCTAGGATACTGCTTGTAAAAACAGCCATAAAGAAGTTAAAAAGCAATGTACTGGCTCAGAGGAGTCATTCAATATCCTTATTAAAGATCTGCAGTGCTGGAGCTGTAACAGCTCTTGGTGCTCAAAGGACACCTTTCATCTCACAAGTTGGAGGCACTTTACAAGCTCTAATGAATTAAACTTCATAACAGCCTCGCACACAGAGCCCCACACACCAATTATTCATCTGTGTGCACAATACAGGCATTAAATAAAAATAATAAGCTGCTTAATTTTGCCTCTCCTCTGGCCTCAGGGGGGCAGGCCTTCGAGATTGCCTTCGAGCTGATTTCAATTCTTTCCCATTCGTTCAGTGCCAGTAGTCCCTGCAGAGGAAGGTGAGCAGGGATTGCTGCAGGTTTAGCAGTGAGGGTCTGAGCAGGATCATGGCGGGGCTTCACTTTGTTCTGTTCTGCTTCAGCCAAGCCCCAAGTCTCAGGTCCTTGCCCTGGCCCAGGTGAGCTCTTCCCAGGTGAATCATTTCATGTGAATCTTGGGGGTGTCCTGTCCGGGGCCAGGAGCTGGCCTCGATGATCCTTGCGAGTTTCTTCCAACTCAGAATAACTGTGATTCTGTGACTCTATGATTTTATTACTCTGTGATTCTGTGCTTTTTCCCTCTTACATGGGAGCAGACTCCCTAGGACAATACTGAGAGGCACAGAGGGAACTGGTTTGATTTTGGCCAGAGTGACCCTTCTGAACAAAGCAAAACCCAAAAATTCCACTCTGAAGTGTTTAATCCAGTGGAACCTGAAGACCCTCATGCCCCTGGACATTCTCTGATACTCCTGCTGATGCTCATTTTCTTTTCGTTTTTGAGGTTTCAGTGTTAAACCCAAAACCTCACAGTTTCAGTCCACCATGTTTAATGTTGAAGCACAGAAGATCGGCCAGTCCAACACACCCACCACAGCAGCAGTCACTTCAAATCAACTTGGTTTCAAATCGAGCCACCCCTCTCCAATTTTCGTCCAAAGTTGTTCTCCTGGTGTTTAGTAGAAGCAATCAGATTCTGTGTCTCCGCACCAGATGCTCTCCCTTGGTCAAGGCACACTGTAGGAAGGTGTCACCTTGCTTTGACCACAGCAGTGGCACCTTACTGGAGGCACTTGCAGGAATATTGGGAGGCTGAGAGAAGGGAGTGCAGGCCTGTGGGTCACGCAGAAGGTCTTTGTCCCGGCTCCTGAGCTGAATGCAGCGGGGATGTGACTGGGTAGCTCTTACAAGGAAATTTCGTAGAATCAGGGAATCATTAAGGTTGGAAAAGCCCTCTAAGATAAAGTCCAGCCGTTGTCCCAGTACTTCCAAGCCCACCCTAAACCATGTCCCCAGGTGCCACATCTACATATCTTTTAAATCCCTCCAGGGCCGATGACTCCACCTCTGCCCTGGGCAGCCTTTGCTGATGTCTGCCTTTCCGTGAAGAATATCCCAATCTCCTGCAAAGAAACCGTGAACTGTCTTGCCTCAGTTGTCAGGATCGAGTCACTGGTACAGGTGAGGATGACAGCAATAACTGGAAAACCTCCCCAGCAATCTGGAAGCGAGGTGCCCACCATCCCATGTCCACACCCAGTCAGTGTAAAGCCACTGGGAAAGTGGGAACTGATGGCACCGGGCACCAAGGCCACAGGACACCAATGCCACAGCACGTCAGTCCCAGCCCCAAGGACTGTGGCACCCTGGGAAGTGGGGAAGCACAAATGGTTGGTGTCTGTCCATGCCCCTGTGCACTGTAGGTCATCAGCCTGTGCTGGAAACTGGGATGGTTGAGACACACAGCCAGCGAATTACTGGGACAGCTGCCATTACTGGCCAGCATGGGTTGGTGAGGAGGGGTTTGGATATCATGGGTATCTGCCCATGCAATCAGGGGCTGCTGGAGCTGCTCCAGGGAGAGCAGAGTAGGATGGGCCATGAGCCAGAGCCACCTGTGATGGGATACTGCAGTTGAATTGAGTGCTGGATTCATTTGTGCTGAGGACACCAGCTTCACACTGGCAATAACTATAGCAATGAACACACAGTAAAATAAACCTCCAGTTGGAGCCCAAGTCTAGAGACTTGGGAGGGAGAAAATTAGAGGCAGAAAATCCCAGGAGCAGTGTCTTTTTTAAGGATGTACAGAAATTCTTATTGCCAGGTATGTGCCATCCTCTCCCTGTGTCTGATGTGCTCCTGAGCAGTGTCTGGAAGGAGGGGTACCACAGGGGTTGGATTGCCAGGAGCTCACAGCCAAACCATCCAGGAAGCGGATCCCAGAGGGATGCTGAGCCCCCCCAGAGGCAGGGACTGGGGGGCAACAGCCCTGAGACACCGAGAGCCTGGGCTATGCTTGGGTACTGTGAGATCACCAAGGCAGGAAAGTAATGGCAGCAAGAAGGCAGAGCAGAGGGGCAGGAAGGTGTGCCAGGGGTCAGCAATGGAGGGGCAGGAAGGTGTGCTGGAGGGGTTAGTGACTGCTTCTACCTCCAGTTTCTAAAGCCTCATTCCAGGAATCCCAGCTCGTACCAGATGCCACAACTCTTATGCTCACCACATGACCTTGAGACAAACGATCTGTCCCCAACCTGCACCAGGGACGAGGATGCAGAGATGGAGTCACCAGGGCTCTGCTCCCAGGGTGTGGGACTGCCTCTGGGCAGCACCAGGGATGAGCCGGCGGCTCCCTTGGAATGGAACAGACGTGTCCCTGGGCTGATGTGGGAACAGGCTCATGGGTACCACCTGGGGGTGTGTGTGGCATCCTTGTCACAGGGCTCTGTTGGCCCATGGGGATCAAGAGCTGGAGCTGGAGCTGGGACTCGACCTCTCCGCTCTTCTGGGGCTGGACCCCTCTGCTGTGCCTCACAGGAGCCACAGGCGGAATCTAAGGAATGCTGGGGACCAGAGCCCCAAAGGACATTTTGATCTCTCCTGATCATTTCCATGTCACTGACCAGAAATCAAAATTATTTCTATGCCCTTCTGAACATAAAGAAAAGTGGTTGGGACTTGGGAGAGGGAGTGTGAGCAGAGGGTGAGTGTGTGTGGAAAGAGCATGAGATTAATTACAGGAGCAACAACTACAAGTGTTGATAAATCCCTCCCATTAGGAGTGTGCCTGTGGTCCTGTAAGTATCTGCCATTCTCAAGCTGGGATGAATGAACCAGCTAATTGTTCGCTATGCTGAAAGCAATCCTCAGGGAGCAGCACATGCCATGGAATGAGTCAGCTCTGTGCTGGCAGGGTTGTTCTCAGATTTTAGAATATTTAGCTGGACGATTCCTACCCAAGTTCAGCGGTGACAGAGAAGGGTGTTATTTTCATCAATGTATAAAGAAAGAAAGAAAGACATCAGATACTGTTTGTTTCCTGATAAGGGAGATCTGGCAAAAAAACAGGATCGTTTCACTCGTTAGTGCACTTGTGAAATGAGTCATGTGTGCTTCAGCACCGCTTCCAGAAACTTAATTGAAAGTTCTGGTGTCTGTTGTTGTACAGGGAGAACCATATGCTAGCGAAAGACAGGGCTTATTTTTGAAGTCCAGAACAATTATAACAGCATCAAATCCCAACTGTCATGGCATGGTGTTTGGAGAGCAGGGATAAATCTAGGAGTTTCTGCTGTAAGGAGAGCAAAAACCTGAACACAACAACACGAGAGGAGAGACTGTTTTCAAGAACTGGTTTTGCTGAGCTGTTCGGTGGTGGGGATGGTCAGTGCCAAATGGACTATTAAGGGTGGTGGGACAATGGCACAGGTTGCCCAGAGAAGCTGTGGCTGCCCAATCCCTTGAAGTGTTCAAGGCCAGGTTGGACGAGCCTTGGATCAACCTGGGCTAGTGGAAGGTGTCCCTGCCCATGGCAGGGCGAGGAACAAGATGGTCTGTAAGTTCCCTTTCAACCCAAACCACTCTCTGACTCAGTGATTAAGGGCAGCCCCTCCAGCAGAGGAATGAGTGTGGGATACAGCCTGTTGCTTGCCAGGTGCTTGTGCTGCCAGCAGTGCAGGTGCTAGCCCATCTTTGATGGTCCTGGTTAATCATCCCATGCCATCTCATTCATCCTTTTTTATTATTATTTGCAAAGCTCTCTTGGCTGGAGAATAAAGTCAGTGAATCACATGCTGGGAAACAAACACCCTCGTGACACCAGGCTCCAGCAGCGCCTGAGCCGAGCCATAGATCCGCAGAGCACAGCACTGGGAACAGTGCTCCTCATATCCTTGTGGAAAAGCTTTCTGGAGAGGAGCCAGGGTCCTTCTGTGACCATCTCATCCCAGACTGCAATCACCCCGCGGAGGCTGGGAAGCAGCCTCTGCACCATGATTCAATGGAAGCAAACAACACGACATTCCAGCACTGCCAGTGTACGCAGTGTTGGATGAGGAGAGCGATGAGGGGAGGGAGATGTTTGTGCAGCCTCATCCCAGAGAGACCAAGCCCTCTTCCATCTGCTGGAGGGGACCACATGGACACAGTCTGCCAAGCACAAGGGTCACAAGGAGCTCAGTATATTTGGCTGTGAGGTTGCAGAGGGTTTGTTCTTGCAGTTTTCTCCTGGAAGTGTCCAAGACCAGGCTGGATAGAGCTCGGAACAACCTGTTTTGGTGGGAGGTGTCTCTATCCATGGCAGGGCATTGGAATGAGATGAGATTTAAGGTCCCTTCAACCCAAAGCAGTCTGTGATTCTGTGATTTAGCTAGGATTTCAGTTTTGTTAGATTGCTCCATCACTGACATGGCAACCCTAGTACTGCCCATACCTCTCCCCTGCCTCCTCTACCCACTATTCCATGTTTAGACCCTTACTTCTGTGGGGCACCTTCAGCAAAGTTCTTACACAGGTGCATGATCTCGGGTATCTGCTAAAACCATAATACAACAGCACCTGCTTAAACAAAACCACATAGTGTCCTGTGTGCTGGGGTGAAAGGGGCTGCTTCCCAAGAGGGGGGCGTGTGCCAGAATGTCACATCCCTGCAGGATGTGGAGCAGGAGCAGCTGTGGAACCTGCCTGCAGGATGTGGTAAAGACTAGAGTCCTTGCAAGGTCCTGCAGCAGGTGCAGGAGCAAAACATGATCAGCTCCAGCAGCAGTGGTGACCTTGCAGGAGCTCAGCCTTCCCCTAATTCCATATTTCCCCGTTCCCTAATTCCATATTTCCCCGTTCCCTAATTCCATATTTCCCCAGCCATATACTGCAGTAGCCTGTGTCAGAGTTGAATCCATGTGGCATAACAATACATATAACTTGAACACGGGGTTCCTATGGTGAGAGATTTTTTCTTTCTTTTTATTTATTTTTCTTCTTTTTTCTTCCTTTTGCATGTTCATCTGTCCAGAAATTGTCATTTCCCACAGAGAGGGGTGAGGAAGGCACTATCAGGGCTTCACTGAAAAATTATCCAAGGGGCTATAGAAATTAATATGAGTGAAACAGGGGAAACCTGGCCAAAGTGTTTCAACTTCAACACAGAGCGATAAAATAGAATATATTGCTCCTTTAGGTGGGCACAGAGGATAGATATCCTCAGGATATGAACCCAGGGGAACAAAAAATGCTGAGCACTTCTTTTGCATTGGGAGGATGTTTCTGAGGGTCAGAAACAGTTGTTTCACCTGATCCTGAGGTCATTTTAGGTAGAGTTTACCTGTCACCTTAAGAAGTCCCTCTCAGATCTTATGGGAACAAAAAGGCTGCTGGTATTTCTGGAGCTGGAATGGGAAACCCAATTAGAAGGGAGAAGGTCAGGTGTTTCTACGTTTGTTTCAGGCAGAGGAGTAAAAGAAGGACCCTGGGTCCCTGTGCTCCATGAAGGTGGTGGGGCCTTGGGACCTCCTGGGCTGTGCTTGGCAGGTTGAGTGGTGAGCAGAGGAGAATCGAGGCTGTCAAAAGCCAGGTCTGGTCTCAGGGGACAGGGCTGTGACCCTGCAGGCTGCTCTCAAGGCATGAGAAGTTCAGTGGGCTATGAAACCCCCGAACAAAGGGACTGCTTTGGGAGCCATCCTTTGTCTCATCCCTGTCACCAGCAGTGGTCACCCCTGGCTTGGCCTTTGGTGCCACACCATCCCCAGGCTATCAGAGGTTCTCGCAAATCTATCATTCTCCTTGGATATCCTCCTGTTCCTCCTCATGTGCTGGCAGAGGAGGGCTGGGAGAACACATCAACTGCTCCTGCACACGTGAGTGGTGGGAGCACCGGCAGACTCAGAGCCATGCAAGAAAAGCAGGTTTTTAATGACTTGAGGGGTCTTTGATTCCAAATTTATGTGTATAAATATATATATATATACTATCATGAGTGATGCCAGTACTCTGAGAGCACAGGAGGGTGGTGAAGAGAGTGTCTGACTACCAGATAATTTGGAAATCTCCCCCTTTTGTCAGCTCCGAGCCACTGCCAACCCAACAGATCGCAGGGTTTTAGGAGCTCAGAAGGGTATAGGCTGGATATTAGGAAAAGGTGGTCGGCCACTGGAACAGGGTCTCCAGGGCAGTGGTAGATTGAGCAATGATTTGCCCATGGTGCCAGGGCTCTTTCTGTCACTGCTGGGTTCATACTTACATTTTACAGTGGCCAAAAGGGAAAAATGAGCTCAAGTCTGTCAAGAAACTGCTGAGGCAAGTGTTGTGAAGGCCATAGGTGATCATTTCCTTTGCTGTTTACCAGTTCTGTATCTCCCCCAGAGCTTCCAGACAATGTTCTTGTCCTTCATCTCTTTGGGGTGAAACACTGTGAGAAATCACAAGCTACAGTGTCTCGTTTCCCCTTATTAAACATTTCCCTGCTGCAGCTGATGCACGTACAGCCAAGGGCAGAGATTTAGTGGCCGTTGGCTGAAGGATCTATGGCCCAAACAATCTCTGGGTCTTGCTGATGTGATTGTTTGGTGGATTTGTGAAGAAGACCTGAGAAAGTGAAGTTCCCTGGGAGAAATCACCTAGAATGAAATTCCTGACCATCAACAGCGAGGCAAAACAGTGCATTTTCCGAGTGGTTGGAGCAGGAGTTGATGAGCTGTGTAAGATAACATTATGCAGTAATTGGCAGTGATGGCATATCCCACTGATCCCACACATCCCAGTGATCACACAGAGTGTTGTCCTGATGCAAAAACAATAAATCCCTTCAGTGAGGTGTGTGGACTGTGAACCTAACCTGGGACCCCTGACAGAGCTCTGTGCCTGCCTTCAGCCACTCAGAGAGATGGGAGAGAACACGGTACCTGGTGCCACAGGATGGTCTGGCTCCTGGTGACAGCTGGCCAAGGGCCAGCTGCAAGCACAAGGCAAGGCTTGATAAAGGACTCTCCTACAGGATGACTTGTCGTGGCTCATACGGGTGTTATGGCAGAGAGCCCAAAGAATTGCGGAGAGCCCAGGGACAGTTGCCATCAGCCGGGACTTTTAAGAGGGAGGTCAAGCCAGAGCCTGAGCAACACTCCAGCATCTCCATTTGCCGTGCACAGAGGATGGCCCAGGTGAGCAGGGATGTTGATGGCACTCACAGGCTGCTCTGGGGACACCTGGGTGTCTTGCTGACTGTTTGCATGAGCACTGCCAAATCCTGATCAGCAGCATCTTGTGGTGATCGAGCCTTGCAGGGGAGCTCTACGGGTGTTCTACACAAATAGGACAGCACAGAGCTCTGCCAGAGCTGCCCAAGCTCCATCCCTGTGTGTTTATTTCTGTTTACTATCTGCAGTCATTGGAGCAATTAGCAGGTCTGGTGCCAGGTGAAGGTGTCATGGGGTGCACTGTGGGACTGGAGAGGCTATTTTTAGGTCTGTAGAGTTGCTGCTGTCACCCCCCTGTGCTGCTCCACTACCCAAAGCAGCACTGTCTGGGCTGGCAGGATAAAGGAGGCCCCGCTGCAGGCTGGGCAGGGGCTGAGCCAGTGGCCCTGGCACCACAGAGCCCACTCCCAGCTTGCTGACCCCCATGTCATGCCACACAACCGGCACCACCACCACCATGACCCCTTCTCCTCATGCTGGAATGGGCACGAAGGGAGACTCCTGATGGAACAACCAGGGGTACACCTGGGCCAGCCAGGTGAGTCTCTGGGAATGGGCACATTCACAGCCAAGGAGGAGATTGACTGGTCACTCATTCCCTCACTGGGAATGAGGACTGACTACAGCTAACTGTGGGGTTTTCTTCCCATTTGTAAAAATAAATAGAAGGCTCTGAGCTCCCTGATGCAAACTGTACAAATGTAGACCTTGTGCATCCAAGCCCATGGCTCTGAATGTCAGCAGATGTCCGTGGAGCTGCTGCTGGTGCAGGATCAGAGGTTTGGGAGCCTCCGGCCCCCAGAGTTGCACAATCTGTGCTTTCCCAGCTCAGCCTGTTCCCAGCACAGCTGAGGAAAGTGACATTGAACACGCTGTGGCCCATGGAGCTGGCAGGAGTGATGTGGCATCCCGGGGACTCAGCAGGCAGGACCCTCGGGCATGCAGCTGGACACAGTCAAAGGCAGACAAGCAGTGAGCTGGAGCTAACAGGGTCTGTGGGGGCCGGGAGCCTTGGGAAGGAGCCCCTCAGCCATCCAGAGAGCTGTCACCAGCCCTGTGGCTTCTGGAGACACCCAGGGCAGCTCTCTTCATGAGGGAATGACTCCCCAGTCCCCCCTCTGGCTGCTGGTGGCATGTGGCAGGTTCTGCCCTGGGGAGTCCTGACTTCAGCTGGCTCTGCCCAAGTGCTGGGACTCAGGAATAAAACCTAAACCAGCTGGGGGGTGCTGGGGACAAGGGCAGCAGTGGCTGCAAGCACAGCGTGAAGTTGCTCCTGCTGCCACCACTGTGACACAGAGGAGCCCAGTGGGGGCCTGACCCTGGCCGGTCCTGCCAGCAGTGTGGACATTGCCCAATCGGGGACAGGCATGGGGGAGATACAAGGCACAACCAGTATTTTTGAGAACACCTTTGATGAATGAAGCTGTTCATCATCTATGATGAGTCAAGCTGTTGCTGACAGGGCAGTGTCACTGACTTCCACACTGCAGTCCCTGGCTGGTGTCCAGCAGCAGGCTGGCCTTGGGGGCCATGGGGTTGTGCCAATGGCTTTTAGTCTCAGAAAGCCTCTCAAGGATCCCTGATTTTCCCAGATATGTGCCTGGGTCTGCAGTGGCACAGACCCCAGAGCCAGGGCAGACATGTCCTGCTGCCTCCCAGCACACGTTAGGAGGGGAGGCTGGTCCCCGATACAGCAGAGCCAGGACCTCTGCCAGCCCTGCTAGTCCCCTGCTGTGCCCCCTCCTTGGATAGGATGATGGGGACAGGGAAAAGCACTGTTGGCTGCCTCATGGAAAGCCAGTGAGTGTGTCTTTGTCTTTTGTGGCTCTCACAGTACCTGAGGACCCGACCTGCTGCAGGTCACACGCATAGGCTCAACGCCTCCTCCCTGCATCAGCCCTTGTGTGCTACTGCTGGGAGTTAATGGGGTGCTGCAGTCCCAGGTAAAACCTGTACGAGGTGTGATGGGACTCACAAAGTCTTCTGGACTCAGGGAGAGTGTCACGGTGCCAGCTTCGGGTGACTGGCTGTCCCCTTCCAGGATGCTGAAATCTCGACTTCAGTGTGGTACTTATAGAATCACAGAATGGCTTGGGTTGGGAGGGACCTTAAAAGACCATCTTGTTCCCCTCCCTGCCATGGGCAGGAACATCTTCTGCCAGACCAGGTTGCTCCAAGCCCAGGGATGGGGCAGCCACAGCTTCTCTGGCCAACCTGTGCCAGGGCCTCCCCACCCAAATCACAGGCATAAGATGTCTGGAAAACCATGCTCCTCTGTGAGCCTGACAGATCAATATTCTGAGGCTGAAGGTCAAAGAACAGCTCCAGCTTCCAGGAAGTTGGACGCATTATAATAAAGTAGCCAGAGGTGAGAAGGAATAGCAGGAGAACATATGAAGAAGCTGAAGGAGAACTGGGTATTACACATCTGGGAGGGAGCCCTCATTTCTGGTCTATCAGCAGCAGGGCCAGTGGAGCTCTACAGGGCGCTAAGCACTGTTGGTTTGGACTCGTTACACCTGGTGATGAAGCAACCCAGAGATTATGAGGAGAGGCTGATCCTCAGGACTTGAAAGGAATTATCAACTCTGGGAAAATTTGTGGCCAAAGCCCCAGCAGCTCAAACCCACACACTCAGCAGAGCATTAGGTCTGAGGGGCTGTTCCCATTTCTGTGGTCCCTCTGTGCCATGCAGGTGGCACAATGAGTACCACCCCCAGGGGAACAGTGGTGCAGCAGTGGTGGGGTCAGGATCAGGATTCCTGGTAGTCTGGGGTGGCACAACAGCACTGTCTGTCACACCAGCACAGAGCCCATGGCACGGCAGGATGCCAGAGGTCCCGGTGCAGGGGTCGGGCTGAGCAGTGCTCCAAGGCAGAGCAGGGTTAGGAGAGCAAGATCCAGTACAGGGATGAAGGATCGGTGTAGTGCTGTGAGCACAAGGAGAGCATCCCCTGTAAATTCCCATGTCCTGCAAGCCCAGAGGATGGGTTGGCAGGATCAGAATGAGGGTCCAAGCCCTGGCAGGGTGAGCAGGGCTGCACTGGTGTGTCAGGGAGCTTAAGCCTCACGTGCTTTTGGTCACATCTATGTGCTAGTGAATGGCTGCTGAGGGACTGAATAAAGCTGCGTGTCCAGGGAGCTCTGCCCCTCCTCTCCCATGCCAAGCAGCACACAACACGCTGTGCCAGCTCATCACTGCTGACTCCCCCCTCCCCTGCACAATCCCCTCCCCAACCACAGATTAAATGATGGCAGAAGAAATGTCAGTTCATCCAGGTGACACATCTCAGCCAGAAAACCTGACTGTCCTCTGGAATTCCGAGCTTGCCTCCCAGTCTGGAGAGCTGCTGGAGCTTCCTCTGGGGAACAACCCTCCTGTCTGTGCTGCTCCTCTCCAGGGTTTGGGCATCTTAACAGGGATCCAAGGACATTTGGTGCTAGAAAAGAGTCTTTTATAAGCAAATTAAGAGTGGGGGTCCTTTCCATGACACGAACCTGCTCTGTGCATTCCTGTACAAACCAGGGCACAGAGATCTCTAAGAGGCTACTGGGTGCTGAGGCTGGGGCTGCCCATCCTCCCAAGCCCTGGTAACAGCTGATCTGCTCCCATCCTGCATCTCCTGCTGACTCCCAACAGACCCAGGGATCCCATGCTGCAAAGGCAGAAGCAGACCCTGATGCCATCCCCGCCTGCTGCCTGTGCTCTTAGGGATGTTGGTTCCTTCTCAAATGAGGCCAAGGGATCACTCACTGACCTGCTGACCGTGGTAGTGCTGGTGGGTGACAACAATGAAGGACCCTGGGAGCAGGACAAGCCCTGGCCTTTCCCCACATGGCTCTGAACTGGGCCATGTCCCCAGCCCTGGCAGGGAGAAGGGGATGGGTGGGTGATGTGAGGCTGGCTGGGCACAGGGACAAGAGCCATTGCTGACACTGGGGAGGGCGTCGTGACCTACCTTTGCCCAGCTCCATGAGTCACAACATAGCTTGGAGGTGCCAGACTTTGTCTGCAGGAAGCAAAATTCCCTGCCTGGGTCACTTGCCTGTGCTGGAGAGGCTGGAGGCAGAGCTGGGGCTGATGGAGGGAACTGGAGCTGACAGCAGGAACTGGGGCTGACAGCAGGGACAAGGGATGATGGCAGGGCTGGGGATGATGACAGGGACAGAGATGCTGATAGGGACAGGGATGATGGCAGGGACAGGGAAGATGGCAGTGCTGGAAATGATGGCAGAGCTAAACTGGGGACAGGGGCAAGGCTCATGGCAGTGACCCCAGAGAACCTCTTTCCTGGGTCCACGTGCCCTTCTGGGACAATAAGGGACCCCATGGGTGCTGGGAAGCGTGGCCTCATGGAGGGTTCCAGTGCTGTGCCAGGTCCCTGGGGAGAGGCCTAGGAGTGCGTGTGCTGCTTCAGTTGGGACAGATGAGCACATCTGTGTCACCTCCAGAAAAGTACCGTCTACAGCGGCCCTTATGACAAGCCAGGTACCAACCAGGTGATGTAGTCACTGTCTGGATTGTCAACAGCAAATTAAACCCTGGGGTTCCTTGGGGATTATCTTCTGAAATCAGAAGAGCTCTTGGGATTCAGGGGCTCTGTTGTTATTTGGAGAGATGGGAAGGTGTTTACTCTCCTCCTGCCTCTTCTGGTGCAGCACAGGCACAAGAGCAGCATCACCCTCAGTGTCCTGTCCCGAGGAGATGCTGCTGCAGAAGCAGGCATGGCTCTGTCTTCGAGGGGCCAGAACTGTGTATGCACACCCTGCTCTCAGACTGGGCAATTGGTCAACTGCAGGACAGGCCTCAAGGGATGCTTGAGGGATGCTGAGCCTCAAGGCACATCCCAGAGGATGCTGAGCCCCTTCAGTTCCCTATGAAGGCAGAGGCTTGGAATGCACTGGAGCTCCAAGCGGAGGGTGGGCAGCTGCTGCCCGCTGCTGCGAGCTGCAGAGACCTCAAAGCATGGGAGGGTTTAATGTATGAACAGGGTTTCAGTAGCTCCTGAGTCATGGTGAGACCAAGCCCAGAGCAAGCTGTGTTCGCCCAGGTCTCAACTTGCTCCATTAAATATGGCACCGGTGTCTCTCTGGGGCAGAGGACCCTGTGCAGGCTCTGGCCAGTGCTGAGCTCATGGCAGGATCACGCCAACTGTGCAGAGCTGGACTCAGGGATGCAGTGCTCCCTCTCCAGGGATCATGTTTGTGGACTTCCACTGGCCTCAACTCCCATAGCCCAGTCCCTTCACTGCCTCCGCTTCCAACATCCGCATCTTCAGAAAACCCTCCAGTTGATGGGGGTCCAGAGGCCTCTGGCCAAGGCCCTTGGAGCTGGAGGGGCTGGATGCCACTGCTGGGGAGGTAGAAGGAGGCAAAGGAGGTGAGTGACCACATGTCGTTGCCCCTCACACTCTTCCACACTCCCCCTTGTGTTTCCAACTGCCTTTGGCCATGCATGACACGGACAGCTGTTCTTGGATAACCTCCAGATGGCTGGAAAGCTGAGGCAGCTGCTAGTGCAGACAGCCTGGATCTGCTCAAGTCCTTCTCTTTCCCCTGGTTCTGCTCTCCACCTGTCCCATGTCCTGGAGGTGAAGCATGCATGTCCTTGAGTGATGTGAAGGGTGTGGCTCTGTACTTGCTCATCATGCAGAGGATTTGTTCCTGTGGTTTTCCTGATCAGTCACTGCTGACCACGTTTCCACAGAGGAGCTGCATTAACAAGTGCCACAGTGTTTGCCTGTGTCTCCCACCAGCCCCAGTCCCCAGTGGGCCGTAAGAGTGTTCAGCAGGAGTCCAGACTGCAGCAGATCTGGAAAAAGTAGATCATCATGTCCTGTTGTCCCTTCAGAAGTCCTCAGAAGCACTTTGAGATCTGTAGATCACAAGAGGAAAGGGAAAAGGAAGAAAGGACAGCCAGGATGGCTCCTGCAGAACAGAAAAGGGCTGAAGCATCCCCTGCAGTGTGCATGTCCTTTCACCTTTGGTCTGTTGTTCCATCCTCAGGCACAAGCCCCTCTGCTGACCTTCTGAGGGTGAGTTCTGGTCCACTGTGCCAGCCCCAGCTCAGGACTCCTTCTCTCAGCCTGGCTGGTCACTGGCTGTCAGTGGGAGTCCTGCAGCAGCAGCATCACCTCCTTGTCTCGCCGTAGCCTGTGCATGTGATGCTCTGGCTACTGGTGCCGACGCACATGGAGCTGTTTAGAGGTTGGGTGTCAATCCTGCTCTCTGGCAGATGCTAACTGGCAGGCACGGATAACCAGGACTGCTGGGAGCATACACATCAGTGCTGCAGCTTACACCCTCCTGGCCCCTCCGGCCCCCAGCAGGCACTGGCCCTGGGACAGGGCAGACCCAAAAGTCAGATGAGAGGCTGGACATAGGTTTGGGGCTATGAATTTGCTCTCCCATGTCCATCACGTGGTTCTTGCAGAATCCTGAATGAGACACTTACAGCAAAACCTGTGCAAAGCAAGGGTGGAGTGTCCTGCCCCTTGGGAGAGCTGGGAAAGAAAGATCCTCAGTAATGGAATGTGAAGAGATGGCCATGTCAACTCCCACAGGGACATGGTGTCTCTGATCATCTCCATGTGTGCAGAGGGGCAAGGGGGACATGGTCAGAAGCCGTTTCCAGCTGGTGCTCCGTAGCAGCCTGATGTTGTCCTGACTCCAGAGGTGTTTCTGATGATGTCAGCTTACCCTGCCTGGCAGCACATTGCGCTTCCAGCCAGCAGCACAAGCTGCCCTGATGATAAATGGTTCCAAAGGCAGGCCTAGGTAGGGCTCAATATATTCTCGTCTTACATTGCTTCAAATGCCAAGCAGCAGCTTTCCTGGTGTGCTCACAGGCCTGTTGTGCCAGACCAGTGTCCCAGCTGCAGCTCAGACACTCTTGAATTGCACTCGTTCAGGTGCAGGGCACTCACAACCCCCCAACCAACCTGGCATTAATGGGGTTCTCAGACTCTCCTGCCCCAAGAGTTATTTCTGACTGTTCAGAGTATGTGTGGGCTGTAATGCTGAGGGCTGAAGGTCCCAGGGTTCTGGTTGAGATAAGGAACTGCTTCCCACCATTATGGCCAGTTCCTCACTGGGCACACACCCTGGGACACAGCCAGCACTGCAGCACAGCGAAGGAAGGAGGCAGCAGGAACAGGCCATCCTTCTCCAAGTCTCACAGCTCAGAGAAAAACCTTCCATGAGTCTTCTTGGAATCCACCTCCCAGACCCTTGGTCTCTCCAGGATCTGACTCTGAGCATTACCTGATACACTCACTTTGTGCAGCAGTCCCGTTACTCTGCACATCTTGTTGGAGAGTTTCTGCTGCTGAATCCCCGTGGTGGGGAGAGGCAGAGGGGTGAATGTTCAGCCATGGTGGTTTAGGGTTTTTTGGGTCTGAGGGTAGTGGTTTATGGTGGTTTAGGGGTGTCTGATGGTCAGATGTGTCCAACACCACCTTGTTTCCTCTCTAAACTCTCTGTTTATTCACATCATCCTTAGGCAGCTACCCCTGAAGGACAGGAACAGGAGCACATCAGGCGAAGTGCGAGAGGAGGGTGTTTTTAGGTGACCATCCCTCTCACGTGAGATGTTATGCTTCTCCACAGTGTAAATACATGTCAACACACCAACACCACAGCCACCCTGTCTTTGAAGGGTGTTTGTCACCCATCATGACCCTTAACAAATAGTCTGTTGTCAAATAACAGCACAACATAAAATTGGTGTCTGTGGATGCCCGAGCTGAGCCCACCATGCTTCTTACATGGAAATGGATCAGGAATGACAAGGTAGCCTTGGAAGCGTGTGTTGTGTCATCCCTGTTACACTCCCAGCTCTGAGCACTGGAACACACAGCCTCAGGCTTCCGTTTGCCAGACACAGAACAGTGATCACGTTAGTCCCTAATGAGCCTGGGCCCCACTGTGCCAGCCAGCCAGAAATCCATATTCAGAGACTCTTCCTGTCCTGAGTGGCTTATGAGCTCTCCTGGTAAGCCAGGCAGAGGAAATAGGATAAGCCTCACTTTACTGATGAGGACTTGAAGCACCAAAAGATTTAAGTGACTTAAGGGGGATTTGGAGAGAAGCATCTCCAGAGCCTGCAGAAGCATCCCTGGAAGAAGGCATGACCTCTCTGTGTCCACCTCAGCAAAAACACCAGGTGTCACAAACAGGAGGTGCCAGCAGCCTTGGACGAGCATTCCT
This sequence comes from Oxyruncus cristatus, assembly GCA_013399855.1. Classification (NCBI taxonomy): domain Eukaryota; kingdom Metazoa; phylum Chordata; class Aves; order Passeriformes; family Cotingidae; genus Oxyruncus; species Oxyruncus cristatus. Next base: position 219,426 of record VXAY01003172.1, read on the forward strand.
GCTGCCAGCTCTGCTTCATGTGTCCCCATCTCCTTTGTGTGCCTCCAGCTCCTCCCTGTGCCACCAGTTCCTCCATGCCACAAGGCTGGTGGGGTGCAGACAGCCCCTGGGACAGTGCCGGGCAGGAACCTGTGCCCCCTCCTGCTCTGCTCAGCTGTCCCCTCCCCTGAGCAGGTGCACGGAGACACACGGACTGGCACATGGGGCACTGGCAGTGCTGATGTCAAAGTTAAGAAAGCAACTGACCTCCTGGCATGAGTGGGTTCAGGGGCACAGCCCACCCACCCCACACCAGCTCCCAAGCCCACTGGTACGTGGAAGGAGAGCTCTGGAGAGGGAGTTGGCAGATCCCAGGGAGCCTGCCCATCAGGGTCTTTGTCATCCTGTGTATCCCCAGTCTTCTGCTGTCACCTGAGGACCCCTGGGGCCTTCTCAAGGGGTTTGACTCCCACTCCTTTGCTCCCCTTCTCATGGGCACTTGTGGTGGCTCTGGATTGTTGTCACAGCCTGGGGAATTGTGTCAGCACGTGCCCAGTGCGTGTGTGTGAGTGTCAGCACGTGTGTGCAGGCATGTGCACACAGGCACAGCGGGGAGGCAATCCTCGCAGCTGGCCAGGTCCAGGCAGTGTCCCCAGCAGGAGCTGTGCACCAGCAGCAGGATCCATCCCTGCGGACATCCAGATCAGGGTTGACCCACCTACCTTGTCTATGGCTCCCTTTATCTTCAGGAGTGGGAGGAACACCTAGACAGAGTGGGGTCCCCCAGCACAGCTGAGAGCCTGTGTCCCCCCAGGCACCAGCCATGCAGGTGCCTGTGGTGGTCCTGGCCTCCTCCATCCTTCCTGACACAGAACAGCCATGGCCCCAGGTTTCCTGTGCTCTGTGGAATGTTAGGAGGGGTTCTGCAGAGGGGCCCAGAGGTGGTTTTGGAAACACCTCGTGTCACCAGACCCAGGAGAGTAGGACAGTCAATGCTGGGTGCTCAGGTGTCACGGTTGACTTTCTAGAAAGCCAGAGATTGAGGAATTTGTAAACACCACATGCTGAGGTTTATTTGCTTCCTTCTGATTTTCCAAGCTGTTTGGCACACCGTCGGAATACTGTGATCAGAAGGTCAGAGCTTTGTTGATTAAATACAGGAGAACAAGCTGGGGTGTTGCCACAGCTCCAGAAGCTGGAGCATGGAGACCCTCCCACCGAGTGTGAGCCAAGAGGTTCGGGCACTGGTCACTGCTGAGGGGGTTTGGGAAGGAATGAACTGACTACTGAGGTCTGAGCTGGGGGGAAAGTTTTGGCAATTTCCTGTGGAAGCACAAAGTGACACGGCAGCATGCAATCTTGGCTGGAGAGAGGCTCCTGGCTAGGGTCAGGGTGTGTGAGGGATGCTTGGGCCCCCCCAGAGGGGCTCCTGGCTGGGCTCAGGGTGTGTGTGGGGGACACTGTGCCCCCACCAGAGGAGCTTCTGGATGGGCTCAGGGAGTATGTGGGTGATGCTGGTTCCCTCCGGAGGGGCTCCTGCAGCCTTGGGTCCTTGTGTCTGAATTTCTGTGTGACAGAACAGCCCCTCACTGCTTCACCCCCTTCCAGGTGGGGGGAGCCTCCCAGGCTGGAGGGCTCTCAAGGCCCTACAGGTCCAGGTCATGGGCCAGATGCTCCCTCACCTGTGGAGCAGGAGACAGCTTGGCTTTGCAAACCAGCATTTGCAAGCAAAAAAATGTTGTTTTGCTGGTGTTTCTTTCCTTTCCTTTTTTCTGAAGGCCATATGGAAGGTGCTTTAGTGACAGTGGGGAAAGGAGGACCAGAGGAGTTGCTAAGAGCCGGTGTGGCAGTAGTGTATGTTGTGGCTGTGAATCCTGGTTCTGAGACAGTGTTGGTGGGATTTGAGACACATCTGCTATAAATTCTTGGTAAATGGGCTTTGGTTGTTTATAACGTCCTTGTCTTGTGAGCAGTCTGTGTCCTGGGTTTGTCTTGGTCCATGGGTGCTGTCCCTGCCCTTTCTGGAGTGAGCCCAGGGCTGTTTCTGATCACTCTTTTCTGGCTGGAGCTGCTCCTTGTCTTGGCTCAGGGCCTCACCTAACACCTACCTATCTCCTGGCTCGGGAAGGGCACTGTCAGGTCTGTAGGCAGGTGTTTCATGCCAGCAGCTTGCTCAGGAGCAGCTGTCCTGTGTCCAAGGAAGGAGACCACAGCAGTGCTCTGTGGTGAGGCAGAGCCTGAGCCCCCAGACACTGGGGTGGGTTTGCCTGAGTAGAAGAGGTGGTTCCACAGGGAGTTCCTGAGACCCTGGGAGCTGGGGATGGGCACAGGATGCTCACAGGCATCCAGGGCAGCAGCAGAGCCCTTCTTCCACCAGTCCCAAGTATGGTCCTCAGCCACATCGCAGCACTGAGACTCATTCTGCCAGGACCGTGCCCGAGCACCCAGGGAGGAGAATCTCACCCAGCTCCTGCAACAGGCTGGGGAACGGGGGTTACATGTATTCCCCATGATTTATGGAGTTCTGTGTGTGGTGAGACAGCCACATCCCTCCTGCATCCCACAACCTGTCCTCCCACATTCAGCTCAGCCAGATCTCCTTCGCCCAGTGGTGACCTGTGTTCAGGCTGCTGGGTGCCTACCAGTGCCTGGGCATCAGCCTGCCCTGGATCCCCAGGCTGTTGTTCCCACTGGCTTGTGGCTCTGGCAGGGTTTAACCCCCGGGAGCTGGTGCTGCTGATGGGGCTGTGATGCTCATGCAGACAGTCAGCAGTGGAACTGCGCCGGCCCCACTCAGATGCCTGCGGGGCACAGAGCCTGGCACAGCTGCCCACCTCTCCTGTCCACTTTGTGTCTCAGAAACAAGGAAATACGTGACCCAGAAGGACATGTGTAAAGCTCAAGGGTGAGCATGTCAGCTGTGGTCCCGTTGGAGGATATGTGACATTGGCAGCCCGCAGTGACAGCCTTCTCATGGGAGCTGCTCCAGCTGCAGCAGGTGGGTGGCTGTACCCCAATTCCCAAACTGGAGCAGGGTGCTGGCTGGGGCCACCTGGGCACCCCACAGCTTGGGAGCATGAGGCTGCCATGCTGGGACTGGGGACCAGTACTCATCACAGTTTGGGATGTTCCCAAAGCACAAAGGAGTCCACAGTGTGCAAAGGCTGCTGGTGTCCCTGGATATATTTTAGGACAAGAGGAAATGGCCTCCAGTTGTGGCAGAGGAGGTGTAGCTTGGATATTAGGGAAAATACCTTCACTGAAAGGGTTGTCGTAGGGACAGGCTGCCCAAAACGGTGGTGGAATCACCATCCCTGGAGGTTTTCAAAAGGTGTGTGGATGTTGCACTTGGGAACATGGTTTAGTGGTGGCCCTGGCAGTGCTGGATTAGTGGTTGGACTCGACGACCTCACAGGGCTTTTCCAACCCTAATGATTTTATGATGCTGGGACTCTGTCCCCTCTCTAGGTCACTCTCCCGATGTAGGTAGCTCACAGATCCTTTTCAGCTGCCAAACCTCAGCCTCCCCAATTTGATCCCAGTTCTGCTTCGCCATGAACTGCAGACACACAGCACTATCCAGTGTTGGTGAACCCCACAGCTGCATCTTGGGATCAGCATTCCAGTAGACATTTTGTCCTGTTTCTTGCTATATAACAGACTGAAGAAGAGTTTTCTGGAGTCCTGGGCTGAGAGGTGAATTACTCAACCAGAACAGAGGCAGTGAGGGAGCTGAGAAGCTGCACACCTGTCTGCAGCCCTGCAGAGCCTGTCAGGGTGTGCTGCTGTGCCTCAGGTTCCCACTCTGTGATGAGGGGACGGCTGCTTGCATGAGGCATTGCTGCCACATGGGCACCCAGAGCAGGGGGGGGAGCTGAGCAGAGTAGATCACAGAGTGGTTTGGATGGGAAGGGATATTAGAGACCATGCAGTTCCACCACCCTGCCCTGGGCAGGGAAACCTCCCCCCTTGAAGCAGACCAGGTTGCTTCAAGTCCCATCCTACCTGGCCTTGAACACTTCCAGGGACAGGGCAGCCACAGCTTCTCTGGGCAAGTTTTGTTAGAGTATATGGGTGATTTTAGCACCCAAAGTCCTCAGTGAAGGCCTCTGAACCACACTGGGAAATGCATTTTTTTCCTGCATCCCCATTCCAGGTGGGACACAGCCGTTGTGGGAGCAGAGGGGAGCACCAGCTCTGCTCCTGCTGCAGAAACCCTGTCCCAGGGCTGAGCCTTGCTCCAGGGGACAAACAGGGGATGCCATGGTTTTGGATGGCAGCTGTGGACAGTGGCTGCTGGACATGTGTGTGCTTCATGTTGGGAAATGGCAAGAATGGGTTTAAACTGCTAAAAGATGGCCTGTTACATAGAAAGGAGACCCCACAGCTCCCTCGGAAGGACCTCAGGTACCTGGAACCTGTTTGCTGGCAGTCAGAGTCCAATGTCCTTCTTAGTTGGGTTTTACTTTGCAAATAGTCAGGATTTCATGTTTCATCTCTCTGCTTTGGTGTGGACCTTGGAGGGCTCAGCATTACCACATGTGGCCCAGCTGCCTGAGCAAAGGGCTGTCCTGCCACCCCTACACAGCTCACCCTTCCCTTTCCCCTCATGGTATCCCCTGGGACTCTCCTGTGTTACACCAGACCAGTAACCTTGTGGGGAAAAAACCAGCAAAACAGAACATTCTGTGATTCTGTGGAACAGTGGCAGCTGACTGGAAACCTTCCAGTCCAAAAGGAGCTTTTCCACTGCGCCTGGTTGATGAGGGACCCCTTGGAGGAATAGGAACCGATTATCCTGGAATCTGCCTCTGCGTGCAGGGGGACCAGAACAAAACACATATCCTTCTACCAAGTGCACTTGTGTCTGTGTGAGGTGGGTCCCAGTCCATCACAAAAATCCAGCCAGCTCTGCGGCAGGCTTTTTGCCAGGCTTATCCAATTGAGGTGTAGCCACCTCTAGGAAAAACACCATTAAGAAATGATGAGAATTTAGGCAGATGGACTGTGTCTCTCCAGACCTGTGGGCAGAGGTGACGGGGAAGAGCCTCTGATCTCTTCACATGCTGCTGTGTTTAAAAATTTAGCAGCTCTAATTCCAGGCACAGTAGGTGAGTCCAATTAAATTCCAGTCCTGAGAAAACAGCAGGACCTTGGCTGGACTTTGGAGATCCCACATCCCTGGGGATCCCCTGGAATACTCAGGGAGTTGAAGAAGTCCAAGAGTTTAGAGGCTGAAAACAGGAGTGACATGGGTCCCCAGCCAGCCCCAGTGGCAAACATGGCCAGGTTCCCTAGATGGATCTGCATCCCTTGGCATGGGAGTTTCCCTGTGGCCAGGGTCTCTCCCAACGGCTGGATGCCAGGACTGCTGGATGCAGGGCACGCCTTATGGAACCAGGGAGTGGGATCCTGGCATGTAGTGAGCTCCAAAATGATTTAAGGGGGAAGGTAAGGAAGCATTAAATGCAGAATCCCAGTGAGGCCAATCCTAAGGGAGCACAGTCAGCCTTGCAAATCCCGAGGATGCCTGGCTTCTTTGAAAGCAAGGGGATGCAGCAGCTATTGATGCATTCCTGGGTAAACATGAGGGTGGAGAAGAAGGAGCTCAACTAAAGGACACCAGATGTTCAGACTGGAAACTCACGTTTCGATTTTTTTACATCCTCTAGGGAACTCACCTGTCAAACTGTGGAAGTGAAAATCCATTTTTTTTAAAGTCAAAATGCTTTCTGTCAATACTTCCATCCAGGATGCCTCAGCAGTTCCTTCCATTAAATCTAATTTTATGATATTTATAAAATTCCATCAAAGCTGGAACTGGAAGCAGTGTCTCTGTCTGTCTGTCTGTGAGGACAACAGGGCTCATCATCTTCCTGCCACTCTCCTCTAGTTTTACTCTCTTCAAGTATTTCTGCCCCAGTCCCTGCTATGATCTCCACCCCACCTCCTCCGTGGCTGTCCCCCCTCCATCCCAAAGCACACAGATGATTCCCAGCACATCCCCTGCTTCCCCAGCCCTACCACGTGCAGCAGGAAGAGCAGAGGAACCACCATGATCTGCCAGTTTTGCCTGTCTGACATCTCCTGGCCCAATCATCCTTTGTGTTTATCAGGTATCTAGAATAGGAGCCGTGTCAATGCGACTCTTCATCCCAGGAGTGTTCAGAGAATTAATTAGTTAATGTTTGCACAGTGCTTTCAAGATAAGTGCCAAGCAGGATGATAGTAGGAGCAGAACTGGATTCCTTCATCCCATCTCCTTCCTTTCCTCACAGGGGCTGATGCTGGCAGCCAATTTATCCATTCTGGGCCAGGTCATCTCTGGGTGCAAACCACGGGGAGGGGACAGCATGGGAGAGAAGTTTCTAATGGGGAGAAAATCAAAACCAGAACCGTAGAATCATGGAATGATTTGAGACTGGGAGGGACCTTAAAGCTCATCTCATTCTCCACCCTGCCATGGGCAGGAACACCTTCCACTAGCCCAGGTTGCTCCAAGCCCTGTCCAACCTGGCCTTGGACACTCACAGGGATGGGGCAGCCACAGCTTCTCTGGGCAACCTGTGCCAGGGCCTCCCCACCCTCACAGCCAACAATTCCTTCCCAATATCCCATCTCTCCCTGCCCTCTGGCAGTGGGAAGCCATTGCCCCTTGCCTTGTCACTCCAGGCCCTTGTCCCCAGTCCCTCTCCAGCTCTCTTGGAGCCCCTTTAGGCCCTGGAAGGGGCTCTCAGGTCTCCCCAGAGCTTTCCCTCCTCCAGGCTAAACAATCCCATCTCTCTCAGCCTTTTCTCATGGGAGAGGTGTTCCATCCCTCTGATCTAATGTTTCACCCACAGGACCTTCTTTTTTTCTTTTTTCCAAACTATGCAAAAGGAAAACAAACTCCCGTTGTTCCACCCAATTTCTTTCCGTCATCCATGCCAGCTGGCCTAAGGGCAGCTGGTTCTGGGGAGTTCCCAGCAGCTCTCCCTATCCCTGTCTCCCTGTACATCAAGTCACTGTGCTCAGCTGTGTCTGGGCTGGGGAGTACGTGTTGTAGCTGGTGATGTTAATTAAGAGGTAACGGGACTGATGGAGATTTATTTTCAGGCTGCCTGCTAGGAACTGGTTATACACAACTGGGAAATGGAAAATTGACCTCCTGCTCCTTTCCTGTCTTCCCCACAGCAACAGTTAATTATTGTGGCAGGTGGTGGGAGCCATGGGAGCCTCTAGCAGCACTCCTCTGAACAGGCCTGGGAGCAGCTCTACAGCCTGGCTCTGGAACCTGGTCCTCATCTCCCTCCATCCATCCCACACCGTGATCCACTGGAGCCTGGTCCTCATCTCTTCCCATCCCAGATCTCGATCTAGGCAATCTACCCCTTCCTCATCTTTTTCCAACTCCCAGCCGATGCAGCCTCAGGAAGGGAGAGGCTGATCATGGATGTGGAGATCTTTAAGCTTGGAAAAGGATAGGATGTGGACAGCAGGGGTGGAGTGGTGGGCAGGCAGATTGGGCAGCTCTGGGCTCAGCTCTGGACTCCGGGTGTGTAACACTACATCCCTGGGAACTCCTTGCACAGCAGGGACCACAGGAGCTGGCACTGGGCACAGTTCAACAGACAGGAGGTCCATCCCTTTCTCCATGGCTGACCTGCCTCATCCTGTACCTCAGCTTCCCCTGAGCGAGGGTGATAGTTTCAACAAGAGTGATGGTTTGTGCACTTACCAGGGTTCATCCATGTATCGCAGCAGTCTCCAGAACCAGTGGCTCCAGTGGGTAGAGGATGCTCGGGTTTCCACACTTGTGCAACGTGAATTAGTCCCTGATACGTTTTTCTCCATCTGGCCATGTGCACTTCACTGTGCAGCAGCCTGGATCCAACTGGACTGTGCTGGGCCACCCTGAGGAACTCCCCTGGGCTGTGTGGGCTCAGAGTCCCTGGACTATGACCCCCCCATTCTCTGTTTTCAAGGAGACAGATGATGCCAGAGGGGTCCAGGCTCGGGGAGAAGCTGCAGCTGCCTGGAAAAGCATGGAAAGGCTCTCTGGCCTGCTTGGCTCTGTGCAGGCTCCAGGCTCCATCTGTGCCCTGCCTCAGCCAGCAGCAGAGAGCGGGGAGAACAGGCAGCACTTCACTTTTGGGTATCTTTAACCCTTGAGTTCCAGGTGACCTGCAAACACAGCCACAGCTCCCCCCACAGCCCCCTGCGTAGTGCCAAAGCCCAGCTCAGCAGTCGCCCATGATGCTTTTATAATCTCTTTCTTGGACATGACTATTCCCCCAGGAAAGGGAGGGGGAGGCATGATTAATTTTCATTAGCCTTGTAAATATAAGCTTGTTTCCGCTAGTCTTGCCCTGTAATTAGGGTGCCTGCAGAAGGAAGCTGAGATTTTTTGGTGACTCATGGGAAGCTGGGCCAGCCTGGACATCCCACACTGGGCAGGAAAAGGGAAGAGGCTGGAGCCTTTCAGAGAGGCAGAGCTTCCCTTGCTCCAGAGGGGAAAGGAGCAAGGAACAGTGGTCCTCTGAGAGCAGAGGGCAGAGGCCCCTGGGAAGGGGGAAAAGCTCAGCCAGGGAGAGAGAAAGCCCACCAAAAGGAAATGTAGGCTGACGTTATTCAAAGGAAAATGAAAAAAAACCTTTTGGCCCAATAACTGCGTGTCGATGTATAGATGTAGGATTGTCTAAGTAGGAGTTCAGCAACATGGAGATGAGATAGGGAAGGAGCACCTGGGTATTTGCTTTGAATCTGGGGCTGAGTGACCTATAACCACCAGTGCCTAGGCACACAGCTGTGTCCAGAGCACCAGGGAAGTACCTGCACCATAAATAGGTCTCTACAGCTGAGGACATCTCTGTGTCTGTGAGAGGGGCCACATGGGCTGGGATCTGAGAAGCAGAGCCTGCCCCAACATAGAGAACAGCTGCTTTGGTGACTCTGTTCCCTAACATGAGGACAAAGCATCCAGAAAGGGATCAAGGAGGAATCCTTTTCCACAGGCCAAATTCACCTGTGAAACTCGCTGCCCTGAGATATCAGAATCACAGAGTTAAGGAAGTTTCAAAGGAGGAATTAAAAAGGTTGAAAGGGATGTGGATAAGGAGGGTGTCCCTGCCCACAAGAGGGGAAAGCCAGTCTTTGGGTCCTCTGGAAAATGCAATGTCCAGGATGCCACCAGCCCGGGGCACCTCCAGGAATGCCTCCATCTCAGCAGCAAGGGTCTTCCCTGCTGGGTGTGGGCCATCAATGAGCAGGACATATGCTGTGCTCTGCACGTGCACCCAGTCCTACTGCCTCCACAGGAGGAGCCTCCTGCTGAAGAACTAACACAGAGCCCTGTCAGGGAGTAGTGTTTTCCCAACCCAGCAGATGCAGCAAAAACCCTTCTTGAAAGAGCTGTTTGCTAAGGAAAAAACAATTGGCACACTAATTAAAAGTGACTGATTAAAGGACTGAAAGGGAATTACTCATCGTAATCATTAAATGCAGCACCTGCAGAGCTCCCCTTGCTATCGGAGCGCCAGCATCCCCCGCTCCACCGCAGCAACACGGCTGCTCAGCAGTGACAGGAGCGTGGAGCAGCCCCGACGGGCACAGCGAGGCCTCTCCTCCAGCACAGCCCTGCAGCCACCAGCACAACCCTGTGGCCACCAGCCCAATCCCATGGCCACCAGCCCGCTCATCCCAAGGAGCTTCTATGAACTGATCCACTGCAAGGCAGTGACAGTCAGTGTGACAGTAGGCAGAGCAGAGCAACACAGCAACACAACGCAGCTCAGCACCGCTCAGCGGGGTCTGCCCTTACCTGGGTCTGCCACAGACAGCTTCTCCACGTGCTTCATCCTTTCCATCCCTCGCCAAGATGCAGCTGTGATCAGCACAGAGGAGGGACCTGCCCCAGGGAGGTCCAAGTGTTCCTGCCTCCGTGGTACCCTGTGGGTGATGCAAGTTATCCCGGGTGACATGCCGAGAGCTTTGTAGCACAGAAGGTTGCCAGAGCCAGGGAAGGGACAAGGCCAAGGGTTTCTCAGTGGGACTACACAAACGTGGGACTTTCTGACGAGTGGTAGTGTGGGAGACCTGGTTTAGGGAATTTTTGCTGAGATTTTGGGTGGCCATGTCAGGTTGTGCACAGCCCCAGTGAGAGATGTTGCTCTCTATCCCTTGTCAGCCTGAGCAGACAGTCAGTGTTAGGGAGGGAGAGCAAAGAGCAGTGGCATGGACAGATCGTTCAGGTGTTCCTGCCACTGGGGAGCAGGTTGGCTCTCAGTGTGGTCAGGGCATGGCACTTTGCAGCCCACCCTGCTCCAGGCCCCAGGCAGGAGCAGAATCCCAGGTTCCCTGGGTGAGGAGAGCAGCAAGAACAGCCTGTGCTGAGCCATAGGCTGGGGACAAACTGGGCAGCGCAGGAGTTGGCTCTGAGCCAGCACTTCTGGCCTTCTCTTTACTCCACAGCCACATTCCTGCTCTGGCTGGCTAACCCACCTCTGCAATCCAACCCTATGTGCTCTGGCTTTGCTGATCAGCCAAGGGTTAGAATGAGAGCCAGCAGAGACACTGAGAGTGAGCCAGTCCATGTTAAGTCCATGTATTCCCAAGCAGAATATAAGTGCAACTGTAGGACTGGAAATATACCTTTTCTTTGGCTTTGGATCAATGTGCCTCCATCCTTTTCCACAGTCACTCAGATTGGATATTAGGGAAAATTTCTTCACAGAAAGGGTGGTCAGGCACTGGAACAGGCTACCCAGAGTAATGGTGTAGTCCCCAACCCTGTAAGTGTTCAAAAAACGTATGGATATGGCACGTGTGGACATGGTTTTCTGGTGGGCTTGGCAGTGCTGGGTTAACGGTTGAACTTGATGATCTTGAAGGGCTTTTCCAACTTCAGTGACTGTATGATTCTATGAACCTCTACCCAGATACCAAGCTGACAGAAATGGACCCTCTTTTCTAGTAAGACACTGTCAGTGCTACACACAGGCCCTGCTTCTACTGCCATGTCCTGCACTGACCAAGGCAGGGTTGCACTTTAACCATCATTCTGTACAGATGTGTCCAACTGTTAAGCCACCATGTTCCTCGTGTCCATCTTGGGGTTCCTCTTAGTTGACAGTGATGCGGCATTTGGGTCTGTCTTTACATCTCTGAGAGTCATGGTGGACTCAGCCTCTTGCTGACTCCAGCTTCCATAAATCTTAGGCAGGATAAGTGCACGTTGTCCTTGTGTTCAGGGCACCTTCCTGTCAGGAGAGCAGGAAGAGGAACAGCCCCTGCTGTGTGCTGTAACCTCGTTTCCCTGCTCCCATGACCCAAACAACTCCTCTGCTGACAAGGCATCTCTCCAGGAACCTTTTGGGCTCCAAGAGAGGAACACCTTCCTCACAGCTCAGCAGGACTAGATCCTTCACTTTCCAATACTGAGCTGCAGCCATCTCTGAGGTGGCAATAGCAAGGATCGGGAATGCGACATCAGTCATTTCAAGGTCTTCTCCAGCCACACCTCAAGGCCAACAGAATCACACAGGCTACAGCAGAGCAGGCTGTGGCCCTCCTCTCCTAGACCAAGGCTCCGAGGGACAATAATCACAAGCTGATTCTCCAGTGAGGCTTTGCTGCAGAGCACCTGAGACCCCCGTTCACCAAAACTGTCTTGAATCACATGGGGAAGGTTCATCAGTTCAACAGCAGGACAACCCTGAGCAAGCAACAACATGGGAGCGGGCATACCACCCTGGATGTACCCTTGGCAGCTTCCTCCATCATTCTGTGCCTTCATTGCCTGGAAACTCAGGGATCCCACCTCCCCCACTCGCCCCCATTCGCTTGCTCTGCAGACCACTCACCTGAGCTTACAGCACCTCTCCTGGCCTTCCATGCATTGTCTTCAATCCCACCCCATCATGCAGCAGCCATGAGCATCCCACCTATGAGAATGGGAGGAAGAGGGAGATGCTGGAGGGAGAAAGAGGGATGATGGAGGTGAATGGCTGGTCAGTAACATAGCATAGTTGTGCTGGTGGCACAATTGTTCATTTGCATTTCCTTGGGGTGTTGATGCTGATATTAATTAAAAGCAATTATGGTGCCACTTTCTCAGTGCAAGAGCAGCATGCAAAGGGAAAAGCAGTGTTACGCATAACATGCTTCTTCCTCCAGAGCTTTACTGGCATCATTTACTGTGAGGAACCTGCTGGGTGAGGGGAAGCCTGGCACCCAGACATTTTCCTCTTCCCACACATCAGATGTCCCAAGGGGTGCCTGGATTGGCACTGTTCTTGGATGTCTGGGGTACCCTGAGAATGCTGGTGACAGGCATAGACGTGATGAGTGATGTGAGCACTGAACAGATACTTCCATCCCAGTAGCTACTGGTGGTGATACAGGATTGCTGGGTGCTTGTGGTGGATATCTGTGCACCCAGAAGGGATGCTGAGAGCACTCCTAGCAGATGCCAATGGCTTCCATGATGGACATGAGTGGCTCTAGTGGTACATAGTGCTACCCTCCATCACAGCATTAGAGCAGGACAGCGATAGCAGGTGACAGCGATCAGTGGTGCTGATGCTCTGGGTGGCTGGAGGCAGCACTGGCCATGGATACTGGCTATGCTGGTGGCTATCACAGGCTCTACACATCTGAATCACTGACTCAAACCTAGCACAGCTCACTAGTAGCTGGAATACACCTTTCCCATGGAAATGGCTGGATGGTGTCAGTGCAGGGGCTGCTCATGGGACCCGGATGTGTCACACGTAGTCCTGTCACAGTCACACTGCTGCATCCACACAGTGCTGGGAGCAGTGGGCTGTTGGCAGCGACCTGCCACCTCACTGACATCCTTGAGCTCAGGAATGTCTGGGTTTGGGGTGGGGAGTTGTTCCTTGCCTTCAAGAGCTGATGTCTCCACAACAGAGACCTCCCGGATTAGGAGAGGGCACATGAGCTGCACTTTCTGGATTAGTATCTGTCTCTGATTTCATGGCCTTGACCCAGAGCCAGCAGCAGGAAACACAAGAAACACGTGTTTTGGTGTAGAAGATAGATGAGCTCTGGGGACAGATGTGACTGCCCTGCCTCCTGTTTGGCTGTCCAGGGCATGCACCTTTCCTTTCATCATTCTCTCTGCAGTATTGGGGTTCAAGTGGGAAGGTGATGAAGGTTTGTCCCAGATTTTGGAGGGTGGTCTTCTGATTTTCCCAGGCTTTCCATTCTTCTGTCTGTTGGGATATCCACCATGAGAGCCTCTCAGTGGACAAAAAGTCCTCTTACTCTCTACTTGCACTGTACCTATCCATCTATCTAGTCTTTGCTTCCTTGGAGCACATTCTAAGGAGGGCTGTTGAGCATGTTTGAAGGAAAGATGGTGTCTCTGCCATAACCCAGGCATAAGTGCACCTGGAATGTCTGTAATCCCCCCAAGCATGAATTAACCTGGAGATAAAAGCCCTGTTGTTGGATGGTGGCAGGTGATAGAGCAGGGTCTCATGGGCACTGCAGTGCCCATCTTTCTGTTCTGAGCACAAAGAGCTGCTGTCTCACCTCTGGCACTAGGACACCAGTTTGGTCATCTTTTGCATCATCAGAGAGGCAGTCAAGCCCAGCACTCAGATCCAGCTTTCCTAGAAAAATTGCCAAGTTTCATATCCTTGTCCCATCTTTCCATGCATCCTCCCAGCCAAGAAACTGGGGTTCACCTATTTTAATTCCCCCTTGAGCTCTAGGCAGGCCTTCTCAAACCCAGATGGCCACCTCTGTTCAATTTGGAATGAAAAAGCTGTCCTAGGAAGGCTGACTCCTCTTTTGAGTTCCCTCGCCATTCCCAACCCTTGCTTCCCAGCAGCAAAAGGCTGAGTTCCCCAGTTTGTCCCAGAACCTCACAGTGCAGGACAGAAAGGCTCGGATATTTGTTGATGTAAATCCAAAATGATATTTAACCTCATGATTAGGTAACTCAGGCTGTGTTCACTGTGTGGTGTGTGGGATTTTGAGGACGCTGAGAATCGCTGGGGTTTTTCCTATATTTATTTATCTGACTTTTCCTACAGAGAGTATTTTTCCAGTTGTTTGCAGTGTGGCTGATGGTGGATGGCAGGGAAGGAAGAAGCACAAGGCTTTAGCTGCAGCACAGTAGCACCTAGTGACCAGATGGGAGAGGTTTACAGGGTTTCCAGTGTGAACTGCTCAAGCAGGGGTTCAATGAGCAGCATCAGTAGGTGAGAGTCAGACGCAGGTTTTGGCAGGTGCATAGCTGGGACACACTGAAGGGAACACCAAAGGCTGCCATCTGCCACCCCAGCCAGGTGTTTATTTCCAGGATTTTCCTTTGTGCCTCTCCAGTGTCTGCTCTCCCAGGGCTCAGCTCAAAGGGGATAGCCCAGAGGATGAGGCACAGAGGGTTACAGGATCCCCCCTGCCCAGGGCAGTGGGTTCCTGGCATGGCCACAGACTGCAAAGGAGGTGCTTAGGGGGTTATCCGATGACAAAGACACGAGGGCAGGAAAGTCAAAGGGCACTTTCCCGTGAAGAGGATCACCCCAGCCATAAGCCCCCAGACAAGGAGCAGGGGCATTTTGGATATTCTCCTCCCCACTTGGCTGATTTCCAGTCCATCTTCTCAGCCCACGTGACACACAGAGAGACATGGGACTCACTTCCACATCTTCTCCTGCTCCCATGGGCATTTCCTCTGCTTCCTCACGTAGGGTGCTGTCTCCCATTTGCCCTGTGCCTTTGCTAGGACTGAACTGGCACAATCTCAGTGTCAGAGAGAACTGTCCTGTGTTTACAGCACTGAGGTAGTGCTTGGGATGTTCATCAGGAAGATGCCTCTCTGATCTCTGTGACCTGAGGATATTTTCCCTTTTCTCTCTGCCCAGCAGGTCTTCATGAGGGACAGCCACAGAGCCCAGAGGGACATACAGGATGCTGAATCTGGCCTAGTCCTCTAGTCCAGCAAGCTGTGAGAGGTACAGTATGGCCCAGGGGTAACTTTGAGACTACAGAAACAGGGATGAGGGGGACAGACCCAGCTGTGTGTTTGTGGACAAGGGCAGTGGAGCAGGAAGGAAGAGGAGACTAGGGAAGGGGAGCTGGAAGGGTGATTCAATGACAATTCTCCAGCCATCCAGTAGTGAATCCTACAACACACCCCTCACGAAATAAAGTTATGAAATCTCATCCCTATTGCTATAGTAACGTCACGCCTCTGCGCTGACCCACTTTGAGACAAAGGAAGTGTTCCCGAGCTCTGAGCATGCGGGAGGCTGTGGATGATCCCGATTTGTGCTCTGAAGGAATGGCAGAGGGAGCTGCTGGCTTTTCTCTCCTGCTCCTCTTTGCCCCAGGACCCTCATGCAACAGGAGCTGCTTTGTTCAAGGCACTGAGCAAATCCGCTGCCAAAGAGCATCTCTGTCCTGCATCCCAAATGCAGGGAGGGCCCTGCCTAGCATCATCTGGACCTGCTTGGCTTCATCTGGACATTTAAGCAATGGGAACATTTGTCCTGGAGCAAAGCAACACCCTTGCACGGCAGCAGAGACGTGGTGGTGCAGCAGTGACAGCCCTCATCATTTGGAGCATGCTGTAACTACTCTGCCACAAATATCAAGGGCAAGGAGATACAGAATCATAGAATCATGGAATATCCTGAGTGAGAAGGGACCCACAAGGACCATCGAGTCCAACTCCTGGCCCTGCACAGGACACCCCAAAAATCCCACCATGTGCCTCAGAGCATTGTCCAAATTCTCCTTGAGCTCTGCCAGCCTTGGGGCCATGACCACTGCCCTGGGGAACCTGTTTAGTGACAACCACCCTCTGGGGGAAGAACCTTTTCCTAATCTCCACCCTAACGCTCCCCTGACACAACTCCACCTGTTCCTTTGGGTCCTGTCACTGGTCACAGAGAGCAGAGATTGGTGCTGCCCCTCCACTGCCCCTCATGAGGAAGCTGCAGACCCTGATGAGGTCTGACCTCAGTCTCCCCTTCTCCAGGCTGGACCTCCTCCTCCTCAGTGTGGTCCTCAGTGCCCCCAGTCTGGGGACTGCTGCTTACCCTGGCAGCGCAGTGAGGTAGGAAGACTCAGATGGGGCTTGGGCAGGGTGGTAGCACAGAAGGCCAAGCTGAGTCTCTGCCTTCCTCTGTGTCACAAGTTTTCAGTTCAAATGTGGACTCCCTGGGAGTCATAGCATAGGCGAGGTCAAGGGTAGCTGTGGTAAGGGCTTTGCTCCATAGAGGTCTTTGCAAACATTCCCCCACCCGCTCCAGGCACCTTGAACAGCCCTGACCAGAACAGGTTGGTTTTGGTCCAGAATGTTCTCATTAGCTGCTCTTCCACATGAGCAGGAATGTGCCCCTTGTGGTCTCCAGCATGTGCCCCGAGTGCCCTGTAAGGGAGCAGAGGCTGCAGGTGGGTTTCAAAGACAATGACACATGTTTGCTGCCCTGGTCCTTCCATTCCATCCACCCCATCAGCTCTCCTGCTGTCTTCCTGAAAACTCCCTTTCTTATCTGTCTCATTTGTCTCATTTGAACTATTTAATGCTTTGCATTTCTTGCTTCAGAGCAGATCCCATGTCATGGAGAACTTTGAGAAATTTCTATTTAGGGATAGACAAATAGATTACGAAGTTTCTGGGGTTTTGCTCCCTTAAGAGTTGATTATATTACCAGTGACATCGGCATGGAAATAAGTTCTCTGTGTCTCTCAGGAATTCATCTGCTCCTCCAGCTTAGCCAACACCTGAAGTTAAAAACCTCTGTCATATTACAACCTTTGATTTTCACAGCACTGGGCTGTGCTGATACCAAAAAAAAAAAAAAGGCATTTAGAGCATTTAGGGAAGATAAATTATTCCTCATCTGTTTTAGGATGGTGCCAGTCAGATCCCCTCCCTCCTCATCACCCCAGTGTGCACCAGCAGGCAGTCCCAGGAGAGATGGCCCTTGGCCTGAAGAACAAGCAGGAGACTACAGGTGTGGGTGGCAATAGGGCAATATTCAGCGACCATGAGGCCTCAGGAGCTACGAGCAGATCCTACATTTTAAAGGCACAAGCCATTTATTCAGATGTGAGGTGAAATGTGAGGAGATCCTTCCACTGGGACACAGCAGTGCTGAGAGATCAGCGCCGCACACCAACGTGGCCAACACTGGGATTTGGTCCATCTGGTGAGAGCTGCCTGGTGGGGGGTTGAGGATGGGCTGGGTGAGCCCCTGGGGACACCCTCAGGCAACGGGCAGACTAGTTCTCTAAAATCTCTAAAGTGATTCCCCATCTCCCAAGGAGAGATCCCTCACAGGTGAGACGTGTGGCTTGCTGTCTACCCTCCACTCTGTGCAGAGAGTGCCTGGTTCTGGTGATACTGTCACAGCAGGAACATCCATGTGACGTTAACTCCTCCTCAGGAGCCCCTGGCTTCATCCCAGGATGGGCAGTGCTGCTGCTCAGCCCTGGCATCCTCTACCCCAGGACAGAGCTCCCCAGGCAGCAGTGGAAAACAGCCCAGGGAGCAGCAAGCAG
Organism: Oxyruncus cristatus; assembly: GCA_013399855.1. Taxonomy (NCBI): domain Eukaryota; kingdom Metazoa; phylum Chordata; class Aves; order Passeriformes; family Cotingidae; genus Oxyruncus; species Oxyruncus cristatus. The sequence goes on from VXAY01003172.1 coordinate 236,925, forward strand.
CAGGAGGAGGCTGGAGGAAGGTCTGTTGTGTAATGAATTGTTCTAAGCAGAAGCTGGCTATTTTTATCCCCCGCGATTAGATTCTGAACTCTGAATCATCATTAATGCAGGGCTCTGGCAGCCGGCGGCCCCCCTCGCCGAACGCCACATCAAGTGTTCCTGCTAATTCAGGGAACGTTTGACTCCGTGCGTGTGGGCAGACCCACGTCACCTACACCACAGTACACAATCTTTTAAGCTTCTTGCAGCAGGGTGAGGGGAGGCGTTTTTCTTCTGCGGGTTGTGAATCCTCTATTCCTTCTCCAGCCGGTTGTTAGCATGCTGCTGGTTTCTATATATAAAAGCCACCTCTCTGTTTGCAGCAAGCTTGGAAGGCTGGGCCAGGGTTTACGTGGGAGACTGTGGTATGTGGAACCCTGGAAAAGCTGATTGGCAGAGGGAAGGACTAGATGACTCCAAAGGGTGCCTGCAGCCCCATCAGTCAGGGATGTCTTCTGAAGGACGTGTGCCCTGAGCAGTCCCATTTTACACGCTGCTGCTTCTCCTGATGCTTCTGCCTGTTTCTCCTGAACAGCACCCAAATGGCTCCTGGTCCTTCATGGCCAGCCCTGCCTCAGGAGTACACAGTGATTCTGTGAACCAGAGAACCAGAGAATTATCAAAGAGTTTGGGTTGGAAGGGATCTTAGAAACCATCTCATACCAGCCCCCTACCGTGGCCGGGGACACCTTCCATGAGACCAGGTTGCTCCAAGCCCTGTCCAACCTGGCCTTGAACACGTGCAGGGATGGGGCAGCCACAGCTTCTCTGGGCAACCTGTGCCAGGGCCTCCCCACCCTCACATTGTGATATTTCTTCTCAATATCCCATCTAACCCTGCCCTCTGTCAGTGGGAAGCCATTCCCCCTGTCCTGTCACTTCAGGCCCTTGTCCCCAGTCCCTCTCCAGCTCTCCTGGAGCCCCTTCAGGCAGTGGAAGGGGCTCTGAGGTCTCCTGGAGCCTTCTCTTCTCCAGGTGAACACCCCCAGCTCTCCCAGCCTGTCTCCAGAGTGGAGGGGCTCCAGCCCTCAGAGCATCTCCATGGCCTCATCTGGACTCACTCCAGCAGTTCTGTCCTTCTGACGTTGGGGACCCTAGAGCTGGAGGCAGCTCTGCAGGTGGGGTCCCACCTGAGCGGGGCAGAGGGGCAGAAACCCCCCTCACCTACTGCTCACGCTGTGGGATGAGCTCAGGATACAGTTGACTTTCACCAATCTCTCCCCTGTCCTGTTCATACCTGTCTTGTCACACATACCCGCTTCACACACCTCCCTCCCCAGCCAGCCCTGTCCAGGTGAACCCTTCTTTGGAGTCTGTGAGCTCAAGAAATGCTCCCAGACCACAGAGGGGGTTATATCAATGCCTGCCAAGGAGCCTAAGGAGAGGGTCTCTGGCTCTGCTGGCACCATCTGGACCCAGGTCTTGCTGTGTCTCGTGCCAAGTGTTGTGTACAGGTGCAGTGATTTTGTGGTTCGTTACTGTCTTTTAGATGGGATGTGACAGTTGGGGATGAGAGAGCCCAGCTCTCCCGAGGGGTGGTAGAGCCCTCCTTCCATTTAGTGTGGATGCAGTAAGTGGGCAGTGGCTTTGGTGTTTCCACAGGGAATAAACTTAGAAGCTGTTGGAGAGCTCTGCTAAAGGGAATAGCGGAAGATCTATGGCAGAGCTGTGAGGGAGAGGCAGAAAGAAGAGGGAAGAAAGGGAAGGGAAAATGATGTTTTTTGCTATGGTTTTGGGGAGAAAAAAGAATCAGAGTCACAGACTGGTTTGGATTGGAAGACACCTTAAAGCTCATCCAGTTCATGGGGCAGCCACAGTTTCTTTGCCATGGCCTCAGCACCACTTGAAGAGTTCTTCGAGTGCCCATTTCTGTATCAAGGCATCGCTCAGCTGCAGCAGTCGTGGCTGTGTCAGCAGAGGAGGGCAGCCAGGGAGAGGACAAGGAGTCCTTTTGTGGAAGATGTGTGCCAAGGGCAGGGGAGAAGGGAGGGGGGGCAGCAGCACCAAGCCAGCCCCCACTGCTGCCTGTGGAGGGTGAGATTAGCCACCAGCTCAGTGCTCGCAGCTCCCTGGTTCTACAGGAGCATAAGCTCCCATGCTCAGAGTGCACCCCACGCTCACAGCCTGCACTCCCAACATGCTACACTCAAGGAGCAGAAATACAGATGAACGTGGGGTGCTTTTGGAGCTCCCTGTGATCTGCCAGGCTTGCTGAGAGGGAGCCACCTTGCCTGGTGACCCGCAGCACCCCCAGGACCCCTCTGCCACACATCAGGCTGGCAAACACCAGCTGACTGCAAAGTGAGATCCTGGAAATGGATGGAACTAGCGAGCCACGAGGTGTGGTGAGGCTGGCAGGGTGAGGGGCTGTATGTCCTTGCTGAGAGGGTCTGCCCTGTCCTCTGCCCTGTCTTCTCCATGCCCTCAGGACAAGATGATTTAAGGTGGGTTTGCAGAATTTAAGACAGTAGAAAAAGGGCAGCATCTCCTAAAACCCACATCCACCACAAAAGTTCAAACGGGGGACAAGATGGACAGTGACATTGGTTTGCCCAAGTCCCTCATCATGCAGAGCTCCAGCACAGAAGCTGATCACAGCTGTTGGTGGGGGATACATGCCTGGAAGTGTTCAAGACCAGGTTGGATGGGGCTTGGATCAACCTGATCTAGTGGAAGGTGTCCCTGCCCATGGCAGGGGTTTGGAAGGAGATGAGCGATAAGGTCCCTTCCAATCCAAACCATTCCATGATTCTCTGATGTAATTCCATCCCATGCCCAGTGCTGGAGCTGAACTGGGTGCAGCCCACCCAAGCCTGCAGGCAGGCAGCTCCCATGCTGCTGCTGTGCACCATGCCCAAGAGGAGGTTGCCTGCAGCTGGGGTTTGGGACACACAAAAGTGGCATAAATCAGGTCAGGCCGGTTCACCTGCTTCACCTCAGAGACCTCTGAGCATCAGCAAAGTCACTGGGAAGAGGAAGGCCAGCTCTGAGAAAACAGGCTGAGGGGAAGGGAAGTAATGGGGCAAGACCAGCCCCTTTCCACGGGCTCAAGGGTCCCGTCCTCACCCTGGCAGCCCCTGCTGCGACCATCTGCTAGTCAGGTCTTGTCTTGTGATGACCTTGGGCGTCCCCTCTGTGGTGGGGGACAGGCCACCCCCCTGCTGTGGTGCCTGGCTCACGGCGGGGGACACACTGGGGGCACTAGGCAGCTGCCCTGGGAGACAGCCCTTGACCAGTCTGTGAGCTGAAGGATCATGGATTCAGGAGATTTAGTTTCAAGCTTTTTCATCCATCCAGATTAAAAAGATGGTGGGGAAGAAGCTAATTGGACTTTTCCGTTCTGCGACCCCACATCTCAAGGAAGTGCCATGAATTGCAGAGAGTAATTGAAATGTAAGAAAACAGTTTAATCCATCTTAAAGGGAGATCAGCTGACAGAGGAGGCAGCAAACACAGCATGGTGGACACCAGGACCTGGGGGGGCCCCATCCCTGTCCCAACACATGCCCAGCAGCAGACACATCCCTGGCCAGCAAGGAAAGGGATCCCAGAACTGGAAGAACAGGCAGGAGGATCAGGACCTGTGGAAGCCCAGCAGGAGTCCACAGGAGGAGAAAGGAGCAATGAACTCCCTGCCAAGGGTGGACACTCCAAGCGAGTGCCCACCCTTGGCAAGGGCTCACCAGTCTGGGAGAGAAGGAGCTCTCTGCCCTCCCCTGCTCCCACATTCCCATCCTTTCTGCTTCTGCCAGAAGCTTCTCTTTCCCTCCTTTCCCACTCATCTCCAGCCCCTCAATCTTTTCTCCATGCCCCTTTGCCTCTCGAGGACCTGAAGGCAGCCCAGCCCCTGGCCCCACTCCTCCTCCCCTGCACGTCAGGCCTTCATTGCAGGGCACTGATTTACATTTCTTTCATTTCATTTCATTTCGCTATTTCCTCCCACTCTCCCAGGTTGCTCCAACCTGGCCTTTAGCACTTCCAGGGATGGGGCAGCCACAGCTTCTCTGGGCAACCTGTGCCAGGGGCTCACCTGAAAGAATCTCTTCCTAATATCTAATCTAGATCTCTGTTCTTTTAGTTTAAAACTGTTCCCCCTCTCTGGCTGTGTTAAAAGTCACTCTTCCTCTCAAACTAAATGAAAAAGGAACTAAGAAACTAAGCTAAAAGGAAATAAGAGTTCATTTATGGTTTCAGGTAGGTTTAAAGTATAGAAAATCAACTCACTGATTGACAATTCAACTCATATAAAGGTTCATTGATTCTCTTTAAGCAGCCCCAAAAGGTTTGTCATTTTTTCCTGTACAACCCAGTGCAGATGAGGATCCCTCTGAGCCAAGCAGGATGGGGTAAGACCACTGGGGAGACCTTCAGTGAGGATCTCCCCCGCCTTCCCTCACTCTGTCCAGCTGCCCCTCTGCCACCCTGCAGGGATCCTGTACCTGCCAAATGGGCCAGAGGTGGCCAACCCCAGCCCCTTGCTGTGGCAGAGGGGACAGTATCAGGAACAGACAGGAAGGCTTGGAGGGTGACACAGCTCCCCAGGAGTCATGCAGCATGGCAGGAATCATCATCTGAGCAGCAAACAGCTTCTCAGGTCAGGCGTTGAGTGCTCAGAAACACCTCTGCTTTCACGGAGACACTGACACACTGTGCTCCGGGGTAAAACATGCCATAAGCCTGGCACTGGCTGAGAGGAGGCATTTGCCATCATGTCATATTAGCGCAGCTGCATGAGCACAGGCTGCCAGCCCTGAGATCCCGGCACCACAGAAACACTGGGCAGAGGATGAGGTGCTCGGCTCGGGGCTGCCTGGGCTCGGTGAGAACCTGTGCCTAACGGCTGTTTTTTCTCCAACCCCTTGAGCAAATGGGACGGAGCAGGGACATGCTGGCAGTGCCCTGCCAGCTTTTGTCACACTGCTGGGGAGGGGACTCTGTTAAATAACCACATGCAGCATCAGAACACCAGCAGCGCTGTTAAGCAGCCTGTGGTTGAGCACTGAAGCATACAGGCACTGCAACTGCAGAGAGAGAGTGAATCCTGCCCCTCCTCCTCTGCTGTGCCCTATTCTCCACAGTTCCTGGTCTCATGCCCCTTCTCCTCCCCTCCTGCCATGTCAGCTCTCTCCTATCCTGCTTCTCTCCTTTGTTTCATAACCGTGGTGGCATTTGCTTTCAGAGCTGGGACGGCTCCCACAGGGATGCCCCCTGGACTCCTGGCTGGCTCTCAGCATCTGTCCTCTTCCTCCAGGTACAGGGAAGTCTGCGGGGAAGCAGGGCCAGTGCTCCTGCGAGGGGTCTGCCACACCGTCCCTGAGTGATGGTCTAGGAAGCACTGGGACCATGAAGGGCTTAGGAGATAACAGAAGCCGTCACCTCTCTGATAATCTGGACTCCCCTCAAGACTCTCTTTATGCCCCCCAGGACAGGAACCCTTATCTCCTCAGCCCCTCTGACTCCTTCACCATGGATCCCCGATTCCCAGCCCAGAACACGCTCCATGGTGACTGTCTCCTTCCACTCAACAACCAGATCTCCAACAGCAGCACTTTCCCCCGCATTCATTACAACTCCCACTTTGAGGTCCCGGATGAAAACCCTTTTCCGAGCCATGCGCAAGCCACAAAGATCAACCGCCTGCCTGCAAACCTCCTTGATCAGTTTGAGAAGCAGCTGCCCATCCACAGGGATGGCTTCAGCACCCTCCAGTTCCAGCGGAGCGATGCAAAGCACCGGAGCGAGAGCCCTGGGCGCATCCGGCACCTTGTCCACTCTGTGCAGAAGCTCTTCGCCAAGTCCCAGTCTCTGGAGGGCCCCACCAAGGGCAACGTGAATGGGAAGAAGGGGGCGGATGACGCCAAGCAAAACCGGAGGAGCAAGAGCAAGGACCGAGCGAAGACCTCCGAGCCCAAGCGCAGGACCAGGTCCAACATCTCTGGCTGGTGGAGCTCAGATGACAACCTGGACAGCGATACCTGCAGCTACCGCAACCCCATGGGGCTCATGACACTGGGCCGGCAGCCCGATCACAGCCAGCCAAAGTACTTCATGCACGCCTACAACACCATCAGCGAGCACATGCTGAAATCCTCCAAGAGCAATAACGACCTCAAAGTCACCCCTTGCACCAATATCCCCATCAACAATGACTCCAACTACATCAAGCGGGGCTCCTGGTCCACACTGACGCTCAGCCATGCCCGGGAGGTGTGCCAGAAGGCCTCCGCCACCATCGACAAAGCCTTGCTCAAATCCAAGTCCTGCCATCAGGACTTGGCCTACCACTACCTGCAGGTGGGTGCCAGGGTGGGGCATGCCATACTGCTTGGAGGGAGAGCACGGGAGTTTGGGGGACATCCTCTCACTGGGCACCCTATAGCCCCTGTGACCTTATCAAACATCTCCAGATGATTCAGCTGCCACCTAAGGTCACATCGTCAGGAGACGCCTGGGAGGGGCCCCAGGAATAGACCCCCACTCCTCCTGCAGGGACACTGGTGCACATGGGGTCCATCTCCCACGTCTGCATCATTGTCCCAGCACCCCCCAGCCCCTGTGCTGGACCATGGCAGCATGGGGAGGAGGGGATGTGCCACACCACACCCTCTGCTGCAATCCCCATTTGCTGCAGGCCCCACACATGCCCCCACTGCCTGCCCTGCCCCTGAAGATGCTGCGGAACACTCTTGGGGAGGTGGGTATGTAGCTGCCCACATGTGATTGTTCCCAGTGGGTGCCCATGCAGCTGGACATGCCGAGGGGCCGTGTCTCACACCTCGCTTGGACACAGCTCCCCACACTCCAGCCCCGCTCCCATGGAGAGCCCTGCTCCACCACCCCACGAGCTAAAGATCCCCAGCAATAACTAACACTTACCCCTTATATCCACGCATCACAAGGATGTGCCGGCGTGCCCAGTAAGCCCCACTCTGCCCAGCTTCCCCGGAGTGCTGGTAGGACCGACAGCTGCCTCACTTGCCCACGCGGAGCAGGGCTGGGGGCAGGGGGGCAATGCCAGCCCCCAGCTTGCATGGTCGTGGCCTGCATGGCTAATGCTAGTTTGAAATCACCAACAGCTCCAGGTCACTGTGGCAGATTCCAAAAGCAGTGCTTGAACGACATGAACCTGGTTGTGCCCTAGAGAGAGGAATGAAGACAAATAAGCCAGGCCCGGATGGGGGGAAGAGGGGACCAATCTGTACATGTAAATCTCCAGCGTTCCTTTAATGTAGAGTTGCCATGGGCTCCCTTGGTTGTGCCCAGCAAGCTTACAAGTTTTAAAGAGCAGTGAGTTATTGAAGCACACTCTGTTTCCAATACTATTCTGGCCATGGCTGCAAATCAAACTTCCAAGGGACTGAACTCATCAGGAAAAATGTTCTTGGCCTGGTTTCTTTTTCTTTGCCCCCCTCTTTCCAGTTAAGTGTTTGAGGTCAAAGAGCTGCAGCCAAACTCTCCACAGGCCCAGTTCCCCTCCTCCTGCAGCACAGAGCCTGTCAGGCAGCTCCGACAGCCCCTCACCTCTCAGGGTCTGGCCCCAGAGGGTGTGAGGCTGCCCTGGCCATCTCTCCTCCCCCTATAATGAGCCTCCATTTCTCGACAGCCTGACGCAGGGCTGTGGGCACAGCTGGGTGGCACGAGCCCGGCCAGCAGCTGGGCAGCCCCACCACTCGGCTGGGAGGACACGGGTGCCCCGCTGCAGCCGAGCGAGCCCCCACGGAAGTGGGACCAGCCCCTCAGCCCCGGGCCGACCGACACAGGCAGCACCCAGGTAGGGATCTTGTATTGAGGGGAAGCTTTTGCCCAGCTCCCTCCCACCCTGACCCTGACCCTCCTGGGACCATCAGACAGGGGCAGTAGCCTGTGCCACCAGACTTGGAGTGGGTAGGGAGCAGCCAACAGCCATGGCTGCCGTGGCTGGAGGGGCACTGGGGGACGCCAGGGTGCCACCAATATCCCGAGCACCCGGGGCAGCCCCTGTGGCCAACAGCATCTCACCAGCAAAGCCAAGACCCCTGGCACCCAGAAAACACGATGTTCTGTGCCCCTACAAGCCAACAGGTCACAAGTGCTCAGACTGACCTCATACCCCTGTGAGCCACAGAGATCAGGGCACAGGGCTCAGGAACCTCATGGTAACATGGGGTGATTGTATCCAAGTCCCCTCCTCAGCACGGGAAAGGGACTACACTGGTAATGCAGAAGTCATCTCTGCAGCTGGTTTGTGGGAAATATCCTTTTGCAAGGCCACGGGACAGGATGAGCCCACTCCCTGCACGTGCCACAGGGAGGAACAGCAGGGATTTGCCTGCCCAGTGCCTGGGGGGCACAGGGACCCTTCCCTGGTGTGGATGGGGCTGCTGCCAGGCAGAAATGCCTTGTGGGTCCCAGAGGTAAAGGGACATGAGGGAGGGCAGGAGCAGTGGGTTGGGGAAAAACAGGACAGCCAAGCCTCCAGGTTGGGCAAGCCCCTCAGGCTATTCACCTTTCCTGCTCCATATGCAGACTCTGGGTAGTCTTGGGTTTCACTGGGGACTATTGTGGGTTCATGTGATGTTTTCAGGCCCATCCCCATACCCAGACTCTAGAGTTGGTAATCACCCAGCGCGAGGTCCAGCCCTGTCCCATCACCATCAGGGGTTTCTCGGGATCAGTCCCCAAGGTGACACAGCTCCATCCTTGGAGCAGTCCCCAAGGAGGGAGGCTGTGTTCTCCATGCCCTGTTCCCCCATCTCCATGGGCCCCACATGTGGCTGGCAGCACAAGGAAAGAGGCTAAGGGGTCAGAATCCCTATGGCTAGGAAGCTCCTTGGAGTGGGAGATGACCCAGGCAGGAGTGAGCAGGAGCTGTGAATGCCAGGACCATACTGAAGGGATGGGCAGTGTGGGGGCTCCCAGAGGACAGTCACCATTAACCTTGTGCATCATCCAGATTAGTTTCCCCAACCCCACTTACAGTCAGACCACACCAGAACTTCCTTAGCCCTGAGGACCCCAAAAAGAAGTTCATAATCCAGACTGGATGGCCTATTCAGTGCCAGCTACTCATCTGATGCTCACTGCCTCATGCCAGCCCCACCTAGCTGCCATGGAGCAGGAATCCAGCCCAGGTCCTTCCTAGAGGGTGCCCTGCCAGAAGGACAGCCGGGGCCCACGGACTCCAGTTTGCTTTCTCAAGGACATGGCTGAGCCCATGGCTGACCCCAAGGGACGTGGCCCTGGAGGGAGCAGCAGTGTGCCCGTGTCAGTGGAGCCTGTGCATGGCACGTGCATCCCTGCCCACTGCATCCGGCCCCGCGAGAGCTTGGCAGGGCGTTCCTGTGCAGTGCATGTCTGTGTGCGGCGGGGCTGAGCTGCATGTCAGAGCTGGCACATGTGCGAATGGAATTGCTGTTTGCTTTGCAAGTTTCTTCCTCCAGACCTCCCTGAAACTGTGGGAGCAGTGCAGCTTCTGCACCCCTGTCCAGAGCCCAGGAGTGGAGCCTTCCCCTTCCCTCCATTCCCCGCTCTGTTGGGGCATGCCCATGTGACCCCTTCCCTTTTCCCTCCATGCTCTGCTCATGGCAGGAGAGCAGCAGAGCCAGACAGTGCTGCTGGTTTGTGACATTGAGCGTTGTGGCAGCAGTGAACCCCAGTTCCAGGGATGGACACATGCCTGAATCTCACATGCACCACACAGCACCACATGGGCCACGACTGGGCAGAAGGATCCACATCCTGCAGCCTGGAAGACCACCTCTGCTGCCTACTCCTCACCTCCATGCAGCCTCAGGGCAGGTGTATCCCCAAGCCCCCACAAATGCTCTTGACCTGGGGGTCCTCTTATATCCACCCCCTCCACACCAACCAGAACACCATGGGCAGAAACAAACCCACACCTGGGAGAGCAGCAAGAAGGGCAGCAGAGTCCTACTGCCGGTGAGGAGCCTCCAGAGCTGCTCTGGGACAGGCCTGGGTACACTTGGTCCTGTCTGTGACATCATGGGCTGTGCTCAGAGCCCAGAGTCTCACCTGCTAGGAATGTTCCTGCCATCGGGGCCTCACTGACCACTGTCAAGGTCTGTCCTTGACCACGGGAGCTGCTCTGGCCTCATCACCCCCATCGCAGAGCTTCAGACTGTGGGACAGGCTCCTCACATCCTCAGGGGCCTGACAGTGCAGAGAAGCACCCCAAAAGACCCTGAAGAGCACCCCAAGTACTGCTTTTGGAAGTCCCCAAGGGCACTTGCTTGTCTTTTCAGGTGTGACCCTTATGAGACATTTGTCCTGCACTCTGTCCCACAGGAGCAATAGCTCCCCGTGGAACTCTGTGTGCGAGCAGAGGTGGGACACAATCCAGACTGGGGTAGTGGATTCAGAGGGTGTCCTGCCAAGCATTTTCCTTCCCCTTGACTGCTAACTGCAATGTGGAGCCCCCCGAGAGCTGTGTCTTGCTGTCTTGCCAAAGTGGAAAGAAGAGGAGAGGCAGGGAAAGGAGAAATAAGGCAGCTTGGAGAGGACCAGCGGGCTGTCACGATGCTTCAGGGAGGATGTCCCTGGGAGAGGGGCAGGGTCTGTACAGGGCAGGCAGTGCTGGGGGCTGCCTGGCTCACAGGCTGCACCAGCAGAGGCACACTGAAACTCTTTTGTGCAGCTTTGCCAAGAGCCAAGAGGGCCAGAGGCCAGGGGGCAAAGGCACCAGCCCTGGCGGAACTGAGCAGCCCCCAGCCCCTGCCCTTGAGTAGCGGCACTAGAGCAGCCACAGCAGCCTGAGGTCTTAATACCCCCACTGTCCTGGGCTGAGCCCAGCACCCCTCACTGCCCCACACCATCCAGTGTTTGCTCCTGCACGGGGCACGGCCATGCAGCCCCTGGCCTGCTGAGCAACCTGGCTGCTGGAAGACTCTGCCCTCCTCTGCCAGGCCTGTCCCCTTCCCAGCCCCACCTGCCCGTGCCCCCACCCCGTGCTAGTCCGAGACCCCCGCAGGCAGGAGCTGCAGCTCACCCCGAGGAAAAGGCAAGCAGCAAAATGCAGTCTCCAGTCAGACCTGACACCAAGGTGATGGGTATAAAAGTGCTTTCTCAGGGCCATTGCCTCCTTTGGGAACAGAGACAGACATCCGAGGGGGCTATTGGGATCCCTCCCCAGGATCTGGCAGGACTTACCTGGAGCCAGTGCAGTCCCTCTTGGTCAGCCTCAAGGCCACTATCATGGACAGATGCTGGGGCAGAGGCAGTGCTCACACCCAGCAGGGAAAGGGCTCTAGGCTCTGACATTTGTAGGAACCTGATGAAAACACCTGCAGCCCCTGAGCTGGACAGTCATGCAAGCAGCCAGCCTGGGAGCTACGGCCAAGCACAGAGATTGCAGGAGGCAGGGTGGAAAGAGATGGGAAAACCCACACCAGCAGCAAGTGGGGCCAGGGAGGCCTGGCCAGGTGTGGGTCTCACATGGAAGACTCACTCCCCATTAGTCCCCACCTGGATCTCACACATCTGCATCAGCCCTGATTCTGTGTTCCACAACCCCCAGTAATGCAGGTGCTGGGTCATGGGCACACTCTTGACAGGAGCCCCATCACCCACAGGCTGTCTGGGCTTTGTTCCACAACTTGCCTTCTCCTGGACACACAGAGGAGGCAGCAGGATGGCAGGACACGGGCTGAGCCCCTGCTCCTTTGGGCAGAAGAGAGCCCTTGGGGTTAGCTGAGCTGTTGTGTGTGGACTGAGCCTGGACACAGCCCAGGACCACGAGCAGCCACTACCTGAGAATCTAAACCTCACCTGAAGATGCTGCACCCCAAGAGCATCAGGCAGACTCTCAGACTGGCTCTGGCTCCCACAGAACATACCTGCAGTGAAGAGGGGTGGAAAAAGGCACCACGCAGCATTTAACAGCTCTGGCTCATCACTGCTGCAGCACACCTCTGCATCCTCAGAGCACTGTATGAACACCAGCTGCTTAATCCCATGACTCCCTGGGGATCTGGGCAGATCCAGCAGCTCCATCCAGCACAGCCAGTGTGGATGCTCCTCAGCAGCATGAGCTGTGATGAGCACAAGACCCATTGCTGCTGCCCATGGCACCCACCCAATCTGCTGCTCCCCGCCTCAGGCCACCCTGGGGTCGGCATGACATGGACATTGCTGCACCCTCACATCTGTCCTTGCTCCTCCCTGGCCACATCTCTCAAGGGCGGGACAAAGGCCAGCTGCAATCTGAGTGAGCCACAAAGCCAAGCTTGCGCCTGGCAACTCAAGCTTCTCCGTCTTTCTCCTTAACTGTCCCACACCATGCGTGGCTCATGTCCTTGTCAGTTCTGGGCACCTTGGCTCTGCCTCCAGTCCCCCACACAAACCCTTCACAGGATGGGCAGCTGGGGTGTTGGCTACTGTGGTTGCTCAGTGCTTCAAGCCTCCAGTGGGACCATCAGCTCACCCATCTCTAGTGAAGGAACAAGAGATCATGTCCGCCTTAAATTAATTGTGGAGTTGCCATCTTAGTAGAGTTAGAAGCGATTCTCTCGCCAAAGGTGCTGCTCATCTTTGTGCAGAGAGGCCAGCACAAGGTCTGTGTGCCTGAGCTGCTCCAGAAGGACTTGTGAGAGCCTGACTTGGCTTCAGAAATGAATTTCAGCCACTCAGAGTCACATTCAACTCAGAAATCTAAAAGGGTGTTAGATCCCGTCTGGACTGTGACTCACAAGTCCTTGCTCTACAACAGCACTTTTATGTTCAGTGACATAGTCTGTGTGATGAACACCTGTGTCTGCTCCTGTCCCAATGCCCCACACAGGCCTGGTGAGACTCCCTCCTTCCTCCCCATTAGGGTATTGTGCAGCTTGTATTGGCTGTGTGAGCATGTCTGGGGTGGAGGTGGTCTGCAGCAGCAGGGGGAATGGCTGTGATGTGCTGAAACAGAAGCCACCAAACCCAGGGCTGCCTGGCATGAAATGGTAAGGGAGGGTCATAAAGGAGTTGTGTTGCCCATTCCCACTGCAATTCAGTGGAAGATCCAGCAATCCCCCCAAGTCCCCATGATCCCATTGGTCCCAGAGGTGCCATCCCTCACATCTGCTCATGCTCTCTTTCCTCTTATAGGTGCCTCAGGGGGAGTGGAACAACACGCTGTCCAGGGACAAGGACAGTGAGATCCCGTGCCGGCGCATGCGGAGCGGGAGTTACATCAAAGCCATGGGGGATGATGATAGTGAAGACTCAGAAAACAGCCCCAAACCATCCCCAAAAACTGCAGCTCGGAGGCAGAGTTACCTCAAGGCCACCCAACAGTCCCTGAGTGAGCAGAGCACCACACAAAGGTAATGCTGGAGCTCCTCTGGGAGCTCTGCACAAGTCCCAGGGCCACCCCTGGAGCAGCCCTTGGGGTTTGGCCAGCAGCACCCCACAGAGGCCCCAAGTGGGGATCAGAGCCCAGCAGGACTCCTGCACCCCAGCTCAGGCTACCTAGGGGGCAGAGACATCCTGGTGACTCCAGATAGCCCTGGCATTCGGAGCTGCTCTAGGTCCCTGTCCGCTCAGTGATGGGGAGAGCACTGTTCTGATTGGAGCTGTGGGGATTTCCTCTCCAAGCATCTTCTCCTCTGGGGGAGTACAGAGATCCCAACCCCATGATGCCACTTGGACATGGAAGCTGTTGACCCAGCATGGCTCAGGACACTTGGCACACAGCCCAAGACCCGCTGGGACTGTGACAGCTGCTTTACTCCACAGGTGTCCCAAGGACCCTGAGACCAGCCAGAAAGTTGGCACACTGGGCTGGGTGATATCCTGAGGCCAGGAGAGAGGAACTGAGAGGTTAGGCACCAGGTGTTGAGGGAGGAAGACCCACAGAGGTTTGAGCCAACCACACAGGAGAGCCAGGGGAACACAGCAGAAGTTTTGCTGTGCCAGAAGGTGGTCCTGCAGGATGGGAGGTGTGTGACCCATGACCGGTGGTGATGCTGTGCTGTATCCTCACCAGCTGCTCCACTTCCCAGGACAAGGCACCTGGGGACTGTCAGTGTTTTGGATGCTGCAGTTTGGGAGGGTGTGAGTGGTACGGAGGCTCAGCAGGCAGAGGGAAGCTGGGTGCAGGCAGTGTGGGGACCCCTCATGGAGGCTTCAGATTGAGATCAGATGCTGCTTTCTGCTGAGAGATGGTGACAAAATCAACTGTAAGGAGTCCTAGAAATGCCTGCTCTGGATCCGTCCCTATTCCCAGCCTTACGTCCACCTCAGAGGAGCAGAGAGGGGTCATGGGGTCTCTGGTGTGAAATACCTATGTGGAGAGGCTGGGGTTCCTCATTGCCCATCCAGACCATGTCCATCGGGATCTGAGCTGCCTTGAACGCTGGGCTCAGCCGGAACACGGGACAGTGCTGGGAAAGGTCAGGGGAGCGCGGGGGGTCGGGGCCGCAAGGGTGCGGCTGTGGAAAGCAGGGGGCCCCAGAGGGCTCCGGTCAGGGTTCGTCCCGGCTGGAGCTCTTGACGGGGGCAGGACCCTGCGGGGCGAAGGGCGCTCTGCAGCGGGGCCCTGCCTGGGACGGAGCCGGGGCTGGGGCCGGGGCTGGAGCGGAGCCGGGGCCGGGGCCGGGGCTGCAGCGGAGCGCGGCCGCCACCTGGTGACCGGCCCTCGCCGCCCGTCGGGGAGCCCCGGGCCCCACCAGCGGGGGAACACCGGGATGTGGCTTGGACAGGGGGGGCAACAGGGACAGCCAGAGCGAGGGCAAGGCACGGAGCAAGGAGCTACGATCCGTCCCTCTGCGAGGGCCTCTGCCCCTCCCAGGTCTGTTGGCCGCTCTCTGTGACTCAGTTTCCCCGCAGGCAGGCTGCGAGGGCAGGGCAGGGTGAGGGCCAGTGGGATGGCACAGGGAAGGGATGCCTGCTCCAGGACACCACTGGCTTAGGATGTGAGCTCACAGACAAAAGATTGTCAGCATGAGGGAAACCTGTCAGTCAGTGGAGAGCACAAGGCTTGGGGCTTCACATGGCCTTTTGGCCGCTCAGTGGGTCCCCAGGGGCTGGGTGTCTCCTCCATCTTCCCTGGCAGAAGGGACAGCTCCCACTCTCATCCCATCCCAGGATGGAGACTCCAGAGGTGCTGTGGGAGGCCCAGATGCTGCACAGGGCTCTGCCCTGTCCTCAGCTCTGCTGTCCCCCAGGCAAGTGACAGACAGACCTCTGTACCCACAGCTGTGACAGGTGTGGGGGAAGCAGGACTACAGGGGCCTCTGTCAGGACCAGAGGTCTTTCCAGGAAATTCCAGCAGGAAAATCTTCATAGCTGTCCCGGGTTAGCATGGCTGACCATGTACTACAGTGTGTCCACCCAGTCAGTGACAAGGACCCTTCACACAGGGTCTCGTGGTGGAAGAGATGAACAGGGGAGTCCATCCTTCCGACATCCTTCCTCTTCCTGCGGCATCCCTCTATATCCCTCCAGCCCCTGTGTGCCTGGATCTGAGCTGAGACCATAGCTGAGGTCTCCATTGGGTTGGGCTTGGTGACAGCCCTGTTCTCCTGCACAGAGGCTGCTGCCAAGCCCCAGGACATGGGGACAGAGTTTCTCCCAGAGTCTGCAGCAAAGGTGCTCTGGAAATACCACCCCCCTGCTCCTGCAGCACTGTCATTCCAGGCTGGCTCCCCTTGGACTTCTTCCAGATGATTTTATACATCTATATATCTATGTATCTAGGTAGATATATGTGTGTGTGTATATATATATATGTATATATCTCGCAGATGTTTCCAGTTGCAAAATCCATAAAATACCATTTAAAAGTCATTTCTCACCCCACCTCTCACTCCCTTCCCACCAGTCCAGGCAGTGCTGTGACTCTGGAGGCTGGCACAGATCCCATGTGCTCCTTGGAGTTCAGCTGGACTAACCTGGCATCTGCAGTGCATTCCTGGGGTCAGTGGGACCCAAAATCTCGTCCCCTCTCCTTCTGCTGCACCCAACAACCCTTCACCTGTGTGCCAGGCTATTCCAGGGGCTGGCAAGGGGAAGAAGTGCTTCCTTCTACTCCAGGGACCAAGCAGTGGATGTGGTACCCGGCATCATCTCCGTGATGCACAGTGCCTGCGCCTGGCAGAGGGGCCATGGGCAGGGGTGATCTGGCCATGGGCAGGGGTGGTCTGGCTCTGCTCCAGCAGAGCCCCAGCACTGCCCCTACTGTGGGGTCACCCCTCACATCCTCCCTCTCTGCTGGCAGGAGCCTGGACCGCCTGGACTCTGTTGAGATCCTCCTACCTCCGAAGTTCCCAACCTGGGAGGAAGAATACAACCAGATCTCTGACAGCGTCAATGAGTCCAGCTGCATCAACCAGGTGAGGTGCTGAAGTGCTGAACGGCTCTGCCAGCACAGCCTGGCAAGAGAGAAAGCCAGCTCAGGGCAGAGGGAGCATCATCTTCTTCCTCCTTCAAAACAAGGCACTGGCTGCACTCCAGGAACTGCACAGGCTGTTCCCTGGCAGCTTTACCACAGTGTCAAGGCCAGCTCCTTAATCATGATTCATATTAGACCTCCTTCCTCCAGCTTCCCCTCCTCTCACACTGCTGGTGCAGCCACAGTTGTTCTGCCACAGGTATGGTAGCCCAGAGTGGTGCTCCACAGCACTGGGTGAAGCTCAGGGCTGCTCCAGGTGCAGGGTCCCACCGTGTCACCCCCTACAAGCCACCTGCAAGGCTGTCCAACCCTGCTGCAAACTCCTCGTGGCCCAGTGGTGGGTACAGAGCCTGGGCCAACCTCACCTGCTGGTGTCACGCCTGGGACACTGCAGCACTGGGTCACCGGGGACAGTCACCCCTGCTCAGCTCAGGACCTCATCCCTCATGCAGCAGACTGGACCCAGGAACCCGGGAACAAGGTGCTTTTAATTCATGAGGCTGAACTCCCAGCTAGCTGGGGATGTCTCTCTTGGATATTCCTGGGCCCCATGGAGTTGGCAAAGCCAAGGATGCCTGTGAGAGGCTGGTAGCGGGTGGCAAACCCCTTGCCACAGGGTGGACTCATACCCTGACCCCAGCATCTGGAATGCAGTGGTGCAAAACTGGGTTTAACTCCCTACACAGTGGTCTTGGGATTATTCTGGAACTCTTCCTGGCTCAGGTGGCTCTAAGACAGCTGCCTCACAGGCCAGGAGACAGCTCATGCCAGGGAAAGCCTTTGCAGAGGTCCCATGTGCTTATCTCAGCCCTTTCACTGTGCAGGTGAAGGTCCCAGGGCAGGAATGGCTCCACAGGCTTCACCCAGCTGGTCCGCTATCGCCCTGGGCCTCTGTCATGCCCCATCTCTGTTCATGCATGTCTTCTAGGAACATGTGCCCACACCCTGTCTGTGTGCAGTGACCACAGGCAGCAGCACGAGGAGGGGTTACAGCAGTGGGGTGGGCACCAGAAACCCAGGGTTGAGGGGGGCTGAGCAGTGTGTGTCCTGCCAGTGTTCCCCTCCAGGTGTGTGGGGCTCTGAGGCCTCCTCTGGCCCAACCCAGCCCCTCTGGCCCCATGGCGGGTACCTCCTGCTGTCCCAGAGCAGTTGGAGCCCTTGGAGGAGAGCTTGGGAGGAGCACAGGGCATTGCTGGGCAAACCTGCTCCCTGTGGTGAGTCTCATCCCTTGTGCAGCAGCAGCAATTGCTGGGTGTCTCAGTGCACAGAGGGAGCCAGGACCATCGTGTCCTTGTCCTTTGCATGTCAGTCCATGCTTGAAGCCAGGTGTCTGCAGAAGACAACAGTTCTATGCTCTATCCATGTCTAGAGCTTCTGTTCTGCAGCTAAGTGCAGCACCCCATGGAGTCATCAGAAGGGTCTTGGAGCTGAATGGTCTGAGAAGTCCATGATGTGCCAGGAGCTGCCCAGGCAGCCACCCCAGAGACAGACTGGTGGCACTGGGATGCTGCAGGCACACCAACTGCCACAGCACCCTCTCAGACATGGTGCTGCTGCCATCACATGCACTCTGCCACTGTCCTCCAAATCCCAGAGAGTTCAGCTCCAGCTGGCTGGGATTGAGAGACCTCCTATGAACTGCATGTCTGTTGATCCAGGATGGAGACGGTTCAGCCACTAGTGTCAGTGCCAGAGGCATTCCACCCCTGCCCTCACCTTTGTGTGAAGTCTTGTGTGTCCAGCCAGACCCCAGTGTCCTCCCACATAGAAGTATCCCCTGCTCTGACAGACAAGTTTCCTCTGCTTGGTTTTGTCCCCATTTGGCTCCATCTTGCAGACCTCTGGCAGTCGGGGATTCACCAGGTGTGCATGTCAGCATCCCCCTGTCACACCAAGGTGGCCAGCGAGAGCCAGCTGGTGGCCCCAACACTGCCAAGCCCCACTGTGCAGACAGGCCAGACTATCTCCCAGAGCCAAGCCTCTTCCCTCAGATATACTTTGAACCTGAATTCTTCCCAAGATGGGTCATCTTGGGCATGAGCAGGGTAGGTCATGCAGGGCAGAGCCCAGAGAGTGGATGTACTCTGCAGACTAGGGAAGCAGAGGAAGAGGAGGTGGCATTCCTCCCCACAGCGCATTGTCTCTCAGGGGTCTGTCCGCATGCCAAGTGTGTCCCTTAGCTTTGCTGTGGTGGGAAGGCAGTACAGCTTCTGTCTGGCTTCTTCTGGCTTGGAGGTCAGCAGAGACAGCAGTGAGGTGGCCAGTCCAGCCCCATGAGGGTGAAGGACAGTTTCCCTGACATGGAGCACGCATGGAGCACGCTGGCTCTGTGGGCTGCAGAGGCCCATCACTGCTCCTGACCATGCTGGGGGCTTCCCAGAGGTGCTCACACTGGGAGCCACACCAGCCTTGTCCAGCTGTCCATGTGTGCCAAGGGGTGTCCCAGCACTGTGTGTCCGCAGTGTCCTCTGTGTATATATGTGGATATATGGTGCATACAGCAGGCTGAAGGTGTCAGCAGCTTTTCCTATGGTTGAGATGTCCTGTGGAGCTTTGCTGTGCTGTGTCCATGCCACTGTGTGAGACACCTCACTTGGCAACTTATGGGTTCTGAAGTTTGCACTGAAGTGTCAGCATTAGTGGCCCCAGGGGATGGGCCACCCACTCCCCTTGTCCTCAGTCCCTGTGCAGTGACTGTCTGTGTGAGGGGCTCCCCTGTTCTTGGCCTTTAACCTTCTCCAACTCTTTCTTCCAGATGTTTGGACCCCCCTCACTTATCCCTCAGATATTTACCCATGGAGAGCAGGTATTGTCCCGCTGGCGTTTCCCTCATCCTTCCTCACGGAGCTTTCTCGGGTCAGTGGGGACACCCATGGTGGGGTGTGAGGCAGCCTCTGGGACCAGCTCATGCCCAGGCCAGCAGAAGGAGGAAGAGGAAAATAGGAGGAGAAGGAGGCACCAGGCACTGCAGGGCAGATGGAGAGCTTGGTCCTGGACCCAGCAGGGGCTTAGGGACTGTCAGTTTTAGAGGGGAAGCAGATGAACTTCTTGAGCCAAATCTCATGGAGCTCAGATGCCAAAGCTAGGCAGGATCCTTGAGCGTGAGGAGAAGGAAAGGGCCAGAAGAGATAGAAGTAGCCAACAGGGCCAGTCTCAGCATTTCTCATTTGTATTTTGGAATGGTCTGCTCTGGGCTGGCTCTGGTTTGATCTGGCTGAGCTTCTCCCAATTCCAAGTTTGCCCAGCTACTGCCATGGGAGAGCAGGGCAGGGCTGAGGGCACTGGGAGGGAGGTGGGGGCACTGGCAGAACTGCCCCTGCCCAGCCTGCTGCAGTCAGCTACAGAGCCCTCTCCTGGCCCTCACTGCAGATGAGGCTGGGATGGGTTCTGAGGTGCCACCCAGACCCACCCCAGGCATCCCTGGGCAAAGGTGGGGGCTGCCCCCCAGCCCACACCTCCCCTTTCTCTCTCCCCATCTCCCCCCATCAGGAGTTCGCCTGCCCTGGTGGGCTTTTGCTGAGCCTGGGGTCTCCCACCTGTGCTGCACAGGGGGACCAGGGGGACCTGGCAGGGGCTGGACTAGGATTTTAGCCTCACATGCTCTTAGCCTCACCATCAGGGGCTGGGGGATGTTTCACAGGCACTGCTATGGTAAGTCTCTCCTACTCCACAAGCAGGGACCCTCTCACCTCCAAGGAGAGCCTCCTCTTCCCTCTTGCAGCAGAGAGCCCGGGCACCTTGCACCCCAGCAGCACCAGCCACTGCACCTCCCGCATCACCTGCCATGAGCAGGACCACGCAGGAGTGGCAGCAGGGCAAGGAGCAGGAGGGAAGGGAAGGGTTGCCCGCAGGCAGAGGCTGACTGAGGCTGCCGCTCTTCCCGTGCAGGCACCTGAGCCGGAGCTGGGGGAGCAGTACGAGGCGGTCTGCGACTCGACCTACAGCGAAGCCGAGTCGGCGGCTGCAGAGGTGCTGGATCTGCCTCTGCCCAGCTACTTCCGATCCCGGAGCCACAGCTACCTCCGCGCCATCCAGGCAGGCTGCTCCCAGGAGGAGGACACGGGCTCCGTCCGCTCCATCTCCCCGCCACAGACGGGCAGCCTCAGCGGCAGCAGAACCCTGCCCCCCAACAGCAGTAAGTGCCGGTCGCAATGAGGGGCCAGGGGGGCCAGGGGCCAGGGGACACTGCTGGGAGCTGTCGAGCATGCAAAGCGCTGGACTCAGGTTCCTGCATCCCCAGCCACGGCTGTCCGTGACTTCTGTGGGCTTATGGGGCCTCTGTGCTGGAGAGGGTGGCCAACAGCTGGATGCAAGTCCTGGAATGACAGGCTCTGAATTCTGCATCAAAAGAAGTGTCAGCAGCAGGTCAAGGGAGGGACTTCTCCCCCCTCTACTCTGCTCTCATGAGACCCCAGGAGCAGGGCTGCCTCCAGCTCTGGAGTCCCCAACATCAGAAGGACATGTCCAGCAAGTCCAGAGGAGGCCATGGAGATGCTCTGAGGGCTGGAGACCTCTGCCCTGGAGCCAGACTGGGAGAGCTGGGGATGTTCTGCACAGAGAAGAGAAGGCTTCAGGGTGCCCTTAGAGCACCTTCCAGTGCCTAAAGGGGCTCCAAGGGAGCTGGAGAGGGACTTGGGACAAGGGTCTGGAGTGACAGGGCAGGGGGAAATGGCTTCCCACTGCCAGAGAGAAGGATGAGATGGAATACTGGGAAGAAATATCACAATGTGAAGGTGGGGAGGCCCTGGCACAGGTTGCCTAGAGAAGCTGTAGCTGCCCTGTGCCTGGACAGGTTGGACAGGGCTTGGAGCAACCTTCTCTCATGGAAAGTGTCCCTGCCCATAGCAGGGGATGGGACTGAATGATCTTTAGGATTCCTTCCAATCCAAACCATTCTATGACTCCGTGCTGGGATCTGGCTGGCACGGCTGGCACAGGCTGTAGAGGTCCAGGAGAGCTCCATGTCTTTGTTCAGTCTAGCCAAACCTGAGCCTGAGTGCTGCAGCTGGACCCCCCTCTGGGATCCCCACCTTGCCCAGAAGCACTGGCCTCCCTCTGTGCCTCAACCCCTCCGGGGCTGTGGGGGCAGGGAAACCTGCAGCACAGGCAGCAGCCCTGCTGCCCTACACTAGGAATAGCATCCATCTTCCTCCTTCTCCTCGCCACAATGCATCTCTCGTTACTCCAATCCAGGCTGCTGTTGGCAGGTTTAACCTCTCTCTGAAACTCTTGGGAACAAAACTCCATCAGGGGTTGCACCAGCTTCCCTAGGGCCTGAGTGTATCCAATCTCTGCAGCTCCAGCAGCCAGACAGGAATTGGGGCTGATGGGAAGAGGGAGGGCAGGAGGTGTCTGCCTCGTCCCTCGGTGATGGAGGTGTGACAAGGCTTTGGGGCTCACCATGAACTTCTTTGCAGGTTCTTGCACAGGCAGGACTCCTGGAAACAAGTCTTTCTAATCAGAGCTTGGGAAAAAGACAACTGGTGAGAATTTGCCCCCTCCATATCCACAGGATTTGTGATTTTTCCCAGCAGAGCCACAGGAAGGTCTGACCCTGCCCAGGAGCCTGGGCAGCCTGGATCTGAGCTGATCATGGGGCTCCTGTGCCATCCAGGTGACAGTCCAACTCCACATCGAGGAGGAGGAGCAGTGCTGGGCTGGGTTTGCAGTCCAGTCCCTTCCCCTGCAGGCAGGGTGACAGAGATGACAGGCAGACAGCATCACCTTAGTGCACCCAGCCCTGGGGCTGCTACCTAGAGCCTAGTCTCAAAATCATCTAGAGTGAGATCCTGGGAGTTCACCCCCTGTCTGGACTGACTCCAACTACTTTTTTTCCCATGACAGAATCAGAGCAGCCATGTATGTGTCAACTCCTATTTTCCCCTCCCTATCAATGGAAACTCCAGTGCGGCCTTCCAGTATCTAAAGAGGCTTATTAGAAGAGAGATAGAGGGAATTTTTACACAGGCAGATACTGATAGGACAAGGGGAAATGGTTTTAAACTAAAAGAGGAGAGATTCAGATTGAATGTTCTTTACTCAAAGGTTAGTGGGGCATTGGAACAGGTTGCCTAGAGAAGCTGTGGCTTCCCCATCCCTGGAAGAGTTCAAGGCCAAGTTGGACAGGGCTTGATCTAGTGGAAGGTGTCTCTGCCCATGGCAGAGAATTGGATGAGCTTTAAGGTCCCTTTCAACCCAAATCATTCTGTGACTCTATGATGACAGATAGTGAGACCCTAACATCCCTGGCTGCAGGGTAAGAACAGGTCTTCTGCTGAGTTTCAAGGCACTAACGAGCCTTCCTGAGCCCCAGAGCCCAGCACCCTGTGCTGAGCCATCGCAGTTATCCCTGGCTGCAGATATTATTCATCCCTTCTCTTGATTAGGAATTACTATAGTGGACAAGAGCCTGGCCTCTCCCTCCAGTGTTAGTCAGGACGGACTCCATGTCCCAGGGTCAGGGTGAGGCTGCGGGCAACCCTGTTCTGCTGGTTTCTCTCCAGCCCGGCCATCTCTCCCAGTAGGCTGCTCCCAGTTCTGCACCAGCACGGGGCTCTTTCCCAGCCAGAGTTGGCTGTGCCGCGGACCGAGCCCTCCCCTTCCCCCATGGCCAGAGCACCCAGCACCTCTGGGATGACTGGGGGCTGCCTGCACTCCCTGTCAGGACCACTCTGCTCTCCCGCAGTGCTGCCCCAGGCACTCAGCACCCAGGTGGGAAGCAAGGAAGGCAAGTACTTTGCCCCAGGATGCAATTTTGCTAGGATGCTGAGGTCACTGGCTCAAGAAAGCAAGAATGGCAAGGACTGCTCAGACCCCACAGTGCTGGGAAAGCCCAGGAGGAAAGAGATGCAGAGCTAGGTTTCTGTCTCATCCAAAAATGAGCTGGTGCTGGCTGCTCCTGCAGGGAGCAGCACCACCCCGGCCCAGGGATGTGTTTGGCACATCCTGTGCCAAAGCAGGATCTGCAGCACTGGCTTCGATCCTGGGTCCATGTCTCTCCTGGAAAATGTGTGCATGGGCTGCACATGGAGATGCTGCCTCTGCACATGGTTCCTGAAGGCCTGGGCAGAGCCAACAACTCCAGCCATGGGAGCTGCAGTGTAGGCAGCCACTGTATTCTCTCTGCAGCATTTCAGCTGGTGCAGGAGGGATGACAGCACGCTCTGGAGAGCTGCTCAAGGAAGTTGACAGGTCCTTTTAGCTTTCCATGATGTTTCAAGACCCTTGATCTGCATCCCTTTGCATCATTTTCTCCAAGGCAGCCTGTGCCCTTCTCAGCTCCAGCCAGCCGTGGTGCTCCGGGTGAGGCTTGGATGTAACACAGGGTGTGAGGCGCTGAGGGCTCCCATCCCAGGAGCAGTTTTGGGAACTGGTTAGAAAAGGTGATACCTTGGCATTTCTGAACACTGTGGTGCCTGGACATTGTGCCAGGCAGATGCCAGAGCAGGCGGGAGGAATCCAGCACCTCATCAGGGCTGTCCTGTGCTGCTGGTAGTGTGGAAGCAGCAAGACCTGTTCCCCACAGGGACACCAGAGTCAGGTCCAGAGGGGATGGTAGCTCTTGGCACGAGTGATGGGGTGTTCAGAGCAGCCTCAGCACATCTGCTGTGAGCACAGCTGCCAGACCCACCAGAGTGGGCTGTTAGAGGGAGCCAGGCCAGAGCCCCGTCCCAGCAGTGGGCAGAAGGGGAGTGGGAAGCAGACACCAGAGGCCTTCATGCCTGGCTCCAGGGCTTCCCACCCAGAGATATGCCCAGACCCTTCCATGGCCTGCGCTGCAGGGTCATCACAGCTAAAGTCCACAGGATGAGGCAGAAACTGGAAGAGATCCCCTGTGAGGGATGGGTTGCTTGCTTAGCCCTGTCCCTCCTTCCTGCCACTGACTCTTCTATGCTTCTGTCCTGTGCTCTTCCCACCCAGCTCACCTCACCGCCACAGCCCACCCCTCTCCTTGCTGAGCTCTGTGCTGCTGCAGTTCCAGGCTAACACTGGGCAGCAGTAGCAGGTGCAGCACAGAAGGGACTTCCAAAATGCCTGGGTGCCACCTCTCTCTGATGTGACCCAGCAGAGATCTGGTGATTCACAGAACACCCTCCAGTCCTTCATGTTGGCTGCTGGGGCTTGGAGAGGAAAATGATTTTGATGAAGGGGTGGGGAGCAGAGAGGAGCATTTGTGGTTGTGTGAGTTCAGGACATAGGAGGCAGGAGACATATCTGGACAGCAGACAATCAGCCACCTGGGCTCAGTTCCCCTGCAAATCATGGAAGCATTTGAGTTGGAAAAGCCCTTTAAGATCGGAGTCCAACTGTTAACCCAACACTGCCAAGTCCATCACTAAACCATGCCCCTGAGTGCCTCATCCACATGTTTTCTGAACGCTTGCTTACAGAATTCATAGAGAGTTCACAGAATATTCTAAATTGGAAGGGACCCACACTTCTGGGGATAGTGCCTCCACCTCTGCCTTGGGCAGCCTGTTCCAATGCCTGACCACCATTTCCATGAAGCAGTTTTCTCTACTATTCAATCTAAACCTCTCCTGGTGCAACTTGAGGCCATTTCCTGTCATCCTGTCACTTCCTCCCTAGGAGCAGAGACTGACACCCACCTGGCTCCCCCCTCCTGTCAAAGAGTTGTAGAGAGTGAGAAGGTTCCCCCTGAGCCTCCTTTTCTCCTGGCTGAGCCCTCACAACTCCCTTAGCTGCAACTTGTGCTCCAGACCCTTCCCCAGCTCTGTTCCACTCCCTGGGCATGCTCCAGCACCTCAATGTCTTTCTTGCCATGAAAGGCCTGAAAGTGACCCCAGGATTGGAGGCATGGCCACAGTGCAGGTGGATGGTAACTGCCCTGGTCCTGCTGGCCACACTATGACTGGTACAAGCCAGGATGTCATTGGCCTTCTCGTTCACTTGAACACACGCTGGCTCATGCTCAGCACCCCCAGGTCCCTTTCCATGCATCTGTGCATCTGAGTGGTTAGTGGTGTAGGAGAGGGGCCTCCCGAGCAGCAGGTTGGTACCTCAGCTTGGCAGCATCAGTCTGGACCAACAGAGAGAAGTGGGTGCACCATCATCTGCAGGTGCTCATGGCAAGGCTCCAGTGCAAGACTCTGGGGTGAAACAACTGAGAGCCCTCACCTGCTTACATCTCACCCTCCTGCACCCAGAATCTGTGCACCAGCCCAGAGAAACGGGGACCACCATAGGCCCAGTTCCCAGAGAGGGGGTTTGGCTTTTGTCTCTGTTGGGACACATACTTAAGAGGCACCAGCACCATTTCAGAAGAGTGCCAGTCCCGGGGTCTATGTGGGACACACGGCCAGGGGAGAGCCCTGACAGCTGTCACACCTCTGCCACAGCTCCTCCCATTAATGCCTCTGTCACCGGCACATTACAAGGCAATTAGCTCCCACTTGACAGCCAGCGAGACAGATGACGAGCTGCCCTTGATCACCCTTAAACAAAGCTTTGTGCCTTGCTCAGCCGGATATTCAAAAGCCCCAGTGGAACCTATTCCTCTAATTGCCAGGCGTGTGGTGACAGCCGTGCCGGCTCGGCAGCATCACAAAGGGCTCCCCAGCCCCCGCTCCTACTTATTAGGGGCAGCTCTGGGAGTTGCTTGTTTAATAGACTACTTGCAATGCAGAGTGGAATATTTGTTATCCAGGGGAAACAAGAAAGCAGAGGTGAGCAAAGCAAAGACAGCAGGGAAAGCTCACACCAAGACGGTTCCTACCTGAGCTCTCTCCAGTCCCCACTGTGCCATCTGGTAACTCCATCCTTCCTCAGAGCATCCTGCCCTGGGATTCAGCAGCCTGATCCCAGAAAGCCCACGTGCCCAGCTCCTTACCCTGTGTCCAGATCTCTTGGAGGGAGGCCAAGGCTGCATTCATCTTCTGGCCCATCCACATGTCAGAACTTTGCCAAGCCCAGGCTGGGCATGAGAGCACTAACCAGGAGAGATACTCCCAAGGTTGGGACAGAACAGCTGCCTTCTGCCTCCCACCTACTTCCTGTCATCTTTGTGTTGCTTTTGTTTCCATTTTTATCACTAAATTGGAGAGCTGGCTCCCAGGCCCATGGCTTTGCTGGGAACCCTGCCCTACCCCAGGAGAAAGCAGGTGCCAGCCTGGTCCCCTGGCAGTGATGCTCTTGCAGGGGCAGCGGGGCGGTGTTTAGTGGAGGAAGGACAAAGTGCCTGCACATGTCTGTGCAGTGTCACAACATTGTGGTGGCCCAATCCCCAAGGGTTGTCTCGCTGTTTCTACAGCTTCTGGGAAAGCCATGTGTCTTCTGGAAAAGTCGTGTAGCTCTTCCTCCTCCTCTGTGCGCAGCGAACCTGGTTTCTGTGTGGCCGGGTGATTTCTGTTCCTCTTCTCTTGGCTGTCATGGCCTTCTCTTCTGTGTGGGGAAGAAGCAGTGGTGTGAAGGCAAAGGGAACTCACACCAGGCCAGGAGCCATCGCTCAGCCTGCGCACAAGTGTCCAGGGCTGAGGGATGAAGCACCACTGCAGCCCCTTCACTAATCACATTGGCCCACGCTGACCCCACATGGTCTCTGGGATGGACTTTCATCATTCCCTTCAGATTTTCTCCTTTTTGACCTAGATTTCATGTTCCAGAAATAGCTTTCTCTGAATTACAAGCAGGAAAGGGATTAGAGGGAGAGAGTGTGTGTCTGTGCGCGCACACACCAGGGAAAGATTTCTGTTGCACACTCTGTCAGTGCAAAGGAAAAAAGGGCACGTACACATGTTCTGTGATTTATTCATGTATTTGTGGGACACAAAGAAATTTATGACAGCTGTTTCTCTCCGCATTTGCCAGTTCATTTTTCACCTCTGATCTTTTCCTTGTTATTATGGAAACTCCACCACCACCCTGTGCCCAGCCAGCGCTACCTTTTCCCTTTTACCCAGGAAGCTGTACCATGGCCACAACCTCGCTCTCAGCTCCACCCCCAAACCCAAACCATTCCTGTCTTTCTTTGCTTGGTGCTCTTCGCTGCCAGATTTCAGCTTTTTCACAGGCACCAAGCTCACTGCCTGCTGCAGACACATATCTGGCACCCAAAAACAGTTGCAATGGGTTTGAGTCCCACAGAAATATCACTCACACAGATCCCCAGGAAGCGAGGAGCTGCAGCCACACACGGTGCTGTGCTGGCACAAACAGATGCAGGGGAGGTGAGCATAGCTCCAAGGTCCTGGCCAAGCCTGCCTTCTCCCAGCAGGGATCATCTACAAAGGAGCAGAAACAAAGGCAGTTGCCAGCATTTCCCTTTGCTGCTTTTATCAGTCTTGATAGCAGGAAAGGGAGTCAGTAGTGCTGACCTCTTGGGAGAGGAGAAATCAAAGCACCAAGGCTCATTTGGGGCCTCTGGAAGGTCAGCAAGAGGAATCCATGCATGATGCTGGGTGGGGGGCAATTGTCCATGTACGCAGACACCTGAGGCCTCTCCTCAGGCCAAGGGGCCTGGTGCCATCCCCCCACACTGGCCATCCTTGTGAGCCAAGTGAGCACAGAGCTGCCCTGGCACCAGACAGCCTCAGGTGCTGCTTTGTGTCCCTCTCTGTGGCTCCCTGTGGCCACAGGGCTCAAGCCATCACTGGGGCAGCAGCAACCCATGGCCTTAGCTGAGGCACACACAGCTGTGCCAGGAGAACTGGGCTGGGTGGTGTTGAGTGAGGCCATGCAAACAGCCTGGAGCATTTGCAGGATGTCAGACAGCATATGCAAATGAGGGTTTCTTTGTATGTATTTCTCTTGTTTGGCATTGCTTTTCCTCTCCTTCATGTTCTTCCATTACCTTTTCCGTCTACCGAGCCATGTCGTGGGTATTCCTGTGGAAGAGTTTGGCTCAGGGCTTTGCAGTCCATGTGGATGCAGGGCTCTCAGTCCTGAGCTGCTCCCCAGTCCTCACCTGGGAGCCCCTGAATTGAAAACAAGTTTCCTTGTTTTCTTTTGTAGGCAGCGGAAGGGGGAGGCCCTGGGCTGTTGGTCCCCAGGCTCAGGGCTGATGCTGCGACCAGATCCTCCTTCAGCCCCATTATGCTGCTGCTTCCAAAAGCAGAAGCAGCAAATCTGCAGCAATTAGGTCTCTCAGCACCGAGGGGGGCGACGGCTCAGCGTGTCAGCTCAGTGCAGTGTTTCCCACGGCACTTTGATTGCTCCTTGCTGCAAGACTAGCCCTTCTCCGAGAGCTGGGAACCCAGCGAGTCATCAATAAATCACAGCATCCAAGGAGCGATGGTAGCAAGCGAGGAGCCATGCTGTGGCACACGTGCTGCTGGCGGGAGCCACGTGGCAACACCGCTGCCCGCACAGGGCAGGGCCAGGCACCCGCGGGCAGTGCTGCTGGGCAGTGCCCACACCATGGTGGGCTGACGGGCACCCGCTGCCCATCTCAGTCAGACACGATATGGTGTGGCTCTGGTCTTGCAGAGGTATCTCCAGCCCCACGTCAAGGCGAACTTGGTGCTCAGTTCCGTGTGTCTCAGAACAGGATCGGAGGGATGGAGCTGGACACTGCTCCAGCACGGAGCACGTCTGTGCCCAGGGTGCCAACTCGGGGTGGCTCTGCCCAGGCAGGTTCTTCCCGCAGCCTGCACACTGTGCCAGCCCCACTCCCCTCTGCACACTCATCCTCCATCAGCCCTGCTCAGGCAGCCCAAGGGGAGGCACAAGGCACAGCCCCAAGCACAGCACCCGCACCCAGTGAGGCTCCACTCCCCCTCCCCGTGCCCATCGGGGCAGAACTCCACCAGCAAATCTCTCGTAGCAGGGAAAAACACCCTCAAGGAAAACCTCCCCGTCCCGCTGTGTGCTTTCCATGTATTTCCCTCTGCCCCGGAGGACTCCTCTCGACAATCCTGCAGCAGGTGCGTGGCCACCGCCCGCGCGGGT
This sequence comes from Oxyruncus cristatus, assembly GCA_013399855.1. Taxonomy (NCBI): domain Eukaryota; kingdom Metazoa; phylum Chordata; class Aves; order Passeriformes; family Cotingidae; genus Oxyruncus; species Oxyruncus cristatus. The sequence continues at coordinate 266,236 of VXAY01003172.1, forward strand.
CCCACCCGCGCCCAGCGGCGGGGGCAGGAGCGGCTGGAGTGGGGGGAATGCGAGCGTTCTTTCATCCAAACGCACGTTCGGACGTGGGTGGAGCCGGGGCCGCGCTGGGGAAGATGTCACCGCGACAAGGAGACAAAGCTTCCGCGTGCAGTGGGAGCGGCGCCCGCTTTGTTCAGCAGCGCCCGGTTCCCCCCGAGGCAGCGGGAGCGGCCAGCGCCCCCTCCCCTCGCGCCCTCGGCAGCGAGCGGGACGCGGGG
>VXAY01003172.1:266826-307715 GCA_013399855.1 Oxyruncus cristatus
CCGGGCCCAGCATGGCTGCGGGCGGGGGTGCCGCCCTCTCCCTCCCTCGCTGCTGCTGCTGCTCCGCCGCTTGCCGGGCCCGCCGCCCCTTCCGCTTCCCACGCGCGTCCCGGCCCTCCGTGGGACCCGCTGCCGCGCCGCTCGGCTCCGGGGTGGGGAGGGGTGCGGGGGGCTGCTCCATCCTCCCCCGCATGCCGCCTGCGCCGCGGGCCGGGCGGGCTCTGCCCCCTCTGCCAGCCCGGAGCGCCGAGCCCGCTGTCCCCGACCCTGCGGGGGCCGTGCAGGGTCGGGCCGGGTGCCTAGCCCAGTGCTTCGGGCCCTTGTGGAGACCCTGGGTGCTGGAGGGAAGGAAGCGGCGCTTCCCTAAGTGTGTTCCTTGCCGGGGAACACGGGCCCCTTCTTTGGCGAGGTGTTCGGATTCTTCCGAAAAAGAAAAGGGAATTGCCTGGGCGAGGCACGAAGCTGAAGGCTGACATTTCACAGCATAGAGAGCTGGCACCTCCCGGCCAGAGCTGGCTCTGGAAAGTCTCTTTTAGCCTGGGAGAACAGATCCTGGTTGAAGGTACCTGGTGTAGCACCCCAGCCTCGAGGTGCCCGACCTGTCCAGGAGCTGAGGTTGAATCCCTCCGGATTTAGCTGCAGGTGCAGCTCAGCATTGGTGTGCCGTGCAGGAGGGTGGGGATGTTAGGGTTGGTTGTGAGTAGTAAGTAAATGTGGCTCTTAATTTCTACTCCAGTCTTCAATGAGAGGCTCAAAACGGAGGATTATGTGCAGGATGCTGTTGCTAGGACTAATATTACTTGTTCTGTAAAGGACCTTGACCCCAGGGTGTGTTTTAGAGACAGGAATGAAATTGGGACCTCTGAATCCTGGGCTTTAGCTCATCATTTGGGGAAGGAAAAGAAGAAAAGGGAAAAAAAACGCCACAGCGTGTGGCATTGGATCCTAAAATAAATCCCAATCATGTGGGATGTTAACAAGCCAGATTGCCAAGTCGTGTAAGTTGGCAGACTTGACTCCAGAGGGTCCAAATTACTTTGCTGGTAATTCCTCTTCAACAGGAATTTGGTGCTATGAAGTTACATGTTCTTGAACATGGGGAGAAAAGTAAGTTTAACTAGTGATCAAATCCAGTCAGCTTGCTTTCAGATAAAGTATTGATGTACATGTACCTTGGTATTCAGAAGAGGGCTACATGCAGAATTTTTGATATTTTGCAGTCGTGGATAACCTAAAAATTCTTCTGTAAGGTGCAAGTGCTAAACTGCCATCTGCTATTTTTGCATCCAGCTTGCTACTTCTGTCCCATTTCTGTAGTGGTAGTGTAAGTTTGTGGTATAGTGAGGACGCTGAGATCTGTAGGGTGACCCTGGAAGTGCTGGGCACTCTGCCAGCTTGGAAGGGACAAGGAGACCCTGTGCAGCCTCTACCAGACCCTGGTCAGCAAAGGTGATAATGGAAGAACTTGATTTCTGTAATATGTGGATTCTCTGTCAGGAGAATACAATGGAATTTGGTCCAGTACGGAGCACTGGGAGGCCAACATGTACCTGTGTGGAACCGTAGCCGGTGTCCCAGCACATACTGTCAGCTTGTGTTTCACTCACAGCTGTGTGCAAGTGAGTCCTTGGATACTCTGGTGCTTGATCTGTGCGTGCAGTTTAGATTTGTGGGCACTTCTGATGACTTTGCTCAGGGCTATTCTGCTCTTCCAGTCTAATGCATGGGAGACCAGCTTCTTGTGAGCTTGTTCCTAGCTGTGTGTGCTGCCAGAGCAAGAGAACTGTAAAAGCATGTAATGGATAACTAATAACTGCCAGGCACTTACAAATAACTGTGTGTCAAGTCTTGTCTCCCATATGGATTTTCCTGTTATCTAAGCCCAGACTTCTGTAATTTGGAATTAGTTCACTGGACCCTGTGAAAAGTCACTCTGTGACATTTAATTTTTCTAATAACCCACACCATGCATGCCTGCAGAGGGAAGGCATCAAGCAGGGCTTGCTTGTGCCTCTTTAGCTGGTCTTCTTGCTCTGTGCAACCTGCACAACAGCCTCAGATATTTTTTAATGGATTGAGGAGGCCTAATTGGATTCAGAGCAGTGCAAGTTACAGGGACATATGTGAGGTGGAAGGATTAGGGCTGTGCAGGCGGGTGGCCTTGTTCAAGAAAAATCCACTTTAATTTCTGCAGTGAAAAGTTGTCAGTGTGTTTCCCATCAGAGCAGATTTAAAAGGGAGGGGAGCTAAGTATGATTGCTGTTCACTGTGAAGGACGATTAGAACTGTCGGATAAAGTTCTCTGAGGGCTGTAGTTGCGCTTGGGGATGAGAATGGTGAATTCTCATCTGGGTCTCTCCAGAACAGTCCATGAAAGATTGAGTTTATCCTTCCCTTCTCTCCCAGTCTCCATGCCAGCCTGCCACCTTGAGAGAGGGAGAAGTTGGGTACAGAATGATGTCAAACCAGGGTTTGACATAAGCTGCCTTTAAACAAGTGGAAGTTTGGGGGGATTTGCAGATGGACTTGTTTAGGAGAGAATATTTATGAGAGTGGAAATTCTGTCTGCTTCAATTTGTCTTGCAGAATTAATTGTGTTTAGTGCAGATGGGTGCAGTAAGTGAACCTTCTGTCCCCTGGAGAAGCCAGGGGCAAGAGGAACAGCAGCCCCATGGCTGAAGTCGTGACCTGGTTCTCAGCCCTGTGCTTCACTTCTGCCCTGCCAGAGTCTGGTTTATAGATCCAAAAGGCACCATTGCAACAGCATTTGTGATTTCCATTAGAACCAATGAGCTAAGCGCTAGTCTGCTGTCAAGGACAAGTGACAAACAGTCCTGGAGGAGTTAATGGTCCCTCAGGACCGGAAACTGTTGGATTTCTGGAGAGGGAGAGGGCCGTGGGCTATGCACTGCCGGACCTCTTCAAAAACTTCTGTACATTTTAATACTGTGAAGGAAGACACCTGAGTTTTGATTCTCTCCTACTTACCTTCTTGCTGCTGAGCTTAGTCTTGCACTGTGAATTGCCAGTAAAGGCATGTGCCAGAGGGGCACATGCACCTACTGGGATAGAGGCAGGGTGCCCGATGCCCTCACAGGTGCTGCAGCGTCACATGAGCAGACAGTGCACACAGGAGCTGTGTTATCCCCACTGCTCTGCAGAGCCTCAGGAGGGTGAAATTTGTCAGCTCTGGCAACACCAAGGAATTGAAACCAGTCTCTAAAGGGACTCACCTGAGATAGGCTTGCTTCGACAGCAGTGCTCAAAAGGGGAACACTGTGAAGGTGCATAAATTTTAAACCTTAGCACCCTTATTTACATCAGGGATGTGTTGACAATCAATCTTGTGTATCCTGTTTAGTGCTCTTCATTAAGACATGCAGGTTTCACTGCAGTGATCTCTTCTGAACCTTGTTCTAAGAGATCAAAGCTTAAGCTGCTGTTTTGTCTCTCCAGTTTGAAGTCAACTGAGAAACTTGAGTGGTGAATGTTTCGAAGGTAAATTCTTACCTGTGGCACAGGTCTGTCAGAGCTGGAATTAAAGTGAAGATCAGAAGTTGCTTAGGCCTTTTTACTGATGCACTGTCATAATGGAAAGTGATGTTTGATGAAAGCCAAAAAGTATTTCAGAGTTGATAAAAGGGAATTCTTATTGCAAGTTGTTGTCATAAGATGAGTCAAACTTTTTTTTAAGTATTATTTGTCTTGGGTTTTTTCTGTTCTGGGCGTGGTTGAGATCTTGATGAACAGAGCCCAGCCAGATATCTGCTGTGTTCAGAAGGGAACTCCAAGCCTAAACTTCTTACGCAGAGCGGACATATCTACAAATGCTTTAAAATTGGGACGTTAAAGCGTGGATGTTACATCCCTCTGAAGCCCTACACATAAGACCGCTATTTGAGTCTAGCTTCATAGAGAAAGTGTCCCAAAAGCTGTTGTGGAACTGTCCCCAAGGGAGTCCCTGGACCCTCTCCTGAAGGCCTCTGTTTTGCTGTGCCCTGCCTGCTTGGCTGCCAGACTAGTCAGTGCTGCTCCTGTGGAGAACAGCATGTGTGGGAACCAGCACATTATTGCAGAGCTGTGAGGTCACTTATGAAGCTGTTTTGTTGGGAAGTCTCCTTTTCCTTGTTTGAACCCTGAGGCTTTTCAGTTTTTCAGCTTGGCCCAAACGTGGGGTCTGAAGTCACAACAGTTCTGTCCAGGACCTCTCCCAGGTTTTGGTGTGCTCTATTGAACAGCTGCCGGTGCTGTCTTGTCTGACCTGCCACTCCAGCAGTGGGCCCTGGGCTGGGAATTCTGGCCTCTTAGCACTGTTGCTCTGAGCAAAACAAGCTCCCTGGCAGTGCAGGACTGCTGTAACACCCAGCTTGTACAGTGGGGACTGGAACTTTCCAGGTAGATTTGAGGAGATGAGTACTGCTCAAACAGAGCTGGAGAACTCTTCCCAGTGCCTGAAAAGCTGCTCCCTTGGAAGTAAAAGGGTGTTGGACAGTGCTTGCACCTCTTTAGCTCTGGTCCTGGACAAAGTAGCTCCTTTATTTCCAAAGTATTGAGTTTCAGTGACCCTCAGTGAGCCAAGAGCCAGGCCTCGAGCGGAGGGAAAGCAGAGCTCTGATCACCAGCAGCCTGTTGCCTTGGCCAAGGCACTGTTGCTGTTGGCCTTTGCGCTTGGCACCAGGCTCCACATCTGCGTCTTGCTGTCACCCTGCAATCTTGTCAGCCATTCCGGAGGCACTGCTGCTAACAGTGCTGTTACCCCACGCATTAGCTTTTATCACTGCTCTATTAAGGTCCTCGCTAGAGATGAGTGCTGCAGAGTGCCCCAGGTTGCTAAGGGGAGGCTGCCAGGGCTGCCCTTAGAGGATTTGTTCTTGCTCGAGTCAAACACTAACTCGGGCTGACTGGGGGGGAATCGGGGCTTTGGGGAGGGGAAACAAAAGGCTTGGATGGAGATGTGTCAGTAGTCACCTTGCCTGTGGCTGCTGCTGTGAATGCTGTTGCCCGTCAGCTGTGCCCAGCTGTGTGAGTTAGGTGAACACTCTGGTCTGATAGTCCCATGTTCCATCTGACTCACTGTGTCCCTGTGCAGGCACCAGCTGGGAGGGATCCCTGATTTCTGGCTGTTCATCTGTGTGGTGCTTCAATTCCTGTTTGCAGTGCTTCTGCGGGACAAAGATGGCATCAGGACTGAAGAAATCTGCAGGGTTAGGAGATAAAAGGGAGGCAGGAGTGGCCTCCTCAGGGCAGTGGGGTGGGGGCCAAGGACTGGCCTACTGTCCCAGGAAGCAAGCAACAGGACAAGAGGATGTAGTTAAGCTCTGCCAGCAGTTTAGGTTGGACATTAGGAAAAATTTCTTCACAGAAAGGGGAGCTAGACACTGGAAGGGGCTGTCCAGGGAGGTGGTGGAGTCACCACCCCTGGAGGTGTTTAAGCAAAGACTGGATGTTGCACTCAGTGTGCTGGTCTAGTTGACAAGGTGGTGTTCAGTCACAGGTTGAACTGGATGATCTCGGAGGTCTTTTCCAACCTTAACAATTCTGTCGGACCCCGGCAACCGTGGGCTGGTGCTGGGAGATGCCCAGTGCTTGTGAGCAGTGGATTTCCCAGGGCCGCACAAACAGGACAGGACAGGACTGCCCTGCTCGCGGGGTCCCTCGGGTCTGCCGCGGTGCCGCTGTCCCGGGCGGGGTCCCTCGGGTCTGCCGCGGTGCCGCTGTCCCGGGCGGGGTCCCTCGGGTCTGCCGCGGTGCCGCTGTCCCGGGCGGGGTCCCTCGGGGCTCCTCGGGGGAGGGCGGCGGCCCCGGCCCGGCCCCGGCCGCGCTTTGCGGCCGTCGCGCTTTGCAGCAGGGCCGTAGGGCGAGGTGAGCGTGGGCCGGGCCGCCCCCGGGGAGCTGCCTGGGCAGGGCTCCGTGCCCGGCCGAGCTGTGCCGGGGGAGCTCCGGCTCTTGCTCGGAGAAAGCGCCCTGTGCTCTGTCTGTGTGCGGGGACAGTGGCCAGCCTGTCATCCCGGCCGTCCAGGGAAGGGAACGGAGCTGGGGGAGGGGCTGGAGCTCAAGTCTGATGAGGAGCAGCTGAAGGGGCTCAGTCTGGAGAAAAGGAGGCTCAGGGGGGACGTTCTCGCTCTGTACGACCCCCTGAGAGGAGGGGAGGGGGGGGGGCCAATCGGGCTCTGCTTCCAGGTAACAAGGGACAGGATGAGAGGAAAGGGCATCAAGGTGTGCCGGGGAGGTTTAGGTTGGACATCAGGAGGAATTTCTTCACAGAAAGGGTGATTAGACATTGGGATTGCCTGCCCAGGGAGGTGGTGGAGTCACAGTCTCTGGAAGTCTTAAAGGAAAGACTGGACTGCCATGATTTGGTTTTGACAGGGTGGTGTTCGGTCATAGGTTGGACTCTATCTCAGAGGCCTTTTCAACCTAATTGATTGTGTGATAACGGCCCCTTGTACAAAGGGAATGAAAGTGTTGCCTGTCCTTTTCCCTTGTCCAGGCTGTGCTCAGCCCATCCCGCAGCAGTGACTGCCCGGGTGACACTGTCCTTGCTGTGTACCAGCACACATGTGGCACAGCTCCCCTGAGCTCACTGACAGAGCAAAGCAGAGCCCAGGGTAATGATGCTGTCCCAAATCAAAGGACAGAACTGGGCCAGCCATTGCAGCTTCTGCACTGGTGGCAGCAGTAACTTTGAAGCACTGCCTGCTTTCTTCTGGCACTATTTGTGTGCTTACCTTTGATTTACTTTTTTTCAGCAGCTCTGAATATCTTTAGTGTTGGCGGAGGCAGCTCTAAAAATAACTTTAGAAGCTGGTTAGTTCTGCTTCTGCCTGGTTACTTTCCTTTCTGTAGCTAATGGCTTTTTCTACTGCAGTAAGTCATGTTTTCTGCTCTGTTCTAGTTCTTGCTCTGTTAGCAAACATCCCCTGGTTTTGGGTGATGGTGTGTTCAGGCAGCAGGTGCACATGATTGCAGTTCTGGGTGAACGAGCTGGTAAACCAGAAACAGTGAGGCCAGAGTGAACTAAAAAATGACCTGCAGCCTTTTGAAGAGTTGCACTCCAGCCTGCGAAAGCTGGAACCACTTGGGTGCTGCCTGGGAGAAGCTGTGTGCAGGAAGGTATGTCTGCTGTTTGAACCAACTGTTTTCGCTGGTGGCAGAGACTTGAAGTCCCATTGTCCCATTTCTCAGATGTGTGCCGGAGGATGCCTTGTTTTTAATGGCAGAGTGAATCCCAGCAGGAGCCCCCGTCACTGTTAATGCCTTACCTCAAGTTCTGCCTCTGTGTGTGAAATAACTGCACTTGACTGAGATGTAGGAGCTGGAATTGTTTTGTACAAAGACTCATTTGAGTGAATTATGACTGAGAAGTGCTTCCACTGCAGTTGTGAAGGTACCAGTTAAATCTTTTATACTAATTCTTATAGTGTGATGCTTTTCAGCATTTTTTTTAAGGTGACTCAGTTTTAGCCAGCTGTGCCTCTTATCACAAAGCAGCTGTTAACCAGATTGCTGCCCAACCTCCACATGCGGTGAGTGCACCAGTACTAGGGACCTGTGTGCTCTGTCTCCCCTGCCAGTAGTGAAGGCCTCACTCTACCATGGAATTGCAGAAGAGCACAGTAGGCCTGCTCACAGGAGCTGTGGGAAGCAGCATTACCTGTGAAGGTTTAATCTCCAGCCAGAGCGTGTGCTGTGTTGCTGTGCTTGAGCTTCTGTGTCGGTGCAGCTCTCCTCGCTCCAGGTGCCCTGACTTTGTGCTGTGCCTTACACCTTCAAGCTTGTTTTCTAGGAAAGTTTACACTCAGCTTGTTCCTGGCCTGCTGCAGCTTTTAGGCTTGCTTGAGAAAAGACAAATGTGGGAGATGTACAGAGTGTAGCTGGTCTTTATTGGGCTGAATCTAGTGGAGGTCCCTAAGGCTAAGAGCCTGACTGTGGTACGCTCCTAACAGTGCGGGCTCTCCCTGGGGAATTTATATGAGCAGTGTGTTGTTCCTGGCCACTCTGGAGCAATAGAGCAGCTGCCTTATCTCTGGGACTGCAACAAGTGCTTCCTGATTAAAGTGCACTGTAGGATGGAGATCAGTCAGGGTCACATTTGGCTTAATGTACCCACAACTTAACTGACACTAGCTGAGATTGCTCTTGTGTATCTCTGGGGTTTTTTCAGCCTCCAAATCAGTGTGCATACTTAAAAGATCTTCTTCATATCATCTTATCTTCATATCATCTTCTTCATATCATCATATCTATCTTCAGATCTTCTTCATATCATCTATTCCAAACCCCGAGTATGCTTCATCCTTGAAGGTGGAGACTTAGCTGGCATGAGTCACTCTGGATTGATGGCCTGGGGTTGGTTTCTTTTGTGTGCCCCCACACACAGGAGTGTCTGCTAATTGTAGCAGGCTGAAAGGCACTTCATCTTGGGGGCTTTCCTTGAGCGTGATGTGCTGAGCGGTCTCCTAAGGATGTAGGCAGGCTCCAGTGGAGAGGAGAACTTGATGTGAGGGGAGATGAAAAATGATTGCAGAGATCCAAGCTGTGCTCAGTGTTCTGTAGAGCTGGACGTGGAGCTGATGATATCATGGGGTTTCCAGTCTAGGAGGACTTTTGTACTTAGCCATGGTTTGGGGGTTTTGGGTTCACCTGTCGGGTTAAAGGCAAGGTTTTTATTGTTGGAACGATATCCTTTCTATAACAGCTTCTCATATTTCTGTTAATTACTACAGTTCCAACTACAAAAGAGCTTTCTCGTTCTGATTGGCCTCCTCCTGTTTCAATTCAGTTGTGTTGCTGTGCTGCCATGGATACAGTCATGATGTCACAAGCTGTGGCATCACTGAAAAGTGAGTGGGAGGCAGTTGTTCATGCTCCCTCTCCTCCACCCACCCCAGGAATCAATAGCTGGGAGCAGCAAACAGAGCAGTTCAATAGATTTCAGTGAAGATTCGAAGCTTTTTAAATGAGCCTGAATTACAGCTGTGATTTTAAGGCTGTTACTCCACTACTGATGACATAAAAGATGTAGTATACCCACCTTCTCAAAACTGTCTTCATCACCATGTCTGTTGTTGAGCTCACTTACATAAATAAGTGGAAGGAAATCCCAAATCTCCAGTGATTGCTGTGCTGCTGCACTTGAGCCCTGTTGGCAAACACTTGTGGTGCTAAAAACCTGGGCACATCCTGGGCACAGTGCTGGGCTTGGTGCTGCCTGGATTGGGGGACAGGTACAGTGAGGTGGATTTGCCAGCTCTGACATCAGTTAGAAAAGCTGATGAATCACCAGGGTGGCACTTGGAAGAATTTTTGGGGTCTCTTGCCTTTCCAACCCTTCTGAGATAGCTGTTTCCACTGTGGGAATACTTAAGCACGCTGTGGGATTAGCTGGGCTGCTGAGAGCCAATGGTCTTTGTGTGGGATCAGTGGAGATGGTGATGTAGCAGAGAATTGGGCTTATTTCGTGGCTTAATTCTCCTCCTTGCTAAAACGATGGGAGCTTCCTATTTGCTGAAATGCCATGACTTGTCACCAAAGGACTATGAAGATGCATTTTGTTCAGCTCTGTGTCTTTTCCATGCATTTGTCTTCCGCTTTATCTATTTTTTTGTAAGGGATCTGGTTGAGAGCACAGCACAGTGATCCTCTGTCTTGAGCTGTAACAGCCCCCTCAAATATTAACTAACCTCCTCCTGACGATTGGGAGGCAGGATAGTGTCAGTGCGTGGCCGAGCAAGCAGGTAATATTCTCCAGCTTTGTCTTTTTTTTTTTACGAAGCCCCTTTTGATAAGGGACTTTGTCATACCTGTCACAGAAGCATGTTATCTGTAACTATTCTGCTTGTAATATTTGATGTTAGGGAAGGGACATGCAGATTTTCCCCATATGTGTGGTGTCTCTGGGTGAGACTGCAGTACTCTCACAGTGCTGGATGCTGGTCCCCTTTGCTCAGCAGGGACCCCGTGCAGGGTACCTGCACAGTTTGGCTTGGACTGCTCTGAGTTACCATCTCTCAGGGCTGGCACTTGCTTGGCAAGCACAGCAGTACGTCATCTCTCTTGTCTCTGTTTCAAGCAACCTTGTATTTAGACAAAAAGGACAAAACTTCCTGTAATGTGTGGGCTGAAACAAGTTGACTTTTTCAGTGTGAGAAAAATTTTTACGTATTTTCCTGAAAGGATCAAAACTTCTCAGCAGAACCGCTGGAAAACAAGACTTTATTTTTTTTTTGAATTTGTCTTCTGAACTGCAGGGTCTTTAAGATGGAAGGGTAGAACAGTTCATAGCATGAAGACAAAGTTTTTTTCACTTTGTCTGTTCTTTGGAATGTTTGATATGTGTTCTGTTTAGGGGGAAAATGTGACTGAAAGGCCAATTGCATTTGAATCATTTGAATTTTTAGTGCTGCTGTTCTTAAAATAGTACCTTTAGCCAACAGCAGCTAAAACCTGCTTTTTAACCACTATTAGTTTAAAACTATGGAGAATAGGAATTGTTTTCATTCTCTCCTGTCCCTGGTCACATCTGTCCTGATGGCCATGAGGTCTGTTGACCAGCCCATTCCAAGGCTACTTGACTCTGACTTTCAGCACTAGTTACAGTAGAGGAGAAAATGAGTGCATGGAGGTCTGAGGTTGACATCATCTACAACTGCAGTGGGCAGACAAATGCAGTTCAGGAAAGGAGCTAAAAGCTCGTCTACAAACTGTGCACGGTTTGTAAGTTTAGCTGTATTTTAGCATGTTTTCCATTTTCAGTGTGTGTAGAAAACTACCTCATCTATGGGAAGGGGAAGATGAAGTTTCCCTTAATACACCAAAACAGCTAATTCCCAAGTATTTAGAGACTTCCACTAAAGGCTATGAATAGATTGCTTCCTGGAAGGAAACTAGTTCTGTCCTTAGTCATGGGCTTGTCTAAACAGTTAGCCCTATCAAATTCCCTTAATACATGAGCAAGTTGCTGTGAAGTGGTTTATTCTTATAGAATAGGACTCCATGGAGTTCCTTATCTCCCAAATTTGTGCCCTAGGGGGTTAACTGGGGAGAATTCTGTGGATGAGTCTGTGATTAGATGGCCTCTGTTGCTCTGTTCCTAGGCCAGTGATGACTTCTGGGAGTGCCATCAGATAACCTGACCACTATACCGTGCCCACTGCTAGACTCTGAATAATGCAGTATATCCTGCAAATCTGTCAGCAGGTGCTGTGTAGACTGCTTTTGTACCTGTCTTTCAAAAATGTGAAGAACCTGACTGAATTAATGGTCCTGTGTGGGAGAGCCTGGAAGCTATTCTCCTTTCCCTGTTGCTTCTGGCAGGTATCTTATGCAGGTGACAGCTGGGGTTATCCAGCTCTGGAATGGGCTGGATGGGAGGAGCTCTGAGTGGCACATCACTGGGTGTTGCTTTTTACATGGTTGCTGCTACAAAGCCAAAGGAAAATGAGGTCTGTGTTGTGCCACTTTGGGGAGCGGGAAATTAGGAGAGGCAGAGACCTTGTCCTCTGCTACAACAGTGCAAGTGCCGGTGCACCAGCTTTCCTGCCTCCTGGTCTGCAGCCTCTTGCTTGCTTGCATTGACCACCTTAGACTGCAGTGCAGGTGTTTTAACCTTGTGATGTTCTTTTCCACTCTGCCAACCCCCTTCCCTCAGTACCTGCAGGTTTCTTGAACCCCTCAGGTGGGCTCAGCTGGCCTCTGAAAAAGGAAAAGAAGGAAAAGCTGAGGTGCTAACCAAGATAGGATGAGTGTTTGAAGGTCAGAACAGAAACATAAAACCTAATATTCTGCAAATTAATGTGGTGGTCTGGTGAGTTCTCTGAAATTCAGACCTGTCATTCAAGCAAGTTTTAAAAGCTGTCCTAGTAGAAGGTCGTCACCTGTCCACCTAGGATGGTGCGGAGTGTCCAAACTTAAAGGGAAGAGTGAGTGGGCAATGACAACTTTTGTAGCATAATTCTGCAAAAATATATTTGAGAGGGAAGTGGCACTCCTGCCTGAAAGATAAATTGAAAATTGCTATAAGTCTGTCTGGACGTTTTTCCAGCACTGAAGTTTTGGGCATTCTTGCAGCAGGAGCTGGTTCAGGGTTGTGACACCGAGTGCTTGTGCAGATTGTAAGTCAGCAGACTGCCTGCTACAAGCCAGGACCTGGAGAGAAAATCACGATGTTGTTGTTGTGTGTGATCTCTGATAAAGGCTGTGAAACCAGAGCTGCCTGATCCTGTTGCAAGCCATGGCTGCGTACAGGTAACAGCTCCTGCAAGCTTCACCCGGAGATGGAGGTTAACAAATACAGATTTGTGCTCAAAGCAAAGAAGGGATGCTGCAGAGCTTGCAAGTGCTCTTAAGCAGATGACTAAAGGTGAAGTTACTTAATGTCCGGAAGCCTTAGGTTCTCACCTGGTTAAGCTGCCATGCTTCAGATTTACAGAGTAGGACGTTTTCTTTTTTTTTTTTTTTTTTGTGTCTCTTCATCTCTTCGTAACTTCTGGACAGAGAGTGGCAAAAGACAACAGAGTAATTCCTGCCACTTTGAAGAGAAATGCATTTGCTTGGTCTTGTCCATGCTTCTCTAACCCCTCAGCAGAAGGAAAATACCTGAGTGAGCCAAGGTCTGCCTGCGCTCTTTACACTCGCTCTGAGCACTGTGTGTTGATATGGTGCCACATGTGGGGTAAGCACAGAGTGGACAAGGGTGGCACTTGACTGCTTTCACTCTTAAAGATCTCCTTGTCTAGCCAGTGACACGCTTCAGGACTGTGAATCACTTCTGTGTCAGTATTTGCATATTTTAGGCAGACTTGGTGCACAGTGGGTTGTGCAACACTGTGAGAAACTTTAAAGCTCAGAGGGAAGCACAGCTGGTAGTGCTATCAGGCATCGCTTGGTCCGTGCTCCTGAAAGCAGAGCTGACAATTTAACTGTGTTAAGGCTGGCTGGTGCTTAATCCTGTTTGCGAGATTGCAAGAAACTCAGGAATAGCTGGTAAGCTTGAGAGCCTGTACACCTGGCCCTAGAGGTGGTGGGAGGTGTCCCTGCCCATGGCAGGGGTTGGAACTGGATGGTCTTTAGGTCCCTTCCAAACAGAATCATTATGGGATTCTGTGTAACCTCCAGCACTGTGTCCCTAGAAGCCGTAACTTAAGCCTGTGACCAGGTTTTCCAAGTCCTTTGACGTTTTCATGGGGAGCGAATGTTTTCAGGAGGAAGCTGGTCTGTGCTGGTTTTGGAGATACCTGTGTGTGCTGTACTGTGACATGGGCACACCTATGGTCATATATTCTGCATGTTCTCTCTGTGCAGTTGGCTTCAGGTTACCAACCTTTCTTATATGAAGGATCAGTGGCTGGTGTGCAGTTGGCTTCTTGTACAGAGGTTCTTCAAGCCTGTCCATCTGTGCCACAGCTGATTCCTGCCAAACCTGCCCCTGCCCTTGGAATGTGGTGCTTATGGCTGCCTTGATTTGGAGTTTGCCTTATGTAATGCATTGGGGTCCAGTGAACAGGCTTGGAAGGCTGCCAGGGAAGTCTCTCTTGCTGGGAAGCACTGATTGCAGCTCTGAACTCCATGGGCAGATCCTTTGGTTGCTGCTTTCCTGCATCTCTTAAGTACTGAACAACAGAGTTGGGGTTTCCGTGTAGCTACAGTCAGAAGTCTGGGAAGGAAGTAGTCCAGCAATGTCTGTTGAAGGGGGAACTCTGCATGTTCTGCAGTAGAACTTATGCATATGGGAACTCTAGTCTCTCTGCACAGTTTCTCCATATTCCAGTATCTAAAGGTAAAGTTCTTTTTTCCTCTTACTGGTGAGATGTATGAATAAATTTCTTAGATGTCTTTATGGTGAAGTCACATTGGTAAAACATGCAAATAAATGTCTGTAATCAGGAGTTTCTGATTAGGAGATCTGATTTTTCTAGTATTGATTAAGCAGAGTGCTAAATAACACATCTGAGTTGCTGCCTGGTAACCTGCTAGGTACCAGGGCATGAAAATCTGGGCCAGTGTTCTCAAACATACTGGAAATTACTCTGTTCAAGTGGTGTCATTCCAGCTTTGTACCTGCTCCTCGGAGGGCAGTTGCTTTGTTGTGTGTGCTGAGGCTGTGGTTGTGTCTGGCCTTGAGAAGCAGCAGGTGCTCGTTGTTCACCTTGGGGACTGCACAGAGTTTCCTGCAGTGCTTACTTGGCAATAAGTGGGACAGGGATGGGAAGAGAGACAGCTGGGTCATCTTAATGTGGGGAAACTTATACTTTGTGGCTTGTTGGGGATTATTGAAGTGTGGTCTCCCTCCACAGTTTCTGGTTGTGCCTTCTGGTTTCCTCAGTTTGCCACCTTGTTCCCTGGAACCTTCACGGAACCAATAGGTCAACATCCGTCTCTGTCCAAAGGCTGCACTAGCACAATGCCAGTGGGGCATGGCAGGATGGAGTCTGACTTAAACCTACCACAGTCAGACTGAGAGCTTTCCAACTTTAGAAGCAATTATTAATCCGTTGCAGTGCTCTTTGCACTTTACTGTTCTCACACACCTGAACTATGGACTGATCTGATGCTAATGCACAGAGGATATATATTGTATATGGGAAGTGTAAAGCAAGTGTCAAATAGTTTCAGTGTTTTGAAACTGCTGACATCTGATGTGCAGGAAACAAAGCCTAAGGTACATTTGTTTGTTCTGGCAGGGGCTGCTGAATTAAACCATAAAGCAGTTCTCTCCTTAGTCAGATTCTTGAGAGCATTCTCTGATAATATCCAGGATAAGCAAATACAGGATCATTTGCTCAGGGGAGACCATCTCTGGCTTTAAGAAGTGCTGTTTGTGCTTTTCTCTGTTGAGTGTGGTAATGAGGAGGCCTACTGCTGCAGTCTGCCTGGATAGGCAAAGGACAGGTATCCTGGAATGTAATGGATGGAAGATAAGATAGTCTGGTAAGGCAGGGCTTCCAGTGATCATGTGAATTCATACTCTGTTAAAATTTCCTTTAGATATGTTCATACTTTAGGATCACTGAAGAAGTGAGCAAAGAGAAAGTTCAGACTGGAGTCCTTGACACAGTAAATTGCAGGGTGATTTTAGTTTGGATATGAGTACTCAGCTGCCCAATGCATTCTTGACTACTCACTGAAATAGTATGTGTGTGCACATCTGTGCCTGCAGAACTGGGCTTCAGTGGTGCATCTTTGCAGAGCTCACTACTTATCCAAAACTTCCAAAAGAGTTGTATTGAGGCATTGGCTTCTGCACTGCCATAGCACCAAACTCTGTCCCTGAATTCTGAACAGGGAGCACTTCTGAAACTCTTTCAAACTGAAAAATTCTGAGGGGAGACGCTGCTGTGCCAGGCACGTGTCCTGCCAGACAGCAGCTTTGGGGGGTGTTCTGTATTTCAGATCTGTGGCTGTGACACTCATGTGGCAGTGGAGCAAGTGAGCACTGTGTGACTGATTGGATATTCTGTCTTAGGCCACCCATCTAATTGTGAAATTCTCTTTCAGCCTTCCCTTTGATCTCACTGATATTGATTGTGGTCCTCTGTTCCTGGATCTCCTCACACTATGTTAACTTGTGTGGAAGACCTACCTTTAGTGTTGCTGCTTGTTTTCATGTTGTGCCCCGTGGTGCCCAAGTGAGCTGTATGCAGCTTTTCAAAGTGTTCCCAGTAATGACTGCCTGGTATGAAGCTGCTAGGGCACACAGATCATACTGCAGTCAGTAGGCTGTCCTAACATAAATCTTGTCCAAGTGGTGGCCTGCTGTGTCTGGAAGGTGACTCACTGCTGTTGCTACACCCTTTCCCCATGGAGAAGGCATTCCTGCTACAAGGAGTAGGAGGCCCAGCTTCCATGAGGCTCTACAGCAGCTGAGTCAGATCTCTTGTCAATTAATGTAATTAACAATTAGCTGAGGAAATACGTCCTGTAATTGTCTTCCTGGTTGTCTGTTAGTGGCTGGAGTGGGAGGGGACAGTCATGTGGTACCCAAGGGAGATGGCACCTCACAGATTTCTCCCAGGTGTATTGCAGCACAAGTTGCTGACATTGCATTCCATGGAAATTTCCTGATGGAGATGATGCAAGATGCTCTGAGTGGAATAACCCTGCAAGTGCTCTACTGCTCCAAGCCTACTCACATTAGCGTTCCCACAATTAGATAACTGGTCACACATCTGTTTACAAAGCAGTATCCAAAATAACATGTTACTGTTTTGTTTCCTTCACTGTGCTGTATGTCATGGTTACAGCTAAAGAAATAGAACTGAATCTGTTGCTGAAAGGGGGTTGAATGCTTTTTCCTATGGCTGCTCTAATACAAAGTTGTTTTCACCATCTCAAGCCTTCGGCTTGTAGGTATGAAGCTTGTCTGCTGTCATCTCCTAGGCATTCTGTGTCTGCTAGATGTCTGGGACAGGAATAGAAACATCCCTGAGGATTGGATCCGTTCTGGGTGTGATGATGGTGCTGGAGATACCAGCCCCGGTATGTGGAGCATGGGCATTGTGTGAGAAGGGCTGTCCTAGCCACTGTGCCTCCCTGGAAGGCCACAAGAGGCTAATCTCGGTGCAGCTGGCACCTCCAGCACATGCTGTGATGCTCCTGGGGGAGGTGGAGCCCCATCCCTTGCAGGCAGTGTGGCTGCGGGGCAGGGAGCCCTTTGGGCCCCTCATGTTTCTGGGGGTGAACTAGTCCCCTTGAACTGGGGTTCAGGCACAGAAGAGCTGCCAGCTCTTCACCAGCTTAGTGCCATTGGAAGACAATAGAAATCGGACATGACAATTAAAGGCACTTCCTTGGTATTGTCCTACCCCTTCGCTTGCCACAGGACTGTTAATTTATCTTCAAAAGCATTTGTGGTTGGTTTGGGCTTTGGAAAGGCTATTGGGGGATAAAGGAGATTTTCCCCTTGCTGTCATACAGTGACAGTCTTTAGGTATATTGAGGAGGAAAATTATCTCTGCAGTATGTGCTCTGGGTCTACATTAACCTGGGCTGCCGTGGGAGTTTCAGCACTCCCTGTTTACATCAGCATGACAGCCCTTCTCCCTGCTGTATCTGTCTTCCTGACAGCACATTCACAGTGTTCCTCCTGCCTGGCTGCCAGAGCTGTACAGAGGAGACCTCTGGTAGAGACATCCTGTTCCACTGGCCTTCATCTTCAGTCAGCATCCAGTGTGTCTGTCCTAAGTCTTCTGATGTGTCCCAGATCCAAGAAACTTGACTGGGCAGTGCTTCCTCTGAAACTGTGCTTCTGGTACATAAACAACTAGAATGTTTTCTTGAAAGTGCTTTCCAGGAAACTGTGGAAGCAGGGATTGAGCACGTTTGTTTCCCAATGCGGTATCACAGACATCAGGAGTGACCCTGAGCGCACAAGTGCACGGTCCCCTTACAGGTGATGCTGGGACCACTGTATGTTCTGAGGGTCTGTGCTTGGGTGTGTTCTGTGTTTCACACTGGAGTGCCAAGAGCAGCGTCCCTACTGCCACGTCCTTCTCAGAGGCACCATGTCTTAGTGTACCTTGCCATACTCTCACTGGTGGAGGGTCCTCCTGGCAATCAGATCTGTTGAGCAGATAGTTGAAGACTTGCTCCTTGACTGCCCCCTTGCTGTGCCCCGCAAGTCCAGTGCTGCTCTGGATCTGTGATCACAGTTGGGTTATTTTTGGCTGCTGGTTCGTGTTTCACAAGGCCGCTTCAGGTGAAAGCCCTTGCTGGACTAACCGTGAGTAGCTGACATGGTCAGTAGGGTGGTGTAGCTGTTCTCAGCAATCTCTTTGAGCTGAATGTGGCAGAGGCTGAGCTGGTCACTGCCCTGCGAAGCACTGCATCCAAAGATTGGCATTTTGCTATTCCTAGGAATTTCATCCTACGGCCCGTCTGAGCGTTGGACAACTGGCATGACAGGGAGTGGCTGCTTGAATGCAGTAATGCATTCCAAGCCTAAAATTGTTCCCAGGCCAAGTGTGGGGAGATGGCCAATTTGAGGAATAACTCCAGCCTTGGGCAGTCTTTGGAGTGTCTGCTTTGGCTGGGATTTTTGGAGAAATGTAGAGGTGGGATTTTTCCCAGAGAGCTAACAGCAGTGTGCTCACCTTGGTGTATCGTGGGGGCAAGGTCAGTTTCTGACTGCCGGGAGCTGTTGAAAAACTCCAAGCTGGTTTTCTCCAAAACCATTTGTCCTTGGTTGGGTAAGGAGGTCTCTGCAAGGAGCAGTTTGGTTTGCTTGCCCCATCCTGCCCTTGCAGGAAGAATGTGGCCTGTTTACTTTAAATCTGTCCTTCCCTCTGGGCTGTAACAGGGCTGGGGGAAAGGGGAAAGAGATGGATATGGACATCGTTAGCAATGGCCCAAGTACCAGCTTGCTGAACCTCTTGAGTGTGTTCTCTGCAAACTGGTAGCACAGCTCTGGGGCAGGGTTGCAACTCTGAAGACCTGTAGCAAAAGCTCCATAAATACCTATCTGGAACTTCAGATGAAGAGTCCAGCAGATCCTGTATTTTTGCCATGGCCCCATTGTAGTTCCTGGTTAGGCTACTTTGGAACTGACCAAAGGCTTCTGTGCCTGTTTGGAGCAGGGGCTTTGCATTCCTAAAAACCCCATTGCTCTTTGTGGTGCCTGCCATGAGAGCAGGTACCTGAGAGCCCTGTGGAATTGTTGTATGTGCTAGGAGAAGATGAGCAGAAAAAGGGAGCATTGTGGATAGGCTTTTTTCAAGGTTGCTGTGGTGTGTCTTCCAGCAGGCTCTGGAGGCCCTTCTGGCTCTGGGAGGCCAAGTAAACACTGTTTTTCAGGAAGTTCAGATAGCTGTGCTTCAGCAAGGAGTGGCTTTTTGAAAAACACCTTTGGTAAACTGTCTCTTGCAGAAATACCTTCAGAACACTCTGACTGGATCGTTCTCCTCGCCTTCTTCAAGCCGCTCTAAATCACTCATTACCTGCTTCCGACCCTGCCATTGATGCCCTCCCACTTAATGTTGTGAGGCAAATGAAAAGGACAAATACCAGTGCTGAAAGCTCTGCTTCATCTGGTTGGTACTTAGTGTTTACCGGTGAAGTCTTGGGAAGAAGCTTTTTGGAATATCCTGCAGAACACCCTGAGACTTCTCCATTTGGTGTGGATGTTTACTTTGTAGTTGGAACTATACAATGGTAAGTTGAAAGGAGTGGAGGGAGAGAAGATCACTCATTTGGAAACAGGAATAAATATAAGCAAGATGGGAAATTAAGCCAAGAAGTCTTTTGGCACATAGCTTCCAAGGCAGGAAGGTGGTCTGTTCTATGGCAAGCAGATTCCTGAAAGCAGCAGGGGATGTTCTGGTGACATTTAATGCTTTTGCTGGAGGTTGGGGTTTACTGTTAACCCTCCTTGGAAGGCCAGGGAGTCATTGTCACATACTGAATTCCACGACAGAAGGGAGTAGGGCCTGAGTGCCATGGCACACAATGGCGTGCAAACAGCATGACTAAGCCAGTGCTTTAGTTTTGTTGCCTAAAACTGAATCTATTCAAAGGATGTGGCTGTGCACTCACCTCTCCCTTGTGTCCCTTTTCCAGTTACAGTCTCAGATCCTCAGAATACCTTCATGGCCGGTTCTGCAGGCTGGAGGGACCAGGTGAGCGTGGGCGAACAGGTTCTGCACCTGAGAATGCAGACCTTGCTACCCATATTTGTGGCTGCAGAGTAGTGGTCTGGACTCTGAACTTGAGAGCTTATGGGGACTCTTCAGCCTGTGAACTAGGAACGTGGTGATTTGGAGCCTCCAGGAAAAGCAAATCGAGCCGTGAAGATGAAGACTTGGTGATGGCTGGAATCTATATAGGTCATAGATATTAGAGCCTCAGATGTGCTTGGAGAAGGCTCTGGGTCCACGTCTGGGATTTGTTGAGCTCTTTCATTTCAGAGCTGGAGCCTGCACAGTGGCTGCTTTGTCAAATGACCTGCTCAATTCCCAAAATCAAGTGTTCCAGAAAGTGACAGGTTTAGTCTGGATACCCCCTCCCTTGGGGTATCCATTGTTCTGGGAGTACTTGTGATATTTGACATTCTTAAGGAATCAAAGCAGGGGACTCTTGGCCTCTGGAAGAATAGTGTGAGCAGGACGCTGGGGACACATGGCACTGTTCCTCTGTACTTCTGCTTGGCTGGGGAGCAAAGTCAGCTTTGCTGGTGGTATCTGTGCCCCATGATATCTGTGGCTTAGTTCATGTGAGAGCATTCAGAAATCCAATCAATGATCACAGCTGTGCTTTCCAAAGCTCCCTAGCACCCTACCCAAAAGGATTAGAAGGTTGGAATATTTGCTTAATTGCCTGCTCTGACTCTGAGCACTTCCCTTCCTCTCCAGAGCAGACCAGAATGTGGTGCAGCAGCTGAACCACTGTCAAATGTAATGCTAATGGAGAGGGAGCCGCCTGCTCCAGCCTTTTCTATATTTGCTCATGTGATATTTTTTAATCTCATAACTAACGTCATGTTAAACAGTGAATTAGAATATGCAGTAGCTTTCTCTAATATGCAAAATTTGTCCTGTGCCTCAGCCAACAGAAGTTTCCCAGCAATTTTGACTTTGATTCTTCAGTATTAACATAATGTTGCCACATCTTGGTTTGTACATACTTAAAGGAGGAAATAGCTTTAATTGAATCTGACTACTAAAACCTCTTGATGATTGTAGCTTTGAAGGTGTAAATCTCTGGTACTGACTGCCTGACAGCCAATGTCCAAGTGGAAAGAGTGTTGACTAAGGGCTGGAATTTTTGGTAGGGAGATGAGTCCAGCCTGATGCCTTCTCATCTCCCTGGTGAAGAGGCTGTGTTCATTGCTGTGTCCTCAGCTGCTGACACATATGCTTTCCCTGGCCCTGTGGGTACAGGGTGGGGTTTGTTTTCAGCTTACAAAGAATTTCTAGTCATATGGGTGTGGGGAGGTTTTTTCATAATGTTCTGGGAAAACCACCTGTGCTGCTCCTAGTGGCATCACTGAATGCTTTCCTTGCCTAAAACAGCTGAAATATCTTCCTGTGAGCAGATTACCTGCATCAGATAAAATTTGGGATACAGTAACTGAAAACTGTGATGCAAATCCTGATGCTGAACAAAGCAATGGAGAAATTTAATTCTTCTTGCCTCGAGGGTGTTTCGGCAGCAATGGTGGCAATCTCTGGATCTTTTAGGTAGGCTAGAGAGTTGCTTGCTGTTCTTGGGGGTGAAGCAATCCCCTGGGAGCCCTGTTTGTTCTAGGGGGAATTCGATGATGGCCAACGTCAGCACAGGCCTGCTCCTGTTATCACAATTCTGTGTTGACAAGCTGCTGGCTGCCATCAGTGTTTTCAGCACCCTCTTGGCCAGCTCTTCTGTGAACAGTGTTTAGTGGCACACTTAAAATGACGGTAACCCATCCACACTGCTTCCAGGACTGTCATTGGTGGGAATGTACCAGTATCACCTTAGCAAGTGGACAGTTTTTGTAAAACCTTCCATGGACCACGGTAGTGTCTCTGGGCTTGGTTGCCCAAAACCTTTAGGTGTGATTCTGCTGTACAGGAGCAATTCGTGTTCCTGCATCTGTCAAAAGATCCTGGACAAAATGGTTCCTGCTGAGCTGCAAGGATGGTCACTGGGCTGAAAGAGGTATATGGGGAACTCCTACAGAGTAATTGTGCCATTTGTACCATGCTGGTACACATTCACTTTTCTGAGAGGGCAAGACTTGGATTATTGCACTTAAGTTGTGCTCAAGATTCAGCCATTGCCCGTACATTGAGAACTTGTGATGTGTCTCCTTTGACACGTGAGCAGGTGCTTGGGATGACTTGATTTGGGGTTTAGTAATCAGCATATCCTGAAATAGCATGTTTGAGCTGCTGGCTTTGACACAGACAAGAACAGGCTTGGTTTATCATGGTTTCTAAGCCATTTCTAGCCATATGGATTTTGACTGGCTGTGACTTTGAGGAGGTGTGTTGAGATTCCCTGGACTTCTGCAGTGGCAGCAAAGCAAGTTAAAAGCATCCGCATATGCCATCCTCTGAGTGATGTGGCAGTACATGAAGTGAAGTGATGGTGAAGAGGGAGGATATGTCATGAAGTGCATAATTAGCTGGTGGGACTTACTTCTGCAGGATATTCTAGAAACTGCTAGCTTGAAGGAAAACTAGTAAACTGCCTAATTACACTAGCTTTCTTAAACACTTTAATTAATGCTAACCCTCAGTTCACTTAGAAGTGGCTGTAGTAGTGGGTACATGGAGGATTCATAGTCATTCCTTAGGTTGGTGTCTTCTCCAAAGACCTCCCCTGCTCTGTGCAGTTTGCTGCTTTGCAGAGCAGCAGGATAACATCCTGTCGTGGGGAAGGGAGAGGGGGAGCAGCCTGCAATCTTGGGACACTGGTTAATTCACATCTGGTTCACATTTATGTGCTGATTTCATGTCTGTGCTGCCATAACCCTGAGCAAACCTTGCAGAAAGGGCAGCATTAAACAGGGAGAGGAGCACACTGCTGTATGACAGGAATTCTGTGGCACCCAGTTCAGCCCAGTGCTCCCTTCCCCTGTTATCCATGGTGTGGGATGTCCTGTGTGGTTCTTGCTCTGCACAAGGCCTCTCTCATACAGAGAGAGCCCAAGCTAGTCCAGACAAAAAGCTTCAGTGTGCAGTTGGCAGCCACAGAGTCTGCAGTCCCATAGCAAGGGAATCAGTGTTTCAGGACTGCCACAGCATGTGTTCAAAAGCAAGGAGGAATGGGGCCTACAAAAAGTGCTATTCCTGAAAAATACTCTCTGGAATGCCAGTCTCTAGATAACTTCAGTTGCCTTTTCTCTCTCCTGTTCTGTTAGCTGGGGCACTCTTGTCTCCAGTCTCCTGGCTGATGGTGTTGGAGCTGCCCTGAGCACTGTGTGGTGGTCATGTTGCTGCAGTAGACAACCTGTTCATGGTTGAGTCCAGTGGACAGTTCCTTGTTCTAGTCCTAAGCTTTATTTGCTGCACCTGGGTGAGATGCTGCAGGCACAGTTATCTGGAATAGGAGGATGGAGTGGACGATGCTTTGGTGCATTGGCAGAAGGAGTTGTTGCTCTTGTGGTGGCAGCACCTTTCAGTGCAGGCTGATACACGGTCACTAAGCTGTGGCCCTTACAGTACTTGAAGGGATCCTCATGTCTCCTGGAGCCCTGTGAGTGATGGGGTGCTGAGCTGCTGACCCTGGGTGGGCTCTGTGAGGTGGTGTGTGCTCCAGTCTGTCAAGTCTCACTTTCTCTTATCTGGCACTGGCTGCAGTGACCTGTTCCAACGGCAGGGTCTGATGGAAGTGTCTGCTCTCTCTAGAAATCCTCTGTGGCATGGATGATTCAGAGCTCAGCCCCTTATTGATGACCCTCTGGAGAGGGCTAGCTGCTGTGTGGCCTGGATGTGTAGGCAGGGTATCTGCAGAGCTTCCCTGCCTTCTCCAGGGTCAGGAAAAGTAGCAGCATAAGTTCCCAATGACTCTTGCTGTGTGCACAGAAAGGCTTCAGCCCCCCAGCATCCCCCTCTGCTGCAGCAAGGGACCTGTTTCCTCCCCCTGTGCCTGCTGTACCTCAGACCAGGGTCAGAGCCAGCATGGAGCTGTGAGTGAAGGGGTCCTGAGCGGAGGAGAGGGCTCAGTGGGGTCTCTGTGGTAAAGAGGCTGCCATGTGATGCAGTGAGTCTTGCTGGGTCTCATGGTATGGCACTGTGGTACCCCCAGTTCTCCACCCGCTGCATAAAGGCCAGTGAGCAGAAATGGTGTGTCTGAGAGCAGCTTTAAAGCCCAGCTGGGCTGCTGTTGCCACGAGCTTTCTACACTTGTAAAACCTGCCATGGGTTTGAATTCCACTGACACTTCTCCGGTAGCCTCTGCTTACTGTTCTGTGCCGTAGGGTCTGCGTGCCCAGGGATATGCCTGGGGAAGGGCTGGGTGTGGTCATGGAGCAGCTCGAGCTTCTGGCCTGCCTGGGTGAGCTCTTGGCTGGTTTGGCAGCCCTGCAACCCTGGCTTTGCTGGTGGGGCCAGGCAAGATCTGGCAGCAGGGGGAATCCTTGGTGACTCCATCGTGCCCAAGCTGGCAGGACAGTCTGTATGTTGCTGGGGACTGTTGTGCTGTCATGGCTGAATTCCTGGAGCAGAACCCTGGGCTTAGTGGAGACTGCAGGAACATGGCTGATAGTCAGAGATCCCAGGGCTCTGCAGGCTTGGGCTCTCTTTAACTGTACTGCTTCACCTCTCATGGTATGTTAAGCTCCCAAAGCATCACCCCTTGTTAGGGAGAGTGCTCGGTGGAGGGGGGGGGAGTAAGCACAGCCTGAGTCCCAGCACACAGCAAAGGAACTCCGAACTGGTGGACCAGCCCTTCACTTCACCCCTCTGGAAAAAGGTTTGTACCAGCACTAAATGAGCAGTGAGCTGGCAGGTGAGATGCAAAGGGCCCTGTCCCTGGGGTCCAGGCACCCCCACCCCATCAGAGATGCAGTTCTGCTTCCCTTGGGACCGTGGCATTTCTCTTCCCAGTGACTTCTTCAGACAGGATGGTTGCTTTGGGGAACCTTGGTTCTTATTAATGAATTTAACCCTTGGGCAAGGGGCAGCAGGGAATGCTCCTTTAGGCCACTGCCCTGTGCTAGCTGGAGACCGGCCTGAGTCCCTCAGGGCAGATGGACTTTTGCTGGATGCATGGCTGGAGTTTCTTACCACTGTTGCAACTTGCTTTAAAACCCCTGCTGACAGTCACTTCAGGGAGGCTGGGGAGAAATCAGTCTCTTCTAAAACACAGCAACTCCAGTGGTAGTTGCTGCAGATGGGTTTGGGAGTGTCTGTGGTTGGCATTCCCTGTAGCATCTGCTGTGTCCCCGCTGTCAGGCTGACTCTGCAGCTAGCTGTGCTGAAAGAGGGGAATGACCAGATCTGTCAGAAGCCAGCAGTGTGGGGGTCTGTATTTTTAACCCCCAGCATTCTTGGGGGGTGTTGTCTCCTGGTTCATGCCTCTTTTAAATTTATGACCTACAAGAGGCTTTTTTTAAAATAAAACAAGCTGTCTTGTCTTCCTTGGGTAATAGTTCTCAGTGTATCAGTGCGTATTATCATATCGTATCCCTGTGCAGGAATTCCAAACCGGAGCATCTCAGTGATGCTCAAAGTTCTGGTACACTGGAAGATCCTAGGTCTCTCATGTAAAGCTATCACAGTTTCCAGCTTTTCCTTCCCTGGGTAGTGTTCCTGCTCTCCCTCCCAAAGTACAGGGACTGGGTCTCTAATCAGAACTGGCTGCTGAGGCTTGTGCAGCCCTGAGTGCCAGGATACTGCCACCTGTGCCCCCTGCCTGCCCTGGCACTCCCTGGGAGTCACACTGCATAGTGACACTGCAGCTCTCCCTAAGGGCATCTCTGTCATGAGTGACCAGAGAACACAAATGGTTATACAGAGTATGTTGTGATGGATTTCTGGAGGAGAGTTCTACTGTTAGTCTACAAACTCACAGCTGATGTTCAGAGAGGGCCTTTTACTTCTTTATTTGCATTTGACTGCAACATTTGAGAGATGCTCCCTTGAGTCTGAGGTCCTTTGGTCCTTTTCCTGCAGATTTGTCCTGTTCTTTCATTTCAGGGATATACAGGAGTTTGCTTACTTGGCAGTGGTTGGGCAAGTGCAGGGCAGGCCCTCATTTTCTGATACCAGATGGGTCCTGCCAGCAGGGCCTTTGGGATGTGCAGGAGTGCTGTGACCAGGGTGGGTGCTGGACCTGAACAGGAGCACGAGGTGACATCTACCAGTTGTGTGCTTGCTGGAGCAGCACTTGCAAGTGGTTTCCCAACTGGAAAGCAAGGACCTATTTGCACAGGTCTGTTTAATCCTGTGTTCCTGCAAACATGGAGCAGCTTCCTGTGACAGCTTCTCTAGCTACATTGGGGAGTTTTAAGGAAGTAGGTGTTTGCTTAAAGCTAAAAAATTATTTCTTTCTGTAACAAAATGCCCGATTGCTGAAATTCAGCCTGCAAACCTGGTACAGGCTGTGCCAGTGGGGAGCTGGGTGTGGGTCAGGCATGTGTGGGGGTTGGATTGTGGCTGCTCCCAGAAGAGCTTGTGTGGGAGGAATGGTTCTCCTTAGGGCATCTCCCCTCTGTACTTATCTCACAAGTGAGTTGATGCTGTTCAAGGGGAAATAGCAACAGCTATTCCAGAGCTGTTTGGATCAGGAAAAGGGACAGAAGTACAACCCTGAATGAGGGCTGCTTATCTTCCATAGCTGGTGGTAGGAACAGCTGCAGTAGTAGGAGTGACACTTCTGCCTTGGGGTGCCAGGATGTGACACCAGCTTGCTGCCCCTCAACTCACCTTGGTCCCTACTGCAGACGCCCCTGCTCTCGGTGTGGCCTCTTTGCTATGCCCTCGGATGCTACTGTGATGCTCTTGCTTCTGCCTGGAATCCAGGGGCTGATGTGACAGGTCCCGTTACCTGTGGGGAGGGATGGGGGCAGAGAGCCCAAGGCCTGGTTGTCTGCCCTGGAAACAAGAGCGTTGTGAGGTGGGAGAAGCTTCAAGCCCACAGTCCCCTTGTCCCAGTTGTCATTCCAGCCATGCCCAAGTACTGCTGCTCTGCCTACTGAACTGTGCTGGGGCTGAAAGCTGAGGATGGGTAGGGCAATAACAAGGGGAAGGTTGCATATCTCCACTGACCCCCTTCAAACTACTCAAGGTGATTTGGATGCCTGGTTTACACAGGGCTAGAGTGCACATGGATGAGGGCTCTTCCCTGGTGCTGCTGCTTGGGAGGAGCTCCTGGAGAATCCTCTGTCCTCTGACTTAAAGCACAGCCTGGCTTGTGAATCAGCTTCATGATAAATAAACAGCAGGTACAGTAAGCAAAGCCAAGGGCTGTGGGAGCTGGTGAAGTGTTAGTGTTCTTCAGGGTTATCTGAGAGTTCAAGGGCTCTGCCTGGCTGATCACTCTGCAGGGCTCTGTGGGCACCATCAGCCCCCATGGAGGCAGCACATGATTTGGATAGTGATGCGGGGGAGCTGCTCACTCCGGGATGCTGCTGCTGAGGGTCAGACTGCAGCATGGATTGAGGGCTGGCAGGAGAGCCCATGGCCCTTCCCTGGCTCCCCCAGCCTTCTCAGTCAGCAGCATTTCCCCATCAGGTGCCTGTTACCTCTGTAGTATCAAGGCAAGATTTTTCTTTTTTCCAAGATCAGTGCTACTAAGGTTCGTGAAGGGAAAACACTGAGGCAGAAGGTGTTCATAGTATTGCCAAAAACTGCCTTTCTGAACAAATGCAGCTGCTTGACTTTGCTTTCCAGGAGTAGTTTTGTTTAACCACTGTAAGATTTCTTTTTAAATTTCTCTGGCACTCTAAAGACAGTCATTCTGTCAGAGCAAGAGATGGCATCTTCGTGGGGGTTTCCCATTGTGTTCAGGTGGAGTTATATGGGAGACAGACTTTTTACATGAACAGATAGTGATAAGACAAAGAGAAATGGTTTTAAACTAAAAGAGGAGAGAGTTAAATTAGATATTAGGAAAGAAATTCTTCCTTGTGAGAGTGGTATGACCCTGGCACAGGTTGCCCAGGGAAGTTGTGGCTGCCCCATCCCTGGAAGTGTCCAAGGCCAGGTTGGATGGGGCTTGGAGCAACCTGGGCTAGTGGAAGGTGTCCCTGCCCATGGCAGAACGTAGAATGGGATGAGCTTTAAGGTCCCTTCCAACCTAAGCCTGTATGATTTCTGACTTCTTTGATTTTCCTGTTCACTAACAAAATTTGGGTAGGTTTCTCATCTGTGCCTCCGCCTGGTATCTTAAAGGTATCTTGAGGTATCTTGGCATTCAATCTGCAGAATAATCAAAATAGCTTCTCTATAGATCAAACACAGGCTCGAGGAGACCTATATGCTTTGGCCATGGCTGTAATGGCTAGAAACATGTTGTTTTATGAGAAAAATCAGGTCTGAAGGGATTGTTGTGAACCAGAAAATCAATCAATGTCTGTATTGTCTTCAGTAGTAATTGTAACTGGGGATCATTTTCACTTAGACTCTCTACAAGTAAAGCATTCTGCAGTTCATTAAAGCTCCAGCCTTGAAGTGTTCCTTGAGCAGATGAAAATCAGAGGTCAGGCTTCTTGGAATGCAGCTGTTCCAGTTCCCTTTGCTATTGAAAACTGCCTCCAAACACAGCTCCTTCCAGCGGGGAGATCCTGTGGCAAAGGCCAGCCCAAAGCCATTCGACTGGCATCTCCCAAGGGTTATTTTATTTAAAAGGCAAATCAGCTTGTCTTGTAGGAGGGATTATTTCAGGGCATTCTGCTTTGGGAGGTCATTTCTTCAGCTCTTCCCATGGAGAAAGGGGGATGCACAGAGCAGGACAGTGATAGCAATCAACCCTGCTGGTGTTTGAGGGCAGTGGAACTTGCCTGCACAGCTGACTGTGGTGGGCGCCTTTGAGGTGATTTAACAAAACTGAGGATGGAATGAGTTTGGAATGATTAGAAGTGTCACCAGCCTGTATTGAATCAGCAAGAGCAGTGGAACAAGTGGGCACTTCATGCAGACTCACTTGAGGGCAATTACGATATTTAAATCTGAACCCAAATACCTTGGCTGTGATCCTGGTGCTTCTGCCAGGTACTGTAGCAGGTAACAGCCTGGTGGGGTGTGAACAGGGGCCTCCTAAGTCAGGGATGGATTTAATATTCTCTTGTGACTCTATGTTTAGTTTTCCAAGAAGAAAATGCCTAGCTCTCTGGAAGGGCAGGGAGAAGATCCCAGCATGCCCTGCTGTTTTTTAAGGGTCTGGGAGGACTGTCCAGTGTAAGGCTCTGCAGACACAGCTCATCTGCCTGGGGCTGCATCAGTGGGGATTGCCCAAGTCCCCAAGGGCAGGTGGAAGGTGCTAATTCGGAAACTGCTTTCTAAAAATAATGATAGAAGGAAGGCTATAAACAAACATCCCTCTCCCCCAAATCAATCTTCCACATCACGTTTTCAATTCCAACAACTTGCTGAAATTAGCCTTAGACGGATCCTGTGAGCAGGAAGAGCCTAGTGCTGCAAAGCTGGAAGCTTAAGCACAACTTCCACGCTTTCTTGTTATTTTGCACCTTTTTGGGGTGTTTGCTGATTTGCTAAGCAAACTGAGCTGATGGTTCTGCAGAAGTGTGTGTCTGCTCCAGTACCCATGGGGATTGTAGTTCCACATGACAGCACAAGCTGGTTTTAAAATATAACAGACTGTGACCTGCAGCGACTCCAGAGCAGATCTATGCCCTGATCCGCGGTAGCCCTTTCGGAGGATTAAGTCAGCAGCTGGAATGGTCCTGACTGGTGCAATTGGCCTCTGAGCAAGGAGGGCATGCTACCTGTGTTTCCTGTGGAAACATTGGCTTCCTCAATGTATTTGTCTCTTCCCACAGATGCAAGAAACACTGGACCTTAGTTAAGAGTTATGTTGAGGGCCAAGGGCAGACTGTTCTAGGTGGGCATGCTCTGACTTGTGCTTTTGAAACGCATTTTTGGGAGGGGGTGTTTTCTGGGTTTGCTGGGCATTCAGAGGTCCTGTTTTATGGTTACGGGGGGCTTCAGTGGGGTTAATTTGCAATTGCACCAATAA
This sequence comes from Oxyruncus cristatus, assembly GCA_013399855.1. Lineage (NCBI taxonomy): Eukaryota > Metazoa > Chordata > Aves > Passeriformes > Cotingidae > Oxyruncus > Oxyruncus cristatus. Next base: position 296,440 of record VXAY01003172.1, read on the forward strand.
ATGCATCCCTAGCTCTTCAAAGCTCCTGATCTTGTTGCATTTTTCATTTGCAATGTTTGTTAGAGCCTTAAGCTTGTAGCTCACATAGTCAACCCTTTGACCACATGTACATGAGCAGGGGTGTGTTTTGTTGGTACTGGGTGTTTCCCTTCTAGCAGAGCCTGTGCTGCCCTTCAGTCGAGTGGGATGGCACAAAGGGATCCCCAGGAACAAGCCAAGGGGAATGCTGCAGTTTGCCTCTGTAAACAGAGCAGTAGAAACAGTTTGTGCTGTCTGTTGGTAGGTGGGAGAATGAGTTTGGGTGTAGTTACTGACCCTGAACACTCCTATCTCCCCCAGGAGCTCCTGCCTTTCTGTGCTGCTGTGCCCTCCCCTTGTTATGCCTCGCTGCACTGTTCAATATCAGATAGCCAGTGATTTCCTTTCCCCAGTTACAACCCTGCTGGTGTCTGCAGCAGCTGGGAAACGTGAGCTGAGCTCCTCATGAAGGTGCCAGCCAAGCCACCAGAGTGCTGCCAGCAGTCCGGCCCTGTGTCACAGAGCCTGTGGGTGGCAAGGGACCCTGTGCAGATTGTGGGCTGGGCACTGTCGCTGGGGAAGGGCAGAGGCCACATGGAGTGGGGAGATGCTTAACTGAAGGGGCACATGGACATGTTTTCACCAGTTGGGGTGGCTGTGGCTTGCCCAGGCCTGTAGCTGTTGTAGCCCTGGTACAGTAACACAAGGCAGCACTGTGTCAGTGTCATCAGGGCTGCTCAGCATCTTGGGGTGCAGAAATGCTTTTGGAAACACAGATCTCCTTCTGTAATCCCTCCCATTTAGGTTCCTCTTCCTCCTTTGAAGTGTTACTTTAGCTGTTAGTATGGTAAATGTTGAGATGTGTAAATACAGGCACGTCCAAAAACTGTCAATAAGGCCCGGGGTGAAGCTGTGCGATTGCTCCACAGGGAATATAGCTCCCAGGGTTACTTAGGACTGGCTGTGGTCCCAGTTCCCTCAACTGGAAACAGTTGAGGCAGCTGAGATCTCCCTCTTGGATGCCCCTCAAGTGTGTTCAGACTCCACAGTGAGCACAGGCAGCTGTCTGGAAAGGAACAGGAGCTGCCAGGAATCTCCTGTCACCTGAAACATGCCTTTCCATACCTGTAATCCATTCAGATCGGGTCCATTTGATACTTCTCAGTTAACTGTGCTAAAACTATTCATGGAACAGATTGTCTAATTGTCCTGAAACATCAAAACATCTGTCAGGTGCCCTGCTGGGAGCTCTCCAGGGCATGCAGTAAGCAGTTTGGGAGCAGAGAGTAATGTTAGGGAGCAGCAGGTACCTCTTCCTGCCCTTGCGCTCCTAAATAGTCGAAGGATTCCTAACAGGGGACTGGTCTAATCTGGTACTAAACTTGTTAATATGCTGGTGGTTACTTAAGGGGTGGAAGTGGTAAAATTAAGAGAATTGTTTAGTGAAAATTATCTGTATTTGCATATATATATATATATCACTGTCCACAGATTTTGGCGAGGTTGTATATGGGACTGGGATGTAGGATCTTGCAATTTGAGGTGCAGAACTTTACTGAGATCAGGGAATATGGATTGAAGCAGGGAACCTAGGGGAATGACAGCTCCTGCAACCATCAGAGCTGTACTAGGAAAACACTTAAGAACTGGTTTTAAGTTTGTACAGCACTTCTATGGTGCTGGGTGACCTGGCAGGGTTTGAGCTGACAACATCTGCTTGTCAAGGGCTTGGGAAAAGGCGTGCATGGACCAAGATAGTGCATGGGGGTTCAATTGGAGGGACAGAATCCCCTTGCTAGAGACCAAGGACTGTAGGTTGGGGCAAGGAACCAAGGAGAGTGACAGCCCTGCCACCACCGGAGCTTCCCACATCATTGTACTGCAGTGACGTGGGGACACTTGGTTTGTCACTGATGTAGGAAAGGGGCTGCCCGGTAGCTGTGCCTCAGTGATGTGCTGCCTCACCACATCCAGGGGCAGGGGCACATTTCCTTTGCATGTGTAAGGTACAGCTCAGGCCAACCTGGCTCTCTGTGACCCAGGGTGGTCATGGAGCTGATCTGTTCCCAACCTAGAGCGGCAAGGCTTGCTGCCCAACCTGAAGGACAAAGCCTGGCTGTTCCCCACCACCAAGACACTAAGGCAAGAGAAGGGTAACCCTGGGCTGTCTGATCAGGAATTCCCCCAAAACCTGCATGCATGCAATCCTTCAGCTCCCTGCCAGGGGCATGCCATGAGAGCTCAGCATGCCACAGCCACACAGACCTAAAAGCCCCTTGGGAGAAACCTGGCAGCTGCACCTTTTCCCACTCTGGGAATGTGGCCCTCCCAGAAGGTGAAACAGTGGTGGGGCAGTGCTGTGTAAGGAGAGAGGGTGATGGAGCCTCTCTGGTGATGCCCAGAAGCAGGGCAGTGTTAGATGTGGCAGAGCTCCTCAACACACCCGTGAAGGCTCAGACAACAGCAGAAGCCCAAATCACACCCTGCTTGGCTCGTCCCAGGTTGATTCCAGAGGCCATTATAGATCCATCTGCACAACCTCAGAGTAGGGACAGATTATGGCAGGTGGGTCACCAAGCCAAGAACCCCCGAGCACTGAACACCCTGCCCAGGCCCCTTCCGGGGTTGTCCCAGCAGAGCCTCAACCTCGGTGCCCAGGTCTGACACCTGTCACTGTGAGCCATGGGGAAAAACTGCAGATCTTTGAGACTGAGGAGGCTGCTCTCAAGGGCTGGGATGCATTAAGGGGTGCAGAGGAAAAGCAGTTTGGGATTGCACAGGACTTTGTGGGAGACACCAAAGGTAGGATAAGAAAGAGCACTTGGTGATTTGGCAAAGACCAAGAGTGCAAAGTACAGGGGTAAGGGGATAAAAGGGGTCAGTTGTGTATGGTTAGGTGGCTGGTCAGTGTTTGGCCATGCCCTGCCCATTGTAGCCTGTCCTGGCTAGACAGCAGCTGGAGTGGGACTGTGGCCTCAGGGGCTTGTATATCCCTGGCAGACTGAGGGCCTAAAGACACCTGCAGGATCCACCTTTTACATGTATTTTCATCAGCGGACTTCCATCCTGTCAAGCAAGTGACAGGAGCAGGATGAGGCTGTGGTTGTGGCCAAGTTCATGTGAGCGCTCCTCAGATCCGTGTGGCCAGCCATGTGTGTATCCATACGTGTAGTGGATATGTGTGCACTGTGCCTGCTGGGCACGTGTCTCCAGCCTCGCTACCGCTTGGAAGTGAAGTCATGGAGTAGCCACTCAGGCTGTTGTGTCCAGGTGATGTCTTCTCCTCCAGCGCATAGCACCCAGGTTTGTCAGGTACTTCAGATGTGTTCCTGCCATCAGCATCTAACATACTTATGGCTTTTTTCCATTTTTGTAGGAAAAACCATCACCCTGATCCAGACACTGAAACTTGTCAACTGATGGGACAAAGAACTGAGACACTTGGCTGTTCTAGGACGCCAAAACATAGGGTTTAGACAAAGAACATTTTCCCCCTGTGGAGGCTTACACCTGCCAAACCCTGTAGCATTCTTGGGAGGCTTTTCTATCCCTCTTCTCTGTTTCCAGATTTTCACACATCATGGTGTTTCTTTTGACTTCTCTTGCAAGCTAGCTCTGGCTCTGCCTTCCGCTTCCCCTATGCTTTGGTTTGGGTCCCCAGTGTGAGCTGCTGGCTGTGGGCTGGTTCTGCATCTCTGCCTCCAGCTGCTGCTTGGAGGCTCCTCTTGAATGTTGTGACTGACCTGCTTTTTCTTTCTCTTTCACTGTATCTCTTTATCTCTCTCCAATCTGTCTTTTGCATTCTCCATTCTTCCCACCTCCATCACTGCAGGTTCATCATGCCTAGTGGCATATAAAAAGACTCCACCTCCTGTCCCACCGCGGACCACATCAAAGCCGTTCATCTCTGTCACTGTGCAGAGCAGCACTGAATCGGCCCAGGACACCTACCTGGACAGCCAGGACCACAAGAGTGAGGTGACCAGCCAGTCGGGGCTCAGTAATTCCTCGGACAGCTTGGACAGCACCAGGACACCCAGTGTGACGAGGGGGAGCGTCGTGACTCCAGCCAGAGACACTCCAGAGTTACCTCAGAAAAATGCAACTTTGAAAAGTGACAAAGGGACTCTGACTAGCGAAGAGCCTAAAGTGGAGAATATCCCCAAAAGAAAGCTGTCATCTATAGGAATACAAGTATGGAATAGTTTGTTCTCCTTTGTCCCAAGGAATGTCCTTACCCCATCCATTTAGCGTGTGCCTTTTCTGTGACCAAGTGTGCATCTGAGCTCACTTAGAATAGCAAGAGACACTCACTGCCTTGTCAGACTAACTGCTGTGTTCCCAGGATGAGGGACAGTTGCACCTTCCCATAACAGCCCAGAAAGGACCAGAAGTTCTTTTAGCACAAATTTAGTGTTTCCTAGAGCAGTGGGACCATGTTAACTGAGTGAGTACCTCTGAAGATGCCTTTTGCTGCTGGTCTGCCTGTACTCTGCTCCCTCCCATTACCCTGCTCCTTGTCTGCCATGGCTCTAGGGACAGTTTTGTCCTGAGAGATGGGTCCTTCTGCTTGACATCCATGTGGGATGGGCTGCTGCAGTGCCAAATGGTCCCAGGGCTGTAGGCAGGAGGGACCAATTCCTTGCTGTCCACTGTTCCCAGCAGGTTGCTGCTTCCGTTCCTGGAAGCATTTAACTCCGTGGAAATGAGCTGTTGATGATATGGTCAAGTGAGAACCCATGTAAATCCATGCTTTAGTCAGCAAAACTGCATCCTCTGGAGCTGTACCCTCCTCTGGGGACAGGTTTCTTAGTTACAGGTGGCTGTCAGCTCTTGTTCTGTCCCAGGTGCCAGTTCAGGGCTGTTTTCTGCAGATAGGAACTTGGGCAGCTTTAAATGTAGGACCTGAGCTTTGAGCCACCGTATGTGTGCTGAACAAGTTCTCCATCAGCTTTATGGCAAGGCTACCAGGCCAGTCAGGTACAGATGACAGTGAGGCTTCTCTGCAGGATTGGTGGGGCAGAACACCTGCTGAAAGGGCAGCAAGGTGAGAGAACATCCATTGAGAGGTTGAGTGCCATCTTCTCTTCTCTGAGTTCCCAAGCCACCTAGATTTCTTTCCTAAAACCTTCTAACCCTCTTATCCGGAGCTGTGGAGGGTGTCAATCCCTGGGACAGAGGAAACAGGGCTTTGCTGTCAGTCTCAATCAGCTCTCTGTCCCCACTTGAATCCCTTTGCCATTGCCCATGTGGGATGGCACACACACGGCCGTGCCCCGGCCATGCAGACACAGGTGGGTGGGCTCTTAGAGCAGGTACCTGGCAGCAGCCCGGCAGGACGCAGCCCTCATCCTCAGGTGGGAGCAGAGCTGAGCAGTAGCCTCATGCCTCTCCTTAGACAACCCTCCCGTTGGCGTGTGGTGTCAGCATTGCTCTGTGTGTGTGCAGCACCCCTGGTCTACTAATGTGAATTCCAGCAGCAAGTTCTTGTGTCTGTTTTTGTCTGTATCTTTTTTGTTTAATAAGGTTGACTGCCTTCAGCCAGTGGCAAAAGAGGAGCCTCCTCCACCAGCCACCAAATTCCAGTCCATCGGGGTACAGGTAGAGGACGAGTGGCGGTAAGTGAGACGCAACCTTGTGTAGTTTTCTTTCTCTTAAATTGTGCTTCCCCCACTTCCACTTAGACCCTCTTCCCTGCTTTGTGCCAGTGAGTGGTTTTGAATGGGGCCTACGGAGAACTCTTCCTCCACAGCACATATCTGCTGCAAAAAGCACTTGTTCTGTAACAGCCAAATCAATAGGAGCTTGAAATTAAATAAAAAATAAAAAACTACAAGCTGTAATTATAGATGTGCGTCAGCCCTCTCGTCTGAACGGCTGATTACAGTAAGCAGGCAACCTTATAATTCTGTCTGTCTGAGCGTGTGGTGTGTCTGTGTGTGAGGAGGGGCAGGGTAAGGCTCCACTGCAGGCATAAACCAAATGGATTTCACTGTCAGTGCTGGAGGCTGGCCAGGTCGAGTCCTGCTGTTGAATGTTTGCTTTTGATCTCTCTAGAAACAGCCACTCTCGCAGCATGTCCTCCAAACAGGACACAGACTCTGACACACAGGAGCCCAGTAACTCCAACTGTCAATCTGAGAGAAGCCTCGCTGAGTGCCCCCAGCACAACAACTCCATTGGTGTTGATGCCACCACCAGGCAACCAGCCAAGCCCTCACAGATTAAGAGAAACCTCTCCTATGGAGAAAACAACGACCCAGCCCTGGAGCCTTCTTCCCTTCCTCCTCCTGACCCCTGGCTCGAGAGCTCCACGTCACCATCAGAGCCCGCACAGCCCGGGGCCTGCCGGCGGGACGGGTTCTGGTTCCTGAAGCTGCTGCAAGCAGAGACAGAGCGCTTGGAAGGCTGGTGCCGTCAGATGGACCAGGAGACCAAAGAGAACAATCTCTCTGAGGAAGGTAGGTGTTGGCAGCCTCTGAGCTGTAGTGGCCTGGCAGCACCTGTAACTGACTGTTGGGTCAGCTTTCTGTAGTTAAATCGTGGCTGCCGCATCCCTGGAAGTGAGCAAGGCCAGGTTGGATGGGTGTTGTTGGAGCAACCTGACCTAGTGGAAGGTGTCTTTGACCATGGCAGGGAGTTGGAATGAGATGGCCTTCCAACCCAAACTGTTCCTTGATTCTGTGAAATTACTGGTAGCCCACAGAGGCAGAGCATGGAAGTGAGGATGGGGTAAGGAACACTTTTCCTTGGAAAGGATAAGGTAACTTCCTCTAGCAAATGGAATAAGAAATAAGGCTGTGATGCAGCATGTAAGACATGCACAGGATGATGTGGCTTCTGACTACTCAAAACTGCTAAAAGCTTAAACAGATTTAATCTTGAAAAAAGTTAAATGGAAAAAGCTTTCAGGGAGACTGGGGGATCTCTCCTTGCCTCACCCACTACATTCAAACAGGGAAAAGCTTAGCTAGCAGTGGGACAAAATGGACACAATTTTGAGTTTGTTTGATATGTTCAGTTGATGAACTTGTCTTCATAGGAAAGTGGAGGTTTCTTCATATGGGAAAGCCTCACTGAATTTGTGCTGAATACACCAAAAGCATATGCATAGGGAACACAAGACCACTTGATATTATTGGGTTCAGTCCCAGTTGGGCTTGTTTCATTATTTTCAGTTGAGCTGACAAAACGTGGGCTTTTTGCGGTAAGAGTCATGGCTGTGGTGCGTATGGAATGACAGGAGTGGGTTACAGGGTTGCAGAGGGCAGGATCTTTGTATGGAGTCTATTTTTTATGTTTTTAATACCTGAGAAAGGTGAAACAAAGGTGAGGCTCAGTTTTAGCTCACTGTCACTGCTGGGGCTCGGGGAGCTAATGCCTAATCCGATTGCCCTGTAGTGCTGCCCTGGCTGCCGAGGGGACAGGCCTTGCCAGGGATCTCCCTGCCTCAGGGTGACCTGGCTTGACCTGTGGCAGGAGTGCTCTGGCAGCAAAAGACACCAAGACCCGTGTGGCCTGTGACCTCTAAGAGCAATCTGCTGATAGATCCTGTAACAAAACCCTTGGTGGGTGTGAGTGAGCCCAGCACATGCTTGTCCCACTAAGATTTCCAAACACTCAGAGCTGGCTCAGGTGCAGCAGCAGAGCAGGGGGGGAGTGGGGCTCAGTTGGTCCCCGTTAGTGATGTTGCTGCAGGCCCTGGGGTGGGGGAGGCTCTGAACCTGCCTTTGGAAGGGAAGAACCCAAACACTGTATTTGCACTAATGAGCAGAGGAGTGTTGCCATGCCCAAAGGCTGCTTGGAAAACCTGTGAAGCGGAGCATGAAGTCCTGGGTATTAGAAACCCTGTCCTCAGTGTGTTAATCCCTGCTGGTACACAGAGGTTGGAAACAGGCCTCCTGCTCTTTGCCACCTTCGCCTCGTGCAAGGGTGGAAGAGCAGGATGTGATCCGTGAGGAGATGCCAACAGAACTGCTCACTGAGGTGGTGCTGGTGGCTCCTGAGGGGCTGAGGGCAGTTTAAAGAACTTTCTGCTATCATCAGGTGTTGCAATGTCTCAGCCTGGTCTGCCTTTGGCCTGCCAGAAGGAGCATTAATAGATAGTAAAGACAAATGTAGTTTCAAAACATTATCTTTCCCTGAGAGCAGTTAGTTCGTGAGGATCTCTGAAACTGCTTTTTTAATAACTTGAGTATTTCTTCGCTTCAGAAACACTGGAGTTTATTGCTGCAATTAATACTCTGTTCAACTGAGGTCTTTTTATTTTTTCCTCATCCACAGTCTTAGGAAAAGTCCTGAGTGCAGTGGGCAGTGCACAATTACTAATGTCACAGAAGTTCCAGCAATTCCACGGCCTCTGTGAACAAAACTTGGTGAGTCTGGATCTGTCTTTTCTGTTTTGAGTGCTTCGACAGCACTACAGGAACACGGTGAGGTGTTAACAGGCTGCTGTCACTGAAAACAAGGCCAGTGCAGCTGTAGCCTCAGGTCAGTGCCACGGTGGGTGAGGGCTGGGTTAACCTGCTGCTTCTCAAGGGCTTTTTGGGGTGAACCGCTGCGGTTTGGCTAAAGAGGAGGGACTGTTTGGAAAGCCTGCTCTTGACCAAACATGCTTCCTTTGTGTGTGGATGATGTGGTTGGTAAAACTGTCCCTACAGGACTGTCACATTGGTCACACAGCACTAGGAATCGATTTCTGCAAAAGGAATGTAGGGGTTTGCCCTTGTTCAGAGCTGAACAGGGCTAATGCGGATTGATGGAATCTGTGGGTTTGTTTTCCCCTCAAGCTTTATGGATTTTGCCGACTTTCTCAGAGGTGAATTCCCCTTTACATGTAAAATAATCCCAGAGAAATGTGAGAAGGAGGGGGTAGGTGCTGAGCATTTGCCTGCTGATCTCTGGCTGATCACAGCTGAGCAGCAGCACCACAAGCTGCCAGGCTGTCAGCAGAGCTTTGTGCTGAGTTGCTCCAATGTGATCCCAGGCTTTCCAGGGTCAATGATATCAGTTCAGCTGTCTGGGAACTGGGAAAATCCTGTTCCTGGAAGACACTTCAGGTACTTAAAATTTTTTACCCTAGCCTGAGAAGTACTGGTGCTTTCACATTGTTTTGGGGGGGAATGGAGCAAAGTAATTTTGCTCATGAAAGCTCTGTTTGGCTCCTTGGAGTGCTGTACATCTGCATGTGAATTCTCCAGGTATCAGAGCTGTGTTTGTATCGTGGTGTGTCCATTTCCATTATTTTCCACCCTGAAATCAGGATCTCTGTGTAAGAAACCAGTGGTCTGGCTTTGATTCCCCTGCTGGGGACCTTCAGGTGGGGGTTCCTGCTGTGGGACTAGTGCCAGCAGAGAGGGTCTGTCTCAGGGCTGTTCTTCAGGCTGCTGTAGGAGAAGTGCAGTTGGTATCTCTGCTTCCTGAGCTTGGCAGAAATGGTTTGGGCTGTAAATGATGACTTTGGGTGTCTGCATGCTCAGGGCTGCTGTCTCCTGTGGGTTCTTTATGGTTTTGGTTGCAGGCAGGCATAAAAGGGTAAAAGGTAAAATATGGTTGCAGGCTGCTCTGCTTGCAGGAAGGTATGTTCGTTCTTAAAGGAGATTTTTTAATGCTTTCCCTTCTAGAACCCTAATGCCAATCCCAGACCCACAGCCCAGGACTTGGCTGGATTTTGGGATCTTCTTCAGTTGTCCATTGAAGACATCAGCATGAAGTTTGATGAGCTGTACCACCTGAAAGCGAATAGCTGGCAATTGGCAGAGACACCAGAGAGAAGGGTGAGTGTGGGGCACTGGAGAGCAGCCAGAGCACCTTGCAGACAATTTTGGGTATCTATTTCTGTCTGCAGACAGATGCTCTCAAGGGCTCTTTGGCACTTGTATGGTCTCACAGCCTTGCAAGGTACTGAAGCCATTCCTCTTGAGTAATAGTGGGAACAGTTTTGTACAAGGGGAAAAGGTGTTGGGATGGAGAGAGCCTAGAGTGGTGAGCAGTACTGCTGAGGCCTCTAGTGTTCCCAGCAGTGGGTTTAACTATTCCTAGTGCCTGAGTAGTGTAGAAAACAACTGGAACCTTTTAAAAATGTAGAAGAGGTGGTGTCCCTGACTCTGCAGGTAAGGGTAGGAAGGACTGTGGCTCAGGGCAGGGCAGCTTATTAAAATTTTGCAGTTCCAGATCAAGTCATGTTTTCATGCTGCCTGTGCTGTGTTCTGACTTCCAGCTCGGCCAGACACAACCTCTGAACTCCAGGCCACCTCAGAAGGCCCCTGTACCATGGGAGCTGCATGGAGCTGTGTCAGGGGAGGTTTAGGTTGGATAATGAAAAGGTTCATTATCATGAAAAGGTTCTTCCCCCAGGGAATGGTCACAGCCCCAAGGCTGCCAGAGCTCCAGGAGCATTTGGACAGCACTTTCGGGGACAAGGTGGGATTGTTGAGGTGTCCTGTGCAGGGCCAGGAGTTGGACTGGATGATCCTGGCTGTGGATCATCAACCTCTGCGTTGTGGACTCCCATCCCTAGAAGTGTTCCAGACCAGGTTGGACAGGGCTTGGAGGAACATGGTCTAGTGGAAGGTATCCCTGCCCACAAACCACTCTGTGATTCCATGAGTCTTGTAAGTCCTTTCTAACTCAAGACATTCTATGACTGTGAAATGCAAAATGGCACATCTCTAGAAACTGGGGCAGCTGGTTTTGAGGTGTGTTTTGCTCAAGAGCTGCTTCTGCTTCTCTGCCCTGACACTGATTCTCACTGCTCAGTCCCTCACACCTAAGGTCCCCACCAGGTCAGAGCAGGCGTCTGTCTGTGCATGCTTATTTTAGATTTGGGGTTTTCCTTACTGTCTCCCTAAAGGAAGAGAAGAAACCACCCCCTCCAGTGCCAAAGAAGCCGGCCAAGTCCAAATCGCAGCTGAACCGGGACAAAGGCTCTGACTCGGACAAGCAGCGGCAGGAGGCGCGGAAGCGGCTGATGGCAGCCAAGCGTGCGGCGTCGGTGCGGCAGAACTCGGCCACCGAGAGCGCCGACAGCATCGAGATCTACGTCCCCGAGGCACAGACCCGCCTCTGAGCGACGGGCAGAGCACGGCACCGGGTGGGTTTTATAAGTCATTAAAAAGGAAAAAAAAGGTTCTCTTGAAACTAGTGTGGTTTATTCAGTCTAGAGACAATGAGCCATCCTTGAAAAGGGCTCCTGAGTTGGCTTTTTTCTCTCAGCTTTAAATAATGAAGATTTTAACAAAAAAAAAAAAAAAAAAACA
>VXAY01003172.1:307797-319884 GCA_013399855.1 Oxyruncus cristatus
AAAAAAACAAACAAACAAAAAAAAAAGCCCCTTGTTTTCTCCCTGGCTGTGGTGTCGCTGAACGGACTGGACAGACTCCTGGGAACTCCAGCCCCTCGACTTGGAACTTCAGTCTTTTTACTTGTTCTATCTCATGAAAATTATTAGCTTGTTTACAAGAAGAGGACAAGAAAACATGAAGCCTTGAGCACTTGCCATGCTGTATTCTTCCTCCTCCTTAGATCTGTTTTGCCCTTCTCATCCTTTGTTTTTCCTTCCCCCTGCTCCCTTTCTCCCACCCTTTGCATGGCTTTAGTTCCCGTGTTCCAAACCCCCCTCCCTGCAGAGAACACCCGTTGGTGTGTACTCCTGCTGCACTGTGCCAGCCAGCAGCCTTCCTCGGGGTTTGTGTTCCTTGGGATGGGATATTGGGGTGGGCAAGGATTGGGGGTGGGGGGTTGTATCCTCTGTTTATGGGAGGGAGAAGATGCTGGGGCCTGTAGAATGGACAGAGGGGTTCAAATGCAGGCCAGAAGCAAAAGTGCAATAACCTGGCGAAGCGGAAAGGGACAGTGAGCAACTGATCCTGAGAGCTCGACACTCCTCCAAGGCATAGGAGCGGAGCTGAAGGACCACAGAGCACAAACCACATCACTTTGATTTTTTTCTCCTTGTCCCTTTCCCAAGTTACTTTCCTTGAATTGCTTGTTGAGAAAGAAGCTGCTGCACTGGGGGACCTGTTTGAGTGGGCTGGGGCCGGGGGAGGGCAGGGGAGCGTCCTGGTGCTGGGGTGGGTGGTCTGTGTGTGTACAGAGAGGGGGACAGGGGCGGCCACCAGCCTGTACGATGTGTATATATGCACATATACACTTAGTAGTACCTGTATAGTAATTCCTACACACGTATACCTGCCCATGCACACCGTGCAGGTGGGACACACCTGGGTGAGGGTGGGCAGATGTATAGCATATATTTTTACATGTACTATATCTAGATGTGTGTAAAAGTGTGTGTAAAAATATATACCCTGTGTGTAAGCAGATGACTATTTTTTCCTTATCTCCCTGCTCTCTGGGTAGAGGAAGGATTGCTAAATATTTTTTAGCCCGTTTTTCCCTTTGTAGGTCTCCTTTTCTGGCTTCTCAGAGCCAGAGCTACCACTACGTGATTCTTTGCCACCCCCTCACACTAAAGGTTTTCGTCCCATCCTGAGGGATCTTGCTGGGGATTTTTTTTTCTTCACACGTTTGAACAAGTTGGGAGATTGTATGCTACTGTCGGGGGGGTGGAGGTGGAATCCCAGAGGTTTCAGTGAGAGTGTTGGTGATCCAGAAGGCAAAAAATAAATAAAAGTGAAATCCTGAATGCTGTCTGAGCATTGTGTGCTGTCCTGGGTTGTCCATGAGATGTTTCTGCCCACAACCAAAGATTGGCTGTGATGTGATTCAAATTCAGCATCGGGTTGAGGTGGGGGTCAGGCTCTTCACAGGGAACAAAGGACAGGACAAGAGGAAACAGCCTCTAAGTTGGGCCAGAGGAGGTATTATTTCCCATATTAGGGAAAACTTCTTCATGGAAAGGGGGGATCAGGCCCTGGCACAGACTGCCCAGGGCAATGCTGGAGTCACCATCCCTGGAGTTGTTCAAAACATGTGGGTATGGCACCTGGGGACAGGAGTTAGTGGGCATGGGGCAATTTGGTTGAAGGCTGGACTCTTTTATCTGGGAGGCCTTTCATAACCTTAATGATTCTGTGGGGGTAGAAGCAGGTAGAAGTAGGGAATAGCAGGGCAATCTGATTTTTTTTTTTTTTAACTTTTAAAATTTTTGTTTTATTTACTCTTCCTAGTGGCTGAGGCTGCTGGTGGGGAGCTGTCCTGGAGAGCTGCCCCTTTCCAGGGTCAGTGGGCACCAGCCCAGCCCCCCAAAATGTTCAGTGACAGTCACAGCCCAGGGCCAGGTCGCTGGGTGGGCTGGGGGCTCGGGAGGCTGTGCCCATCTGACTCATTTGTTTGCCACCCCTCAGAGAGAAGAGCTCCCAGGAGTATGGAGAGTGGGTAATTTACCCTAAAACCAACCAGAGCTGTCCCCGGTCTGGTCTGTGAGGGGCCACATCCCAGGGCCGGAGGACACAAGGCTGTGCCTCGGGGTTGGGTGGGCAGGGCAGGGTGGGGTTCTGCCCCCTCCACAGCCTCATGGCGCCCCTGCCCAGGTGTTTGTGCCCTCTGTGGTCACAGGGGGTGTGATGGGCTGGCAGAGCACGCACCCCCCTGGGCTTTACCTGCTCACCTGTGTGATACCTGTGTATTATAGATACCATTTATATTAGTTGCATAATAATAAATATAAATTATATGTTTATATATTATACAGTATCATGTAATTTATATTAGAATATGTAAAATATATTAAAATCACCTAATCTCTACAGCTTCATAAATGCACTTACGTATGTTAATTACATAACTGTATTAAAATACGTATATATGCAAGACATATATATATACATCCAAAGAGAGGGGTAAAGTGTTACATATATAAATAAGTGCATAACACATATAGAAAAAAATGTCATGCACATATTTAAACACGCCTTTATATGACAATTACACACACACGTATATAATTCTTATCTGAGGCCAGAGGGAGCACGCAGCCAATCACGGGGGGGCTGAGATCACGTGGGCATCCTGGTGTCACGAGATGGTTGCCAGCCAATCACAGAGCGGCATGACGTTTCACAAAATGGCTGCGCCCTGTCATAAGATGGCGGGCGAAATAAAATGGCCGCCCCCTGCGGACACGGGGGTGTGGGCTTGTGTCAAATACACTTCCGGGAATAATTCGTGGGCGGGGCGACTGGTTCTGCCAACCAATCACGACGCAGTACGTAATACGGGGCAAGGCCAGCCCCGCCCCCAGGGGGATCCTGCGGGGGTGGGGTAGGGAGTGGACGGAGTCCGTGTCCCGCTCCATGTCCGGTCCCTATCCCCGGCCGTGCCCCGCCCGTGTGTCGGCCGGCGTTGCCGCCCCGGGCTCTCCCGGCCCCCCTGGTGCTCCCCCGGAGCGCCGGTTTCGCTGTGAATGCACGTGGGCCCCGCGGCACTAGCGCCGCACATTCTGCTCGGGTGCCCCCGGTCCTCCCCGTCAAACCGGGGCTCGGGAGCCGGGCTGGCAGCTCCCCGGGGGGCCATTCTGGGACACGCTCCCGGCTGATCCCGGCACGAGGAACCGGGTGGGTTTGTGCTGCCCCGGCCACGCGTGCGGGGCTCGGGGACCGTCGCGGTGCACGGCTGCCCCTGCTGCTTTCGGGCACAGCCCCAGCAATGGGGGTGCAGCTGCCAGAGAGGGGGGCCCGAGGCCTGACCCACCCGTGGATATTTTTGGGGCAGTGTTGGCAGCGGTGTAAGAACTGTGAAAGGCTGGGAGAGCTGGGGGTGTCCAGCCTGGAGAAGAGCAGGTTCCAGGAGAGCTGAGAGCCCCTTCCAGCGCCTAAAGGGGCTCCAAGGGAGTTGGAGAGGGACTTGGGATAAGGGCCTGGAGGGACAGGACAAGGGAAAATGGCTTCCCACTGCCAGATGGGATATTGGGAAGAAATACCACAATGTGAGGGTGGGGAGGTCCTGGCACAGGTTGCCCAGAGAAGCTGTGGCTGCCCCAAACCTGGAAGTGTCCAAGGCCAGGTTGGGCAGGGCTTGGAGCACCCTGGTCTCGTGGAAGGTGTCCCTGCCCATGGCAGCGGGTGGGACTGGATGGGCTTTAAGGTCTCTCCCAACGCAAACCGTTTGATGATTCTTTTAAGTAGGAAAGTGTGGCATTAACGAGGCTGTTGAGTGTGCCCAGTCCCAGCTGCTGCCCTGGAAGGTATTGAGGGTGGCAGGGGGGCTCTGACCGGTGCCCCTCTCCCCTGTAACACCGCTCAGTGCCAGCCAGGCCCCATCGCCCGCAGCACCGTGTCCTGACCCCTGCTGGGGCCAGGGGTCCCTTCCCCATGGTGGTGGGTGCAGCTCCCCGAGGCTCTACCTATCCTGTCTGGGGGTCTCCAGGGCCTGGTGGGTGGCAAAAGCACCTCTCTGCAGCTCAGGAGCCCTGAGGTGCTGCTTGAGGACACTCAAGCAGCAGAGCTGGGGGGCACCAGCTGTGGTTAACCCAGCTATGACCCTCTGTCACTTTGCAGACTCCTGAGATGGGCTGGCAGACCCTGCCCTGGCTGAGTCCTGGCTCCAACCCCCCATTCCCTATGGGAACGTGCCCCATCCCACATCCCTCACAAGCACAAAGCACCAGCAGCCCATGGAGGGTGGAGGTCATCCTGGTGCTATTCCTGACACCGTAGTGGCCCAGGGGTTTCCCTGGCACTGCAGGAGTGAGGCCTGGCTGGATGTCTGGTGCCTCCATCCCTGCCCAGAGCTCTGGGGGTCACCATACAGCCCAGGAACCAGGAGTGAGGGGGCTTCAAGGGGCTGGGTCCGGCATGCCAGCTCCATGCCAGCATGGAGCTGGCATGGACTGCAGCCCTGTCAGGGCAGGGCTGGTGACTCCTGGGGCACCCTGAGCCCCCCATGCTGCAGTGCCCGTGCTGCCAGCGTGTCATAGCCCCGACACAGAGAACAGGAACCAAGGGAACGGCTGGAGCTGTGTCAGGCCAGGGTTAGGTTGGATATCAGGAAGAGGCTCTTCCCCCAGAGGGTGGTTGGCACTGAACAGGCTTCCCAGGGCAGTGGGCACAGCCCCAAGGCTGCCAGAGCTCAGGAAACGTTTAGACAACACTCTCAGGGACAGGTTGGGATTGTTGGGGTGTCCTGTGCGTGGCCAGGAGTTGGACTCAAGGAGCCCTTCCAGCTCAGGATCTCTGAATTGTGGCAGCAGTGCAGAACCTTTGGTCTGTTCCCTGCCTGCTGTGGCAAAGCTGGTGGGAGCTGCTGCTCTGCGAGACCCTCATCCCACTCCCAGCGCTCCTGCCCCCAGAGCTGTGCTGGCTTACCTGGCCCTGCCGACCAGGAGGAGGGAAGACACAAACACACCAAATTCTGCTGCTGCCAAATGCTTCCTGGCTCCCGACACCGGGATCAGACCCTGGGGGAAGTGAGCATACACATGAGTCCAAACGACAGTGGGATGGGCACAGAGCTGTGCCTGGCGCTGGCCCCCTATTCCCACCCCCATCAATGTTCCAGCTCCAAAGCGCCTTTGGCTGAGTGTCAGGATGCGTAGGGGGAGCTGGTGAGGGGGGAGGATCAAGTGAGGCACTCACAAATGACACAGTCCAGTCTGACACACAGCTCATATTTTAAAAAAACCAACCAAAACTAAAAAACCTTTTATTTGACAACTGAAAATCAAACAAAAAGATATTTATGGGGGGGGGAGGGGCGGTTTCCTCCATAAATTTCATTCCAATAATCCCTGGTCTCCCCACTCTTCCTGGTCCATCCCACAGCAGCAGCACCAGCCCCTGGCACAGGCACAGCCCTGGGGGAAGGAAATCATTTTGGTTTGACTGGGGCAAGATCAGGGGAGGAGGCCAAAAAGCCTCTCCCTCCCTGGGTGGAGGGAAAGAGCTGCAGGGAGGTGAAAGGGTGAAGGGCTGCCCAGAAACAAGGGAGGAAGTCAAAATTCAGGGCTTTCCCCAGAAAGGAGATAGAGGGCAAAGGCTGGGGCTGAGGAAAGGGATGGCCACAGGCACATAATGGGCAGCACTCACCTGATGTGCCATCCCAGCACTGCATGTGGCCAAGGTGACTCACCTTGGGAAGCCTTCCAACAGCCCCCACCAGCACTCAGGCTCCCCTCTCCCACGGCACCTTCTTTCTGAAGAGAGGGAGGGTGGGAACACCAGTCCCCCAAATCAGTGCTTTTCCCTTCCAGCTCCAACACCCCCAGTGCTGCTCTCCCAGCACTGCTGGCTCCAGCCACTGCATAGCACCAGGTCCTGCAGCCCTTTTCAGCTCTAGTCATGCGACTCATCAGGCTAATTACCTGTGATTAGTGCTTCTCAGGACAGGTAGCACAGTGCATACACAGCACTATTAACTTACAACTTAAAGGAACCAGCAATGCCTGGGCCCTGGGACCAGCAAAGCACCCAGGGACAGCAAGAGATGCCCAGCCAGGAGCTGCCCCAGAGCCCAAAATCTACCCCAGGCCAGGCTGGGGGAGCCCCGCAGCTCCCAGCAGACACCAGTTTGTCACTAGAGGTCCCCAGCATGGCACAGCCACACTCGGAGAGCGAGAACAGGAGGGAAGGGACAGGGAGCAACTAATCCATCCTCAGCCTTCCCAGTGCAGCTCATCAGCACTTGGCTCATGAGGCATTGCTGCTTCCCAGGAGCCCTGGGCTCCACTCACTGAACGCACTGGCCATGCCCACAATACGCCCTTTCCAAAGGTTAAAAAAAAGGAAAAAGAAGTTGGTACAAAATTCCCAGTCTCAGCTTTGCTCAGCCTGCTGTCAGCACCTTGCAGGCTTAGCATACACTTGCTGCTCTGGACACAATGTGCACACATTCAGCAGGAACTCAAAGGAAACATGGGGAAGTTGTGGAAATGCTTACAGATGATGAAAAAAAATCATGTCATAAATCACAATTAAAGGGAAAATGTTTTCAACAAAAAACTTGCTAAACAGCACCACAGAGATTTCTACTGACAGCATTCAGAACACCCTAAAATGGAAGAGGAGGGTCCCATTTTTTCCATGTGATACCAGAGACTCCAGGTTTCCAGTTCATCCGTACTTTGCCCTTCCCTAGGCAAGGCAGGGCTCCTGGTCAGGACCAGGAACCAGAAAGAGCCCCCCCCAAAACAAAAGGGAAAAAATAAAAAGGGAAGGGGAAGAGACCAGAGATCTGGGAGAAAAAGCTTTTCATCCATAGTCCTTAAAATAGACACCAACACCTAAAAAAATAGGTTCTCTCTTTCTCTTCCTGAAAAAATGGTGCTGCCTGGACCCTTGTTTGCAGGAGAGAGGAAGAACTCAGCAGGTTTTTCAGGGGAGCTCCACAGTGACGGCTCCAGCAGCGTGGCAGGGACAGGTCAGCACTGCTGCAAAGGTCTGGTCACAACTGTCACCTGGGGCACCACCCTCAGCGGTCAGCGCATCTCCCAGCAGGAGGATGGCGGGATGGGACAGTCCTTCTTCTCCCCGCCTTGGCTGACAAGAGAGACCAGAGCTCCCTGGGAGGCCGGAGTCCACTTCTGGGATGGGCTGTCAGAGGTACATGAGGCCAGGAGAGTCAGGCACCCCGTGGGAAGGGCACCCTGTGGAACCCGGCCCAGGGGTTATTTGGAGGCTCCTGGGGGCTCGGTGTGGGGAGACAGGGGCAGCTGCCCACTCTGCCGCTGCCGCTCCAGCTCAGCCGCCTTCTGCAGAGCCACCTCCACCAGCAGCTGGAAGCTGCTGAAGTCATCACCAAAGAGCTCTGGGGGTGTGGGGGGCGGCGTGTTGAAGAGTCCGGGGGTGGGGCTGGCAGCCTCAGCCCGCGCCAGCAGGGTCAGGGTGCTGCTGGTGGCACCCACTGGTGCTTTGGGGACAGGGTCCGGCTCCGCTCGTGGCCCAGGGGGCTTCTCCCACTCGGGGCTGTGGGTGCTCACCACCGCCAGCGCCTGAGCCGGGTGGCACAGTACCTGTGGGCACACCGACATCGACAGCACCTTGGAGGCCCCCACGGGAGGGACCACCAGGACCCCGGAGCCAGCCCCCCGCGGCAGGGCCACGTCGCCGGCTTTGCCCCCTCGGCGAGAGATGGTGAACTGGTTGGGGTCCTTCCCATCTTTGCGCAGCATGTCCGGGAGCAGCCGCCTCCGGGCATTGATGAACCAGTTGCAGATCTGGGAGGAGAGAGGAACACAGTCGGGTCAGCCTGGGGCTGCCACATGGGCACAGCGCTGGCCAGGGGGCTGCAGCCCCAAGTCAAGCCAGAAGCAGCTTCCCCAGACCCAGCCAACAGCTCCCACACACCCCAACTTCCACAGGTTCCCCCCCGCAGCTTGGCATCTCCTTCCCGTGGGGCTCCAAAGAGGCAGAACTACTGCTGGCACCCACGGAAACCCCAACACCAGCTGCTTCCTGCCTGGCACTACCAGCCCGGGCAGCCCCTTCCTCCCTGCACCCCTGTACCAGCTGCCCCTGATGCAACGCTCCTCTCAAGCCCTGCCAGCCCACCCTTCAGGGACTGTGCCCCCACGGCACCACTGGCACCTTCTCTCCATTGCAGCACACTGAGTGAGCACAGCCTGGGTAGCTTTGGGGCCCAGCCACCCTGCGAGCCACAGCACGACTGCATGGAGCCACAGGAGCTGCAGTGACTCCTGAGCAGAGCTGCCCCCCAGGGAAGGATGGGTTCAGTGCTGACCCCCACAGCACAGCCCCACAGTCCTGGCCCCTGCCTGTGCCCAGGTTCAGGCAGGTGAAGCGGGCACAGCTCCTGCCATCCCCCCAGCCAGAGGACTTAGTCCTGCACAGAGCCAGCTCAGAGCCCATCCTGCAGGTCCCAGGCTGGGTACAGTTTTCCCTTCTCCAGGTGACCCATCGGGAGCTTGGCGCGCCCGGCCATGTTTCCACACTGATGCCAGTGCCAACGTGCTGCCGACCTGGACAGGAACGCTGAGGCTGCATGGATGGAAACCCTAGAAACCATCAGCTGATGAAGCTGCAGCTCCCCACCCCCTAACAGGGCCAGGACTGTGGCTGCACAGACACTTTCCCGTGCCTCCTGCCCCCAGGCAGGGTCACAGCTCACGGCAAAGGTTCTTCCAAACATTTGCACACCACAGAGGCTGCACCTCTGGTAGCTCTTCAGAACGCAGCTGCCATGAATTCAGCCTCAGCCATGGATTGTTTCAGCATCTTTATATAAAATGCTACATTAAATAACTGCCTTCTTCCTAGAAAACAGAAGAGAATAAATCAGGGGAAAAAATATCTGATCTTTTCTAAATCAACAGCTATGGGAAATATTTCCCTCAAGGAGAGAAAACTTGCCACAACTTCAATCACAGCAGGATTTCACTTGTCCTTTTTCTGTCTTTAAGACAATATTTGGCATTAAAACTCTCAAATACACCAGTCTCACTTCCTTTCTCCTTCCAAATCCCCTCCCTTGCAAGCCTTAGCTGGGTCCCCTGGGCATGATCCTGTGATCCCATGGGCATCCACCAACTGTGATCCCCAAAGAGAGGGCTGCACATCCAATAAAAAGCCTGACCAACTCCACAGTGCTGGGAACTCCCCAAAACCCTGCCTTTCTCCCCCACCATGCTCCTTCCAGCATTCAATTCTCTTTGGGAAGCATAGCACAGAGATGGGCACACACAACCACAGGTGTCACCACGTGGTGTCACCCACCCTGGAGCTGGCAAATGCTCTGGGTTTGAAGCACTTACTGTTTTTTTTAACTATGGCCATCTCTTTTTAACCATGGTCATCCCACCAGCACACACCATCCCATTCCTTTGAGCAGTGTCTGTTCTACCACTGCAGGAGCAGCATCCCCTCCACAGGGAGCAAAAGCCCATCCATCCCCACAGCAGGGCACGAGCTTGGAAAGCTGCTGTCTGGGAAGCCTCATTGGGAGCAGGTACCACTTTCTTACCTCCCAATTTTCTTCAAGGGAGACACATGGCTTCCCAGTCTGCCTGCTCCCTGTCTGCCAGTGCCCGGCTCCAGCTCCCCAGGCCACTGGAGCAGGGAGGGGGATGCACAAAGAAAGACGGGGGGGGGTTGGCCAGCGGCTGCAGCAGAGCCTGTGCTCCAGAGGCTCTTGGAGAGCTCAGATCAGCACCAATGGATTGAACCCCACAGACACACCATGGGGTGTCCCACTTCTTCAGCCCAACAGCAGATGGAGCTTCCCCATGGCATCCCCTCAAATGGACTGAAATCCCAGTGTCAGTCCTCAGCTGGCCCTGGGAATGTCGCCAGGCTGGGACCCCCTGCCTAGGGGTACAGGGCAGCCCCCCCAGGGGCACATGCTGGCTGTGGTGGTCCACGGGGGCAAACAATAGCCAGCACACGGCAAGGCCACACCTCAACATAAGCCCACACATGTGCTGACCCCCTCCTGCGTCCCACAGGGCTCAGGGCACAGTGTGCCACAAGCCCTGGGGTAACACCGTGTGCCAGGCACTGCCATACCTGCTTGGGACAGGACAAGCCCAGATTCTCACAGCCGCAAACCCACTGCTGCTCCCCCACCACTCTGCCTCGAACCCTCCCAGGAGCTCCAGCCTCTCCTGGGAGCAGCTGCCAGACACACGCCTGTGGCACAGCCAGCACTTACAGAAATGCATTAAAATTAATAAGCAAGTTTGCCTTGCTGGCCAGGAAAACGGAAAGCAGACAGCCCTGCCTGCACTCCAGTGTCCGGACCAGCTGACCAGGACCATGCTGAGCCACAGGGAGAGGAGCCAGAGGTGCAGAGAAAGCTCCAGCTGCAAACCCACTGGCCCTCACCTGCTCCCCTGCATCCCATTGTATCCCTAGAACCACAGAACTGAGCAAAGCCCCCATTCATTTCCTCAATGCCAGGCTGGGAGAGGGAGAACACGGCCCGGGGCACACAGGGCTGTGCGTGGAGCACAGCTAGAGGCAGCTGCAGGCAACTCTCCCAGACACTCTAACCACAAGCAGGGAACACACCAGAGCAGGAAGGACAAGCACTACTGACCCCTAGGGCTGGCCAGGGCTCCTGCCTGGGCACCCATCATGGTGCCACAAGGAGAACATCAGCCAGGAGCAGGACAAAGGGACTCCTACCTAGGAGTCCCCACCTGGGCTCCCCTTAATACAACTGGGGATGCACATGCTCCCACTCTAACTGGGGCCAGGTGACCCAGCCAGTATTTAACAGTGCACCTGAGCTCAAAGCCCAGCCCAGCCTTCTCCCTTATGGGATGGTTAAAATCATAGAACATGCTGAGTTGGAAAGGACCTGTGAGGCTCATCAAGTCCAACTCCGGGCCACGCCCCAGCCTCAGGACTGTCCCCTGCCCAGCTCTGTTTGCAGGGGTTGGTCACCCTGGCCTCTGCTGGGTGTGTCCAGGGGAACAGGATAAAACAGCACCACCCAAGAGCCCTCCTACCTGTGCAGCTTCTACTAACAACACGGTATTGTTCAGCCTGTCCCCACTCCAGTCCTCACTCCATCTTCTGGCCAGCCAAAATTCTGTGTTGCAGCACTGCCATAGAGCTGGTCGCCCGGGGTTCAGATATCTCCCCAAAAGAGATCCCCCGACATACAGGAGGTTTTGCTTCCCCAACATCCCCTCCCTTGCCTCCTCGTTGCCCTTCAGAGGAAAGTGGTCCCAGCGTGCTAAGTCCTTTGGGAGCCTTGGTGGGGTTCTCCCGTCCCAAGCAGCGTGGCAGTGGCCCCAGCATTGTTCCCAGCAGTGTCCCCAGTGGGTGGGGGCTGGCTCCTACCTGCAGCACAGAGAGGCTGGTCTGCCCTGAGAGGCTGAGCTTCTCCTGCTCCGAGGGGTAGGCGTTGAAACGGTGCTCGTACAGCCAGTCCCGCAGGATCTTCACCGACTCCTTGGGCAGGTTGCCCCTTCTCTTCCTCTTGGACTGCAGGGGGTCAGGGGACGTGGCGCCGTCCTCCTCCCCCGGGTCACTGTCCGACATGGTGGAGCTGCCCGCAGGTCCCTCCTGGCTAAAGCCTGGCAAGAGGGAACCAAAGGGGGCATCAGGCAGTGTCCGGCCAGGGGAGTGGAGGGGGGCTCCCACCGATCCCCAACCCCCTCCAACGGAGGGGTCTCATCCCCTCTGGGCCCGGCCGGGGGGCGGATCCAGACGCAGAGATCCCCGCGGGGGACAAGCGACTGGCTCCGGAGGTACAACAGCGGCAACGAATAGAGCCCCGAGAGGCGGAGGAGCCCAGCGTGGGGCTCCGGGGCACTCAGGGTTCGAGGGGCACTCGGGATTAGGGGGGCACCGCAGGGGGCAAAAGTACAAATAAAGCGGGGGAGAGGGAGCGGTGAAGAGGGGAAGTTAAAAATAAAAACAATCTCAGCAGGAGAAAGAGGCCGAAGCTGGAGAGTGGGAGAGGAACCACGCGGGGTCATTGTGTGGCGGGGATGGAGGCGGGGGCGGCTGTCACGGGCTGGGGGCTC
>VXAY01003172.1:320431-335872 GCA_013399855.1 Oxyruncus cristatus
GCCCGCCCGCCCCCGGCTGTCACCGGGCACCGGGGTCCCCCCGCCCCTCCGAGCCCCAGCCGGTACCGGGCGCCGGCAGACCCCTGCCCGCACGGCCCCGCGGCGGGGATGGGGCTCGGCCCCCGCTCTCGGACACAGCCTCCGGCGGGAGTGGGGAGGGAGAGAGGGAGTCCCGGAGACCCTGCACCCGCCCGGCCCTGCGGAACCCCCACACGGGGCTGCACCCGTACAGGGGCACCCACCCGAGGGCGTCCCCCGGGTACTCTCACCCGGGGACACCCACGGCACACGGGCATCCACCTGGAGCCACCTACATTGGGACAGCCACCAAGGGACATCCACGCAGGGATACCTACACAGGGACACCCACCCAGGGACACCCTCCACAGGGATACCCACCTCGGGACTTCAACCCAGGGACTTCCATTCAGGGATACCCACTCAGGGACACCGCACAAGGCACTGCACAGGCTCCTTCCCCCTGGCTGAATCCTGTCACTGAGCCCCGGCGGGTTACTGCTGTCTGTGAGCAGGGGACAGGGCCAGGTCCTGGGACAGCAGCTGTGGGGGCAGGTTTGGGTGAGAGCCCTGGGGACCTTGGACCACCATGTGGCACTACAGTGGTTTCTTTGGTGTCTTACCACATGGGAAATCTGAGCAGAAGCTCAGCATATCACTGTTCCCATGACAGTGGAAGGTGTGTCCAAGCAAAGGTGGTGACCAAGGAGGCATCAGGTGGAACCCTCACCATGCCACGGCCATCAGGCTTGGCAAGGTCTCTGGAAGCCCTTCTGGGCTGCCCCTGCTCTCCCTTTGCCTCCCTACCACCACAGCAGAGCCCAAGGTCACCTTTTGAATTTTGGTGACCAGATCTCTCTGTTTGCATGCATGTCTGCCGCAGGTCTGGGATGTGGCTCCCACGGGATTTCCCCACCATAGCTCTGTGCCCTCCTGAGATGCAGGGCTAGGTCACACCATCACCCTCTGCCAGGTGCTCAGCTGAGCCCAGAGGGGACGTGTCCATCATGGACACCCTGGAATGGTATATTCATCAGTGGGAACGACAGAGAGAAGAGCTGCTCTGAGCACCGGTGCCACATCCCAGCTCCTGCGATGGAGAAGTTCCATTACAGGAAGCCAAGATGACCCTGTCCAGCAGCCAGCCCAGAGGCCTGCCAGCAGAGACCCCTATCTTGGGGATGTCCTCTTGGAGATGTGCTTTTTGGGGTGTCCATTGCCCCTCCATTGCTCATCCTTGCCAAACCAAGCCCCACACATGTGTGTGCATCCCCCAGGGACCTGTGTGCTGGTGGGCACAACACCCCAAGGTCACCAGATCCTGCTCCATATCACCCTGGTGCATGAGTTGGTGTTAGGAAGGCCCTCCCCTCCCAGGCTCCACCACCTCTGCAGGCTGTGCTGTGGCTCCCCTCCCTCACCCCTCTGCTGTTCACAGGGTAAAAGATGGGGGTCCCTTCAAGTATTGAGAAAAGTTGCAAAAACCATTTTTTTATGGTCAGTTTGTGTGGTGCAATAAGGGTTTAAATTGGGGGGGGGGGAAGCAGAATTCCTTAAAGCATTTGTTTAGTCGCTGTTAAATCTTCCATGTCCTGAGTGAAACTGTGCCCCAACTTGCTTTTACTCCATTAATGCCAACAGAGCTGGGGATGGTGAAGCACAAGCGAGGGGTGGGAGCCCTGGATGCACATCCCACCCACTGCAGGGTCACACCAGAGCAGGGAGCGTCCCCTGGCCCCTCCAGTCCTCTCACACCAGGCTGGCTCCTGCCCACTCCAAACCAGGGCCAGCACCAAGCATGGGGGTTCATCCTGCCTGCTCTCTTCCCTGTGCAGCCTGTTCCTGGTGGGTGACACCACAGACCCACCCGGATGCCCCCCTGGACATCCCCAATGGTCTTTGTCAGCCACTGTGCCCCAACAGGACTATCCTTCCAAGCAGTCTACTTTTGCTCCTGCCTTTTGGAAAAGGCTGTATTAAGTCTTCTGCCAAATTGAGACAACCGGGAAATGGCCATGAGCCCCCTCAGGCCCTCCCACCTCCCTGTGCTCCCTGGACTGGTAGTGTGGAAGCAGCTTTGGAAAAATCCCACTGAGTGTCTGAGTGCAGCATGAGAGCAACCTAAATCCCTGGGCAAGCCAAGCCTGCCACTGGAGCCAGAGAGCTCCCAACTGATGGGGAATGAGGAGCCTCTGGGATGAGGGGCCAGGGAAGGGGCTGTGGGGCATCTCCCTGCTCATTCCCACTACAAGCTTGTCCAGGCTGAGCCCTGCCCAGGCCCATTGACATGATAACGCTATTAAACTTCAGCAATTTGAACAACAATCAGGAGGCAAGAGCCTGAGGGGGGATGCTGGAAATCTAGGGGAAGCTGGAACTCCCAGAGGGATGCTGGGAACCCCAGGGGGATGCTCGAGACCCCAGGCAGCCTCCCAAGGTACTGATCCATCTCAGTCACGATTCTCTCCACCCTTTGCCCACCTGTGATATGTAAATCTTCATTTTTAGCAAGGAAAAAAATGGATTGTGGTGGATTTGTGGTGAGCTGTGCTGGCTGTTTGCTGCCACCTTGCCCTTGGGGCCGCTGCATCCAGCAGTGGGTCCTGCTCCCTGCTCAAGGCCAGTGGACACCTGCAGGCTGGAATTCCCTCAGTAGGACTGGGATTCCCCTGGAGCTGGGCTCCAGCACTGGAGCCCCACGTTTGGGCACTGCAGCCCCTCCATCTCCTCCTGCCCCTTCCCACAGGGAAGCTCTGCTATTCCTATTGTCCTTCCCAGAGAGCACGGGGCAGGACAAACCCTCTCTCAACAGGTACTGCCACACCCTTTGTTTCTCTGGTATTCCTCTAACCTGCGTTATTGGACTTGGAAAGAGGAGCCGTGGTGCTCTGGGGACACCAGGGTGGAGTTCACAGCACTGGAGAAAAAAGAACACTCCTGGGTCAGGGTGTTCTGGGCTGCACTGGGAGCAGTGTCACAGCTGCTGGAGGGAGGGGACCCTTCCCTCTGCTCTGCACTGCTCAGTCCACCCCTGGAGTGCTGGGCCCAGAGACTGGGACAGACTGGAGAGAGTCCAGCACAGGGCCATGAAGGATGAATGGAGGGACTGGAGCATCTCTGCCATGAGGAGAGGCTGAGAGAGCTGGGACTGCTCGGCCTGGAGCAGAGCAGGCTCAGAGGATCTCATTTGTGTGGATAAATACCTGGAGGGAGGGTGCAGAAAGGACGGGGCCAGGCTCTGCTCAGCAGTGCCCAGGGACAGACCCAGGGGCCATGGGCACAAACTGACACACAGGAGGGGCCCTCTGAGCATCAGGACACGCTTTTGCACTGTGGACAGCTCTTCCAGTTTGACTCAAAAGCAGGGTTATTTGCTTAAGTTGATGTTCCCCTCCCCCAAACAACCACTTCTGAAATTAAATGCTGTTTTATTTTGATGCTGTTTAATACCTTTGAAATGAATCAGGTCAGGTCGACCTGCTGCCCACATTACTTCTGATTCAGCCCAGGGTGCAGCTGACTTTCTGGGCTGCCAGTGTAGTTGGCCAAGTCACATCCAATTTGTCACCCACCAGGACCCTCAAGTCCCTCCCCCTAGGGCTGCTCTCAACCCACCCAGCCCCCAGCCTGTGCTGGTGCTGGGGGTTGCCCTGACCCAGGTGCACAACCTTGCATGTGGCCTGATTGAACTGCAGGAGGTTCACATGAGCCCAAGTAGTTTTGGTGTTTCACAGAATAATCAAGTTCCAGAATGGTTTGGGCTGGAAGGGACCTTAAAGCTCATCCCATTCCACACCCCGGCCTTAGGCAGGGACACCTTCCACTAGACCAGGTTGCTCCAAGCCCTGTCCAGCCTGGCCTTGAACACTTCCAGGGATGGGGCAGCCACAGCTTCTGTGGCAGTGGAACAGGTTTATTTACTCTTCCCATAGGTACCTCAGTGTCCACTAACAAATATCTTCTGCTTTGCTGCCTCAGGGCTGAAAGACGCCCTGTCCTGAGAGTCCTGTGGTGTCACCATGGCTGTTCCAGTGATGGGGCAGCTCAGACACAGCAGTTTTGGCAGCTGCTTAAGGCAGCACTTCTGAGAGCCCCATGCTAGAGCCTGCGGCAGCTCCCAGTGGAGGCCAACAGTGCCCACAACTGGGACCAGCCACCGAGTCCATCCCACTTGTGGCACTGTCAGAACCTGGGCTGGTCACACAAGGTGATCTCCTGGGATCCCTCCTGTATGCAGCTACCCCCAGAAGACAGTCTGCCCACAGCCCCAGCATCAGCCTGCCTGCCCCAAAGTGACATCTGTGAGACATTCACTTTGCTGGGCATTTCATGGAAGGAGGATTTTATAAACCATCCTTCCTCCCAGCAGCCTGGGAATTTGGTCTTGAAGTGGGAGAATTGTGGTTTTTCCCTGGCACAGCATGAAATTAGGAAAGGAGCTCGGCATTCGTGGGCTGGTCTGGGGCTGCTGCTGCAGAGCACAAGCCTCGTCCCTGGGGAGCTCCCTGGGAGAGTGCTGGTTCAGCCCTTCACATCTCTGTGTCCCTGACAATTTAGTTCCTTTTTCCTGGTGTTGGCAGTGACTGCAAAATAGAAGGACTGCGACCAAGGAGAAGCTTTAATCATGGGTTATCTCACAGGTGAGAGCATTACCTGGGGCCTGGCAGATTTCTGACACCTCTGATCCCAGCATCATGTGCCCACAGAACTTCCACAGACCCCATCTAAGCTTTCTCAGCACTGGGAGCCTCTCTGCCATGCATTGTGCCCTCACCGGTTTTGTGGGCTTCTCGTCACATTTCCCCCATTTTAAATAAAGAATTGCAGGAAACTCATCCCTCTCTCCAGGGCAGGGAGATGGGCTGACTTCAAGCAGCACTTTAAGACAGCAACTTTGGAAGGCAGAAGCACCCTTGTCAGGGTGGTGATAAATAACCAAATCAAGGAGACAAATCCCATCCCCATTTCTTAAACTCTCTGTCTCTTGCCCATCCCCTCCCCTCATCTTCTCAGGGTGACATAGAAGGGTGGCCAAGGCCCTAGGAACCTGGATAAGCTGATGGGGGAGAGCATGGCCAGCACTTTGCCAGGTGTCTCTCAGCCCACTCCGATGCTGGGGCCGAGCAGAGTGACTCTCATCCCACCAGCAAAGGCAGAAAATGATGCTCAAGCTGATTTTACACAGATTGGGAGCAATTTGTCTCTGCAAACAGGCTGTCCCACTGGAAGGGGCCCTGGCTGACAATGGTAGCAAGGTGGGGAAATGCAATGCCCAAACCCACCTCCCAAACCTGATGGGCAGCAGCACAGCACGGCACTGGTCATGAGGGAACCACACACAGCACATGTCTATCACACCCACTGGGCTTTATACACCACTTCAGCTTCCTGAATCCCTCAGATATCAGGCTCTAAAGCAATAAAACAGCCAGGGAGGAGGAACAAAGTGGGGTTTCTTTCCTGAAGGAGGGGAGTATGAAAGGAGAAGGGAAAGATGCTTTCCCTCTGTGTTATGGCCCTGAGATGGGAATTGTTCAGGCTCAAGTGAGCCCAAAATCCCTGCAGGCCAGTGGAGGATGCTCACCCTGGCCCCAGGGACCAGTGGCGTGGTGGCTTTGAGGGGGTCAATGGCTGCTGGGTGGGGGGGTGTCACAGCCAGGCTGGGGGCTCAGTGGGTGAGCCTGTGGGTGCGAGAGGTGATGGGAGAGGAAGGCTGAGGCTGATGGATGGGCACACAGTGGCACAGTGACAGGAGTGTCCCCTCCAAGCTTATCCTGATGTGGGGTGCTGGTCCTGGAAGGTGTTCCCGTGGGGGGAGTCTGCTGTGGGACAACAAGTGTGGCTGAGGGGTTGGTGAAGTGCACAGGAGGAGGCAAAAGGGGTGAGTGGCCTGGGGTTCTAATCGTCTTTGTCCTTGGCTCCGTGCTTCAGGATGCGGGTGAATTCCACATAGTTGAAGTTGCCCTTTTTGTCTATGGGCGCCTCTCGGTACATCTCATCCACCTCCTCGTCGGTGAACCGGTCCCCCATGGTGGTCAGCAGTTCACGCAGGTGGTCCTCGTGGATGAAGCCTGCGGGGACGGCAGGGGACAGCAGGGGACAATGTGAGGGCTGAGCAGCAGCACCTTCCCCCCCTCTCCTGACGACACCCCTGCCCAGCTCTCCCAGTCTGGAGCTGCTTGGGGCCTGTCCCCAGGGGTTTGGCCCCAGCCCTCGCCCTGGCTGCATGCCCGAGGGGCTGCCTGCAGGGCCCTGCTGTACCTGATGCCTCCTCGTCGAAGCAGGCGAAGGCGTTGCGGATCACGTCCTCCGGGTCGGTGCCGTTCAGCTTCTCCCCAAACATGGTGAGGAACATGGTGAAGTTGATGGGCCCCGGCGCCTCGCTCATCATACCTTCCAGGTACTCGTCGGTGGGGTTCTTCCCTGCGGGACACAGGCAGGGGTGTGGGTGCAGGGCCCTGTTCCCCCAGCTCCCATCTCGAAGGCCAGCCCATGCACTCAGCTGGACAGGGCTTTTTTTCATTGCAAATTAATTTGCTGGCTCTGTTCATCCACCCTGTGAACATGGGGAGGGGGTTTCTGCAGTGCCCAGTGCTCCCCCCTCAGCATCTCTCTCCGTGCTTAATCAATATCTGTAACCAAGCTCTGCCTTGGGGAAGATGCAGTAATTAATTTAGGGGTTACGGGGAATGAAACCCATGGTTTTTCCTGCTCCCCTGGCAGCTGACACCCAGCCCCCCCGAGGAGAGAGGCAGCAATGTCCCCA
Source organism: Oxyruncus cristatus (assembly GCA_013399855.1). Classification (NCBI taxonomy): domain Eukaryota; kingdom Metazoa; phylum Chordata; class Aves; order Passeriformes; family Cotingidae; genus Oxyruncus; species Oxyruncus cristatus. The sequence continues at coordinate 327,216 of VXAY01003172.1, forward strand.
CACGAGCCTCATGCTGCTGATGTCCCCAGCCCCTCTCCCATCATGGTTTAACTGCCTCTGTTGAGGTCTGTGCCCCCAGCACTGGCCCCTCTCTGCTCCCAGAGCTCCAGCTCACTGGGAGGAGGGAGATTCCTCCCAGGGCCAGCCAGGACCTCCAGAACAGGTTTGGCTGCCAGGTCAATCATTGACAGACCTCCCAAAGCGCAGTGAAGGTTCGGCTGGGAGCACAAGGAGGGAGCAATGGTCTGCAGCAAAGGAGAACGAGCTCCGGATGGGGTGTGGGGACAGACCTGCATGTCTCAACCAGTCGAGGTACCAAGCCAGCATGGGAACCAGCCTTTGTCACCCAAGCTGAGAGCAACAGGAGGGCTTTGTCCCACAGGGGACAACCTCAGGTGACATTCTGGGGTGAGACTACTCCAACACTCTATGGCTGCAGCTCGTGCTTGCTCCCAGGGCAGAGCTTCTCCAGCACCAAGGATCTCTTCCTTTCTGGTGAGCACAGCTGTAAGGGCAGCACTTGAGTGTCTCACAAATGCACCTTCTGTGGTCAGCTGGTGACAGCAGAGAATTCCCCTGCAGGTTTTGGGGTTGGTCTTCACCATAGCTGGTTTCCAGCACTGGAAGTGGATATTAGGTTACCCATCAGCTCCCTCTACTCCTGAGGAGGTGCTGGGGGCAGAGGGGCTGTGAGGGCAGGGCCCCCTCACCGAGGGACGCCAGCATGTCGTGCAGATCCTCCTTGTCAATGAAGCCGTCGCGGTTCTGGTCAATCATGTTGAAGGCTTCCTTGAACTCCTGGATCTGCGACTGGTCGAACATAGCGAAGACATTGGAGGTGGCGCGCTGGGGGCGCTTCTTGGTGGTCTTGGCTTTGGCACGTTTGCTGGACATCTTGGCAGCTGGGGGGGTACCTGGGGACGGGAGCATCAGGAGGCTGGAGTAGGGGCAGGAACATAAAACTTCTGGCAGCCCCAGCCCTGTGCCTCAGTTTCCCTGGCTGTCACACGGTTTGGCAACAGGAGGTCACATGGTTGGACATGGGGACAGGCAAGTCTTGGGCTCTGATGAGTCCCCTGGGCAGTCCTGGCACAGGGCAGTGCCAACTAGCACCCCTTCCCCAGGGCTGTTCCCCAGGGGCTGCAGGCAGCCCCCAAACCCAATTGCTGCCTGTCCCCTTTGCTTATGAGCATAGGGAGAGATGCCCAGCCCAGCATCCATCTGAGTGCCAGTCCTGGGGGGCCATGGGGATGGGTGTCTGGGCATTTTGGGCAGAGCATGGCCATGCCCCTCCAGCCTCCCCTCACCCTGGCAGGGCTCTCCCAGGCCCCAGCCCAGGTCCCGGATTGGTGGGTTTACCCCACACCCTCCATGTTGTGGCAGAGAAGCAGCCCCAGCACGCAGCAGGAAGGGGTTATCTGCTCTGGGCACATTCCTCACATACCACTGCTTCCCATCCCCCTCCAGCCATCTGTCCATCCATCCATCCATCCATCCATCCATCCATCCATCCATCCATCCATCCATCCATCCATCCATCCGTCCATCCATCCGTCCATCCATCCGTCCATCCATCCGTCCATCCATCCGTCCGTCCATCCATCCATCCCACCTCCTGGAGGAAACAGTCCCCAGGAAACAGTCCTCCCTTGTCCCCCATATTCCCCAGTGGCTATGGCACTGGGATGGAATCCACACTGCTCTCAGCCCCCTCCCTTGCACAGCACCCAATGCCTGACAGCAGCCATCGAATCACCCCACCATCCTCCTAACCCTCCATCCTTTCCCACCAGGAAAGAGACATTTTCACCAGGAAAGAGACATTTGTCACCAGCTAGCCAAGGGGAGCAACAGGACTTGGGAGCCCAGCTGTGCCCACACAAGGTGGTCAGGAGACTTCAGTCCCCCAGCCCATCTCTGCCCACTGCTTCCTCTGGCACTACTGCACCACAAAGCTCTTTGCGGCAGGACAGTCCTGCCAGGCACCATCATGTGCCAGTGACATCCCCAGGATGCGGGTTCCCCAGAGCCTGGCTAAGGAACTGTCCTCATCAGCAGCAGCGTGGTGAAGCTCAGTTCAACACCTCAACTCCACCAGGCCATCACAACCAGCAATAAAAGCTCTGCTGCTGGCCCACGGCACTGGGCTCAGCTTTCAAAACACACAAAATTATTAGCAGAATTATTAGCAGAAGACTAGAGAAATAACCAGGAGTTTTGATCTCACCACATGAATTAATCTTATCCAAATATTTACCCTGCCCTGGCTGTAACCAGCTCGGCGTCTTTCCAGAGAGACGGTGCTCCTTAAAGGGATTAAGTATGATTTTAACAGCATGTGGATCTGCTGTTTGATCCAAAATATGCCCTGGAAAGATGCTCAGTCCCCAGGTCCAGCTCAGTAATTCTACCTCTGCTGTTAGACAGCCTCCTTGGGCTGGCTAGGACTTGGAAAGAGACTTTTTTGGGTCAGTGTGCGGAAAGGTTCCCGTGCATGAGACAGAAGGGATCTGCAGCGAGGCCTGATTTGACTGGGGCAAAACTTCCTACACATGCTGCCCTGGTCCTGGAGGCCATGCTTTCTGAGATTCCCCAAATCCCCATGCCCAGAGGGTTTCAGGGAATGCCCAGCCCTGATGCCCTGCACACTGGCGTGGAGTCAGCTCAGATAAATGGTGCACCACCAAACCTTCAGCTTCCTCCTCAGCAAGAGGAAAACCCACTGACACTGGTCCTGCTTCTGCTGACCCCCACTGAAAGCCCCACTTCAGCACTGCTCCAGCCCAGGAGCTACAGATCTTGGGCAGCAGAGCTGAGGAGGTCAGTGCTGAGGTGACACCACAAAGCCATGTGCTAGTCTGATCCCAAAGTTGCCCCCTCACCAGCTGCTCTTATTTTCTTGTCCTTCTGCCACTGCTCCTGTCAAGACCATCTCCCAGCCTCCTGTGTACAAGGCTTGTGTCTCCCCCACCTGAGAGCCAGACCCAAGGGCCCACAGGCTTGGCTTAAAAAGTTCAGAAAACAGTAAATAGTTTAGTTTTAAAGAGAAAGAGGAAAAGTACACAGTTATCAGAAATATAACCTGCCATGTGTTTCCTCCTTAGTAAAAGCCAAACGAGCAACCCCATCCCGATGCTGCTTCCTGGCCATGCTGGGGAGAGTGGGACAAGCCAAAGGGACATGGCAGTGCCGTCAGGGCAAGCAGCCCCATCCCATCTCCATCCTGCCTGCTGCCACCTGGCACAGCCAGGTAGGGACATCACCCACTCCAGCCAGCTCCACTGGGCAGCGAGAGGCACGGTATGCTGGATGCTTTTGGTTAGGGAGGTAAAGAGTGATTCCAACAGCCTGGGCTGTCCCAAGGGACACCCCTGCAGGGTGAACAATGGCTCCTTAGGGGGACTGTGGTTAAATCTCTGCCAACTGCCACTTCCCAAAAGAAGTTGCAAGTCCCAGCAAGCCATGACACAGCCATGTTCACTGGTGGGCAAGCACTGTCCCTCCACCACACACAGCCACCCACACCTCAGCCCCTGACAGCCCTGCACAGGCAGCAGTTGCCACCCCTCTCCCAGAGTGTCATAAGGGCCAGCAGGGGTGAGGTGGTGCCTTGCAGCATCTCACTGTGGCACAGGAGACCGCAGAGCAGCGCTGCAGCCAGGGCATCATTCCGCTTGTAAAGCTTTGCCATCTGCAGGCATCTCTCCCAGCACTGGGACTACCTCTGAGCAGACACCCTGCCTTGCAAGACAGCGGGACACATGGAACACGGTGTCACACTGGAGGAAGAGCAGGCAGCAGTTCATCTCCCCTGCCTAATTTGTTGTTAAACTATCCCTTTCCTCCAGCACATCCCTGCTCAGGATGTACTTGGGATGTGGCATTTCTCTGCTCCACTGAGCAATGGGTTCTGGTGCCAGGGGAGCCACACTCCCAGCTAGAGGCTCCGGGAGCTGCGTGAGGAGTCCCCGGTCCGCTCAGCACTTCAGGAATGGAAGCAGCTGCATTCTGCTCCTTTTATGGCCTTATTAGAGATGGGAAAAGGGAGCTTGGAGGTGAAGAGAAAGCAGAACCTGAGCCCAGGGCTATGTCTCCATTCCAGCCACAGCCACCAGCACTAATGCCAGCAAGGAAGGAGCAGGGCAGGAGCCAGGAGGCAGAGCAAAGTGTGCAGTGACCCCCGGGAGGCAGAGTTCATTCCAGCCCTCCCTCACTTCTCACCAGACACTGGGGACCTGGCTAGGCCCATGCACAACTGCGGAGCTCAGCTGCAAGTTCAGCAGAACATTTCTGGACTAGCTCCTTCCCACCAAGTTTAGGGAACAAGGACCTCACAGTGCCCATGTGGCACATGCAAACCCTTCCAAAGAGCAAGTTCTGCAGCCTCCATGAGAAGCCTGTGCACAGGCAACCTCAGTGTGCAAAGGACCCAACACCCAGCACCCTCTGATGCTCAGAAGGCTGGGAAATGGACCACGGGCCTGAAGGTCTCCATGGCCTTGGGCCAGCAGCATAACATGCCCTGACCAGGGCTTGGTATTTTCCCAGAGAACTGAGGCTCACCTCGATAGGGGAATCTGGCCGCAGAGACTCAGAGGGGGAGGTGACCACAAACTCCTCCTACAGCACACAGAGCCTGCCAGAGAGAGGAAAAAAATTCCAGCAACTGAAGGAACCCAACCATCTTTGGTCAGCAGCGGTGGTTGTTGACACTCAGGGATGTTCCACTCCAAAGAATGCTGCTCCAGCTGCCGCCTTCTCCTACACATCCATGTTTTAGAGTATCCCTGGCTTTTATCACAGCTGAAACATTTTGTACCAAAAGGGCATGCTGGGAGGGAAGCCAAGAGAACTGCAAGTTTTCATGGGAAAGGCTAAAAAAACCAACCTTCCTCTGTGTTTAAGGCTGAGGGAAACTAGCTAAATAAGGCTTTTCTGCCTTACAGCAGTTTACTGCCTGACATTGCTCCCAGGTCACTGGGGAGATCTCTGGAGCACCACACATGCATCCAGACCTTGGCTCTGGCCATCAGCAAAGACCTGGGAGAAAAGCAGATGTTCCAGACAGGAACAGTTCTCACAAACCAGGAGGCGGGTGCAACTGCAGGCAGCAGGGTCTGCTCCTCTAGTTGTGCCATACCAGGGAAGCTGGGATGTCCCAGCTCCAAGGCATTGCGGACAGTTCCCCAGAGCCTGGCTAAGGAACTATCCTCACCTGCCCTCGCCGGGACATGCCTGTCGGGCCTGGCAAGAGGCTGCCCGGGCAGAGGGTGCCCGGCAGGGCTCGCCGGGAATCCTCCAGCTGCCGAGTCACTCCGATCCCAGGGCTGACCTCAGCATCAGCTCCAGCACCGCAGAGCTGGAGGAGCGGCGGAGTTGCCTCCCTCTGCTCCCTCCGCTCTCCCGAGACGGTCGGGGCTGCTCCGCCCGCTCTCCCCGGCTCCATCCCGCCCGGTCCACCGGGACTGTCCCCGGCTCCATCCCGCCCGCTCCATCCTACTCGCTCTCTCCATCCCGCCCGGGGCCGCCCCCCTTCCCGCCGTGGGCGCTCGCTCCTGTCCCGGGGCGGGCCCCGGCGGAGCCGCCTCACCTGTCCCGGAGCGGGGAGCTGCGGGAGCTGCGGGAGCTGCGGGAGCTGCGGGGCGGTCGGCGCGGCTCTGCGGGACGCGGCTCTGCCGGACGGGCGTGCAGCGGGTCCCGGTCCGCCCCGGTCCGCCCCGGCCCGCCCCNCGGCCCATACAAGGCAGAAGAATGCGGCTGGGCCGCGGCCGCGGGGCCGGGTCGACGGGACGGCCCTTATATAGACGGAAGGAGTGGCCCACGCGTGTCCTGTCCCGCCTGCTGGCACCGGGGGGCTGCGAACAGGCGCGTCCCCGTGGACGCCCCTGCGCATCCCAGCCAGGGGACACAGAGATGCCACGATCTGGAGAAGCCGTGGGCACCCTCGGGTGACACCAGCCGGGGACCCACGGCTGTTTGGACAGCTCTGGCTTCGATGGCGTGGCCGGAGTGGGTCCCTGGGGCAGACCTGGGGCTGCTGGAGGAACAGCGGCCCCTGGGGTCCATGAAGAGGCTGGAGGGTGTCCGCAGGCTGCACCACGGGTGGCCGAAAACCTCTGCCAATGGTTCCTGGGGCTACGCAAAGGGAACCGTGGCCAGGAGGACCAGCCATCAGCACTGACTTCTGCCGCTGCCCCGGGCTGCGAGACCTCAGAAGGACCCGGTAAAACAGCCCCTCACAGGCCCTCTAAAAAGTGGCCTGGAGCAGAGAACAGCCAGGGAGCTGTCCCATTCCTAAGCAGGGATCCAGAGCCCGATGGAACAGGGATGGGGAGTTCCTACCCTTTGCTGGAGGCAGGAAAGCATCGGTCCTGAGACATCTCCAGAGAGTTCTGCTCACGATTCCTTCTCATCAGCAACCCTGAGCCTCATCACAGTCCTGCAGGCACATGCCTGCAGCCCCTTCAAAGGCCAGGCAGCAGGATCAGGAGCCAGCCAAATGCAGAAATGGATCTGGACATGCTGCCGAGTGCAGTGCCAGGGCAGAGGCGAGCCAGGGAGAGCACAGAACCTTTGCCATACCCGTGAGCTGCACAGGGGGTCCCCAGAAAGGTTTGTCTTTTTAATAAAAATGTAAGGAAAGAGACAAAGAAGAACAAAAAAAAAGAACCGGGAGTCAGCCATCCCGAGCTGCCACCCTGTGGCTGGTCCCGGGGTTTTCTGTGCTGGAGAAGAATCCTGGCCTCAGTTTGGTCCAGGTCGTCTTAGGAGCCTGTCAGGAGCAGGACTCACCTCCAACCACTCCGGGCTGGCCACTGTCCCTCACTGAGCCCCAATTCCTCACTACTGAGCAAGTGTCAGCCAAGGCCCCTGCGGAGGGGAGCTGCTGGAGAGGGGCAGCATGGACATGTCAACTCCTTGAAGGCTTTGCAGCCTCTGCAGCTGTATGCACACAAGGGGCTGCTGCTGGGCCACCTCATGTTGTCCCTTGAGCCCTATTCAGGTCTTCCTGTCTTCCCCTGCCTGTGCCCAGGGCTCTCCATGTCATCCTTCTTCCCCACTTCCAAGTGTCTGCCAACACCCATCCCTTACTGGGGGCTGCTTGTACCCTCAGGACACTCTGTGGCACCTCTCCTGCCTCCTTTTGGCCCTTTCAAGCCCAAATTTAATTTGCTTTTCTCTGGCCAGTGTATCAGGCAATGGAAATAGAGTAAAACAAGACATTTTGTTTAGCATGTGAATTTTAGATCAGTTCCCTGATCCAGGTGTTTCATCATTATGCAAATGTTTTTATCGCTGCGAAGTGTCTGGGGAAGGAGCACTGAGCTGGGGACCGTGGCACTCCTCACCTGCTTAGGACACAGCCTGAGGCCTGGAAGAGCTGCAGCTGTCACCTCCCCCCACCCTCGGTGTGTCCATCACAGAGCAGAGGGTGCAGAGTACCTGGGGCTGCCACAGCCTAGGCTCCCGAGAAGTGTCCCAGGAGTAAGGCTGGAACCAGGACATGTGTGACCTGGCCCTGTTATGATGTGGGGTCAGAGGCACAGGTTCTGCCAGAGATACAGTGATGACACCCCCCCACACACACATGTTCCTTCTTGCGAATGCCATGTGGGTCCCTTGGCTTGAACCACCCGCTGGCATGAGGCAAATGCCCAAGGGGCTGGACATGTGATCAAAGGCCTGATGGCTGGAGCAGGGCAAGATACTTTTCAAGCCCATAAGTATCTTGCATAATCTGTATTTAAATTACATGGCCTTGGCTGGAAGTGATCCAAGGCCTGGGACAAGGATTTGTCTGCCTGCTCCCTCTGCCAATCCCACACGGCCCAGGGAGGGTCAGTCTGCCCTGAAAGATCCTGTTGGAATCAGCAGCAAGGCATGTTATGATCAGGTTCTTTAAAATTATTAGAAAGATGCCTCTGCCCAAATTAAGGTGCAAATGAGACCATACGCCAAAGTCAACAGTACAGATTTTTATTTAACAGTAATTGGGAAGTAGATTATGTTGACCACATAACCACACCCTGAAGAGGATAGCAGAGTGTCAATTCCAACCAAATATCCTGCCCATGCCATTCAAAAATAATTCTCAGTATGTTTTTCCATAATGAGTGCGAGTGCTTTGAGCACCACTGCTCTTGGAAGGCAAGAATATAAAAATTAGTCAAATATTTAGAACTCCACGTCATTACTTGATCCACAGCCACCGTATGTTCGGCTGCTGTAACGTCTGCTCAGATAACCAGGTAACGAGCAGCACAACCGTGTGTGTCCAAAAGCTGCCCTGCTCCCCACCCTCCAGCCCATCCCCAGGGAGGAGCTGGGGAGTCTTCAAAGCTTGGCTGTGAGCCATGAGCCGACAGCACTGCATGGTCACAATGTGCCAGAGCTGAAGCTGTGAGAGATCCCGTGAGGGTTGTCTGAGATCCCGGGATCCCCACGCGGCCCCGTTCGCAGGCTCAGCAAGTGCTTCGGGGGTCCCAAGGGGGTCTCCTGCAACATGTGGGGACAACACGGGGGCTACTGTCTGGCCCTTCTGCCGAAGAGCGGTCCTGCCAGGCTAAGGCTGAGGCCGAGGCCGAGGCCTTCGCCTTCCCCTTGGCTTTCCCCTTCCCTGCTCCCGGAGGAGGAGCCGAGCGCTGGCCCCGCCCGCC
>VXAY01003172.1:345908-372321 GCA_013399855.1 Oxyruncus cristatus
GGGCGGCGCGGCCGAGAGCGGCCTCCGCGCCCGCAAGGAGGAGGACGCGTTCCTGGGCGAGCAGGACACGGGTGAGGGGCGGCGGCAGCGCCCGCCCGCGGCCCCCGGGCCCCTCCGACCTCCCCGACCCCGCGCACCGGGCGGCGCTCCCCGGGCTCCCTGTGCCCTGGTCCCGCGGTCACCCTGCGGGGACGGACCGGGAGCAGCGGGCGCGGAAGGCAGCCAGAGATGCAGGGGTTCAGCACCGAGCATCCCAGGGCAGCCTGGAGTGAGCTCTCTCGCAGCCAGCTTGACCTTCCAGTCTGGACCTGTCGGGCGTGGCCTCCTGGGATGCTCCTTGGGCATCCCTCCGTCTGGGATGCTCTTTCATCATCCCTCCACCTGGGATGCTCCTTGGGCATCTCTCCACTGGTGGTCAGCTGGAATAAAGTCAGGTGATCCTTTAATCCGTGAGAAGACCCTCTGCCTGTTTTTAACTGATTGCTTTCTCCTCTATAGTTGAGAGAAACCATTTCTCCCCCATGTCATGTTTCTCCCATCAGAATTGCCCTTTGTCCCCTGGGGTTGCTTTGCAGTCCAGCTGTCAACCTCCAACCCCCCAGCCCATGTTCACACCCCTTGCCCCCTGCCCTGTCCCACTGTGCCCACAGGTGAAGCTTCCATTGCCCTTTTTTGCCCTGTGCTGTTGGGATAAAGCCACTGCATGCAGGTATGCGGGAACAGCTCTTCGGGGAGCACCAGGCCTGTTGTCTCACACTCAGAATTCAGTATGGTTTTGGCTGTGCCGGTGCCCACAGTTGGGGTGGCTGGAGGGGCTCCTACTCTCTTGACACGGAAACACACTTATCCAACACTGTGTTGCAGGGGCTGGCTGCCCTTGTCTGTGGGTCAGAGGCCATGGGTGACTCTGCTCTGCTGTCCCCTCTGCAGCCGCTCCAGAGCTGAGATGCCCCCAGTTCCCCAAAGCGTTGGTTCCCCAAAGCGTTGGTTCCCCTGTGAAGCCACATCTCCTTCACAGCCCTCACTAAAACCAAATGGCTTTTTTTTCAAAGTGTGGACATTGGTGGTGGGATGGGCACCTGCACGTTGGCCAGGCAGGCTGCTCCTGGCCCCCAGTGCTCCTGACTGAGCCCTTCCAGCTGCTCCTGGCCCCAAACCATGGCCCTGCTGTCCCAATGCAGCACTGGTGGTCACAGAGACTAAGTGACTAGGGCCACATGAGATGTCTTGTGGTGGAGAATAAAGGTGCTTCTGCATGGTGGCAGGGCTGTGGCTTGCCCTCTCCCATGGTTGCTCCCTGTGTTCATGTCCCTTTGTGCTGGGCTGGCCTGTCACCAGACCTACAGGAGCAGAGCAGAGGGCCGGTGTCCTGGAGGGACTGGGCAGAGGAGGCCAGGTCACTCCTTGCTGTTGCCCCACTGGTGGGGCTGGGGCCTCACTCAGAGGTGCCATGGGCTGTATGTGACATCCCTCCCCAGTGGCATCCCCGGCGAGGCCTGTCGTGGCCCCCATCCACAGCCACTAGCCAGTCCTCCCACTCTGCCCACAGGCTGCAGGCCCAACTCATTTAGGCCAGACAAGCCAGTGAGGGGCTCAGTGAGTGCTCAGAGGCACAGTCTGGGAAAGCTGAGCCTTTCCTTGTTGCACTCCTAAACCACCACAGCGTGAATGAGATTAAATTCACCCTGAGGGGATTCCCTGGCTGTGGGGAGTTCACTCCTGGTTGCAGCATCACTGAAAATAAAACTACCTCCCTTCCTGGCCCCAGAAGAGCTGCACCCAGGAGGTCTTGTTAATGTCACAGCAAGGATTGGGCTGGCTGTCCCCAGGGTGACACCACCTGCCAGAGCAGAGAGGCAGGCGGGGTGATGGGGAATGCGGGCTTTCCTGCTCACTCCCTTCTCCCTTTCCAAACCCAGGAAACATCTCCTGTATGGAGGGACAAGCTTCTCATTTTGTCTTTTCCACTTGGTGCTCCTCTTTTTCCCACCACAGGTGTGCAAGGCACTGCAGCCCATGAAAAGATTCATCCAGGAGCCCTGGATGGTGCCCTGAGCTGCTTGGTCCTTTCAGTGCCTGGCAGGGATGGGCATGTCCCCACAGCTGCCCCAGCAGCTCCATGTGCCTGGCAGTGATGGGGGACAGGCAGGGCATGCTCAGGTGTCCTCCTGGCCATGAAGGCAGCAGCTGACACTTGCAGAGATCCAAGGCACCTTTCAGAGAAAAAAGAGACTTTTTCATCCTGATGAGCTATGTTTGCTGCCCAGCAAACCGCTGCTCCACTGCTTTGCCATCTTGGAGCCAGGCATTGGGGCGAGTGGCTTCATTTCACAGTGGGCCTCATCTGCCAGAGGAAGCAAGGAATTAAAGCAGAGTGCTTCCTGCCGTCGGAGTGGGTGAATGTCCTGAGGCCTCCAGTTTGCAGGTTTGCTCCTCTCTGCCCTCACCTTGCCATGCTTCCCTAGAGGTATTTTCTGTGCCCAGGTCACGTTTTACTTTGCCTCTGTTTTGCTCAGGTGCTTTAGCTGAAACAAAGCTCCACATAAAACTGCTGGATTTTTTTTAATATCTTAATTTCCTTTTCTTCAGTCCTGCTGCATTTCAGAGACCTCTTTGTAAGTCAGTGCTAAGAACCCCTTCAAGCAGAGCAGTAACTGTGGGCCCATCACTGAAGACTGATGAATGGACTGAAATGGAGCAAAATTCAGGGGGTTTCTGTCCCTCTTAATCTCCAGGGAAGTCAGTTTGGAATAACTAGAACTAAACCAAGGGATCAGTAAAATGACCGAAAGCAGCATCTGAGCCAGAAAGGCTCTTGAGAGCTGTGATCAACAGGGAAGGTGATAGTCGTGCTGGAAGGGGCTCCATGTAACATTAGTGCTGGGTAAACACTGCAATAAAAGTCCTGAGTTGCTCAATGACTCACATTTGTTTTCTCCCTGCTGCCCACAAAGACCCAGACTCCTTCCTCAAGTCTGCGCGTCTCCAGCGCCTGCCCTCATCCTCCTCGGAGATGGGAAGCCAGGACGTGTCCCCTCTTCAGGAGACCAGCAAGGACCCTTTCTCTGGAGACTGCAGCTGCCGGCAGGATGGGCTGACTGTCATCATCACCGCCTGCCTGACCTTCGCCACGGGCGTCACGGTGGCCCTCATCATGCAGATCTATTTTGGGGACCCTCAGGTAAGACAAAACAGTGGCTGTACAGTTGGGCTTTAGCTCCGAAAATAGGAGAAGCTCCCTAACTTTCCTCCTGTCCGCAGTTTGGCGGGGTGAGTGCTGGTGAGCCACAGCCAGTCTCAGCAAGGCCCTGGGTGCCGAGTCTCTACCCCAAATTGTCTCAAACTTTTTCCTGCACCTGGAGGTTGTGCTTGGAGAGCCAAGCTGGGCTCAGTGCCTGCCCTGTGGCCAGAGGCGGGGGGGCTGCTTGGCGGTGCTGCTGGGGGAAAACAGGCAGCCCCACTGCCATGACTCCAGCTGGGGTTTGAGCCTGGTGTGAGTGCTTTCCCAAAACAACCCTTATTTAGACAGTAGGCATCTTGTCCACTTGGAGAGAGTTTTATGGATTATGGGCATAAATGCCCAGATTCACCTCTGGAAGATCCATCCAGGACCAAGCAGGGAAATAACTGAAAACAGAAGTGAACCTTCTGCTAATGTGTCCCAGAACCCAGTGCTCGATTGCAGAGCAAAGGCAGCATTGGCCATGGACTTGGATCTTCCTGCAGAATATCTGCCACATAGAGCAGCCAGGGAAGGGTCACGGGCAGCCGGTAGTTGCCATCACCTTTGTACCACTGGGTTAAAATCAAGCTTTTAAAACATCCTGTGACTGCATTAGCATTGGTGCTGGTAGCAGGGAAGGATGAGAGCAAATCATGGTAGTAAGGGGGATGCTGCATTCTTTTGCTGTATTCCCATTCCCAGTGACCTCCTGACAGCACCACAGTGACAGCACCCATTAGTCACCCATTGCTCTTGAGGATTAGTCTGACCCTGCTCTGGGGTTGTGGGAGACATCGTGGCTTCCCCAGCTTAGCATGTCTGCTGTTGTAAGTTGTTTGAGCTGATGGTGTGGCTACACGCAGCTGCCCGGGAGCAGTGGTGTGCCAAGGGACATATGGCTCCCACCAGCATTTGGAGGCAGCTTAAAATGCGGATCAGCCACGACCTTGGCACTGGCCTCAGGCTTCAGGTGCCACATTGCTGGGTGAAGATCTGGGCTGCACTGGCACCGCTCCCTGGGCACAACCACTCTGCTCTTCCGGCAGCTCTTCCACCGCGGCGCCGTGGTGACGGACGCTGCGCCCTGCACAGCGCTGGGCACAGAGGTGCTGGGCAGGCAGGGCTCCTCGGTGGACGCGGCCATCGCCTCAGCCCTCTGCGCGGGCATCGTCAACCCCCACACCTCGGGGCTTGGAGGGTAAGTGTTCGTCACTCACCCTGTGCTGTCACCTGCAGTTGTCCTCAAGGAAGTGGTTTTGTAGAATCCCAAAATGGGAAGGGACTTTAAAGCTCTTCTCATCCCGCCCCTTGCCATGGGCACGGACACCTTCCACTAGCCCAGGTTGCTATAAGCCCTGTTCAACCTGGCCTTGAACACTTTCAAGGACGGGACAGCCACAGCTTCTCTGGGCAACCTGTGCCAGGGCCTCACCACTCTCACAGGGAAAATTTCTTCCAAATATCTAATGTAACCCTGCTCTCTGTCAGTTTAAAGCCATTCCCCCTTGTCCTGTCACTATCTTGTGAAAAGTCCCTCTCCAGCTGAGAGATGCCTTCATGGCAGCACGAGGTCCAGCGTGTAGTACTAGGTCTCTGACATCAGGTGGTGGATGTGTCCTCATCTGCACAGGGACAGGGACCCTACCTGTGCACCTTGTTGACAGTGAAGGACAGAGACCACCAGAGAGGGAAAAGCTCTGTCTGCTATAGTGGCTGCCAGAAATCCCCAGGCTCAAGAGGGCTAATGAGCCCCACTGTGAGCGTGCCAGTAGCTGGCAATGCCCCAGGCTCAGTCCCAGTGCTTTTAGAGCCCGAGTTCTCCCCTCCATGAGCTGTGCTCCTGAGATCAGGGTCCGATGTCAGGTCTAAGCAGCTGCCAGGGAGGCATGGCAGTGAGGGATGGCCTTCTTCCAACCCTCATCCCCAGGGTGGCATTATGCTCCTGGCTCTACAGGAGGGCTCAGTAGCGTTGCATAAACCACAGCCATCTGATACCTGCTCCAGCTGCACCACCCATTGCTAATGTAAACAAACACCCTCTTTTGTTGCAAAACTGCTCATATTACAAAGAAAATCCCAGATTGTCCCCACCTGGCAGTGGAACAGAGCCAGTGTCTCCCTGGCCAGGCTGGCAGGGACTAATCAAGCCTCACCAAGCTCAACTGGCTCTGCCTTGGCTATCCTGGTGTGTGCTCCGGGGAAGGACAGCAGCATTCCCCACACCAGCTGGGGCTGGTAAGCTGCCACAGTGACCTGTCACACTGGGACTGACCCTGGCCCCAGCAGCACCTGCACTCTTCATTTTGGCTCTACAGCAGCAGCTGTTGCAGGAACAGCCAGTGCCATGCCCTGATCCCCCTCTTGCTGCAGGGGTGGGGTGATGCTGGTCCACGACATCCGGAAGAACAGGAGCTGGGTGATTGATTTCCGTGAAGTGGCCCCCCTGGGCATCCCTTTGGAAGATGATCTGCAGCAGGACACCAAGGTGAGGATCAGTGTTCCACAGCAGTCCCTTCAGGGCTGCTGTCTCCAGCTCTCCTCCCTGCAACCCTCAGGCTGGGGGAAGATGCCCAGCAAAGCAACAGGAGGCCTCTCACAATCAAAGTTCCTAGGCCTAATAGAGTAGGGAATCCAGGGAAAATACTGCCTTATCAGCCCCAAAATGCCTGCAGGGCTTGGGGAGTAAAGAGGCATGTCCCTCTGGCAGGGGAGAACCAGGAGAACAAGAGCTCCAAGAAGGAGCATAATCTCAGATCATCCTTCTGAGTTATTTCTCCTGAGCAAACTGGGTTGAGAACAGGATTGAATTTGACTCTTTCCTTCCAAAACCTTTTATTCCCTAACTGTGTTGTTACAGACCTCTTCCTCTTTCCTAACTATGCAGATAGTTCCAAAGCGAGCATGACTTGCATCTCCTTGACTTGCATTTGGGAACCATGTCTTATATCCTCATGGAAAGGAGACTACTCTTCCTTTTTGTCCTTCCTATTTTATAGCCAGGTCTGCTCGTGGGGGTGCCCGGCATGATACAAGGGATGCACCAGGCACATCAGTTACATGGCAGGTAAGACACGAGGCTGGCACAGGCTGTGCCCTGAGGTCCCCACTGGGGAGCTGGGAGCACACAAGGCCTTGTGATCAGGCCTTATCAGCCACCAGTCAAAACCATGAGCTGAGGGGCACTTGGAGGCTTGTGTTGAAAAAGATATTCATTTTTTGATACTTTATATATAAAAGAAAGAATTCAGCTTGGTCAGGTTTTCTGCAAAGTGAAATTCTGGCTAACAAGATGGATGTCTATGTATGTTTATTCTCTCCTTAGCTGGATCCTAGGAACAATGACTGCCCTTAGTGCTCTGTTGGGATAGAGAGGGAGGGATCTGGATGATTTGCTCAGGACCAGAGCCTGGCTTGAGATTTTGCTCCTGAGATGCCCCTTCCCCCATTCACGTACTGCCATTCTTCTCTGGTGCACATCCCAGAGCACTGAGATGATCCTGTTAAGAAGAAACAACCACTGAAAGCTCAGTGCTCCTTTTGGCCACTGCTGTCCCCACAGCCTGGTCTCTTAAGAGCCCCTGACCATGGAGCTGAGCCCTGCACTTGTTCCCCACCACCCTGCCCCACTGCACATCCAAGGCATGTTTCTCCTTGTCCTTTGGCAGACTCCCGTGGTCCGAGCTGCTGGACCTCGCAGCTGGTGTCGCCCAGAACGGCTTTAATGTCACACACGATTTGGGTGAGTATCTGATGGGAGGGCAAGGGTGACTGCTCAGCACAGGGCAGCCCACTGGCCACTGTGCTGGCGAATGAGGCAGCTGGGGGTGCAGGTGGTTATTCATGGGAAATCAAGGCTCTTTGGACCTGGAGATGGATGATATTGGGAGCTGAGTAGTGTATAAGCCACAGTCAGAGCCTGGTGGCAGCAAAACTGGAGCCTTTTGCTATGGCTGGTCAGAGCCAAGTCAGAGCAGCCTACACTAGGCAGCACCCAGGGTCAGGCAGGGAAGGGCACTGGAGTTTCTTTGTGTTTCCTTCACAGCTCCAATGCATCCATGATCCAGCCTCCCTCTAGTTTTGTGATAGGGCCAGAGGCAGCAGCAAGCCCCCAACATCCCCAGTGGGTGCACAGTGACTCCAGGTACCCTGCACCTTCCTGATCCCTGCTGTTTCTGGATATCTTTCCTCTTCTCACCTGCAGCCAAAGCCCTGAGTGAACTGAAGGACCTGAACTACTCTAACCGATTCCGGGAGGTGTTCCTGCCGGATGGGCAGCCCCTCCTGCCTGGAATGTTCGTCCGACGCCTGGATCTCGCCGCCGTCCTAGAGCTGGTGGGGGCAGAAGGGGTGTCAGCCTTCTACAGTGGAAACTTGACCCAGGAGATGATCTCTGAGGTGAGCCAGGACTGTCCCTGTCTCCTACCTGGCTGGGGCTGCCACGTGCTGTATCACCTGCTCAAGGTGAGAACCTGGAGATAAGCCGAGTGTCAGCACAGTGATGAGGACAGGTGCATGGAAACTCCTTTTTCTTTTCTGTCCCTGTTCCTGCAGTGCTGTAAGTGACACACAGGCCATTCCCACAGCCCTCGGAAGTGAAACTTCCAATTCCTCTATAACCAGAAGAGACTGTTTCTTTGAAGGAAAAAAAATTAATTTGAAGACCCCTCTGGGCTGTGTTAGTTTAAGTGGCAATGCCTTTTCCCCCAGATTTAGAGGTGCCCCACTGCTGAGAAAGTTGTTGTCATTAATGGGACTATAAGATACAGACTCTAGGAAGATGGTTTAAAAATAAAACTGAGCTGTGTGAGCAGAGGATTAGACAGGCTTGGTCCCACGTGGGGTTGCCCTAGATTAACTCCTGTTGTTAGATGTGCTCTGGAAAAAATATCAACAACAAGCAAAGTAATTATTCTGTTAAAAAAAAAACAACCCACAACTTATATACCTGTGTGGCTGCAGTCGGGTGGTTGGCAGCACTGTTTTTTCCAACCACCATGGTTCAAGTGATGCACCTTCAGTATCTGGTGAGTAATCTGAAATGGGCTCACTCCACTCAAGCCTTAGACATTTGTGAGCTCTGTGTTTGGAAATACACAGTTCACCTGGGCCACAGCAGAGGTGAAGGATGAGGAACAGGAAATCTCAAACTTGTTAGCACCTCCTCAGCTAAACCTTGCTTTGTCACCACATGTCCCTGACCTGGGGCTGCTGCAGGGAAGCACAAATTCTCTATGGAGGAGCAAGGCTCAGGGTTGCCACACCCTGGCAAGCTGTGGGATTCAGTGCACAATTCCAGCTTTGGCTGCGGAGCAAAGTGCTGGCTTCCCACAGTGTTTATTGTTCCAGCACAGGGAGGACATCCATGTGGTAAAATCAAGCACTGCTCCAAAATGCCCCACCCTTTGCTTCCAGGCACAGGTGCAAAAAAGTGCTCTGTGGGGAATTTGAGATGGTGTCTGCAGCATGTGGCATCTTTCTCTGTGCCATCCTGCTCCTCCTGCCCTGGTCTCTGCTGGCTGGGCTCCGAGGAAACAGCTCCTGGCACAGGCACTGGTGGCTCAGCGCAGCCCCTGGATTCAACTGGCCTTTTCCCTGTGAAGGAAATGGGGATCTCAAGTAGGAGAGACATCTTTAGCAACTTTGGGCTGGTTTGACATGCTGGCCCTACAACATGCCCTGCATTAGCTTTCCTCG
Source organism: Oxyruncus cristatus (assembly GCA_013399855.1). Lineage (NCBI taxonomy): Eukaryota > Metazoa > Chordata > Aves > Passeriformes > Cotingidae > Oxyruncus > Oxyruncus cristatus. Next base: position 354,826 of record VXAY01003172.1, read on the forward strand.
TCCAGTGATTCATCCAGTTCTGCCAGAGAACGAGTTTTGCCGCCGAGTAAGCTGGCTAGGTTAGAGATCAGAGCACACACAGGTAGTTTGCTCCTACCTTTTTTTGAATGAGAATCCAAAGGACTTACAGCAGCAACTCACCCCAGCAGAACCTCTAACCAGGCTGTGTGGCTTCTCCTGGGTGGAAGAAAGGAGTTGGCCCATGAGCACAGTAGCACCTGTATGCTGACAGTGCCACCTTCAGGGCGGGTTAAGATCAGCAGAGTGCAGCTCACAGAATCATGGAATCACAGAATATCTTGAGTTGGAAGTGACCTATAAGGATCATTGAGTCCAGCTCTTGGCTCTGCACAGGACACCCCAACAATTCCACCACGTGCCTGAGAGCATTGTCCAAATGTCCCATGAGCTGTGGCAGGGTTGAGGCTGTGACCACAGCCCAGGGGAGCCTGTTTCCAGTGCCTGACCATCCTGTGATGGTCCTACCTCATCTCCATCATGACTCAACAACAGAAGACCTGCAGTGGAGGGAGTCACCTGTCTTTACTGTTGTTCATGAAAATTGCCAACCCTGGGAAATTGTACCTCTAGGAGAGTCTTACAGGAAGACCAAGCCTACAGCAGACCCACGGTCACCTGAAATAATTTCAAATAGAGTGGGAATTGTGATTTTTTTAATTGAGATTTCTAATAATGGCCACCTGCTACACCCAGGTTCCTTCTCTCTTGGATCTCTAAACCTTAACACACTCGTGCTTGCCACCCAGGGCAGAGAAGACTGCAGGGCAGTGCCAGTCCCCATATTCCTGGGCAAGCAGAACATCTTCAGAGCACCCCTGAGGTGGGTGAGTTGCAGAGCCTTCCCACAGTGGTGCATGGTAAGCCAGGCCAACAAGGCATGAAAGCACAGATTTGCAGGTTATCCCAAGGAACGTGGCACTTGGCTTGGGAATCTCAATGGTATTTGACAGTGAGGTGTGAGTCCCTCTGGCCCAGCATGAGGAGCATAGAGAGCCTTGACCCAGCCTGCTCAGTGTGTGCTGCTTTACTTTCATGCAGGTCCACAGCTATGGTGGAGTCTTGGTGGAGGAAGACTTCAGCAATTACAGTGTCACAGTGGAGGATCCCATCCACACAGTCTATCGAGGTAAACTCTGACCCATTGTCATGCAACTCCAGGTAAATGTTTGCTTCACTTGGCAAGAGGTGCCAACAGTATTTAACAAGAGCTGAAGTCAAAGCTGTGCTGAGGTGTCTGCAGAAAGTCCTCCTATGCAGCTTCCTGCTCTTACCTGCTGACAGTGGTGCATTGTGGGTTCAGGAGGTTTTCAGCACTTTGAAATGTTTTTTTCCACAATAGTGACCAATGGTATTTTGATAGTGTGAAAGTGTGAAGATGCAACATAGTCCATCTTGATGCTATGTCTCCATAAGAAGTTGGATCATAGGCCAGCACCTACATCTGAAGACAGTTCCCAAACTTGAGCTACAAGGGAGAAAAGCTGACTTTATGCAAAAAGTTTCTAAAATGTCTTTCTTTTCTAGCAATCCCTGTATTTACTCTCCTTATAGCTGTAATGTTGCAAACCTGTTTTATACGCAGCCTTTCAGTACTTTAAGGGGGCTTATAAAAAGAGGCAAAGTGACTTTTAACATGGGCAGATAGTGACAGGAGAATGGGGGTGGTTTCAAACTAAAAGAGGAGAGGTATAGAAGCAATTCTATAGTTAGGAAGCAATTCTTGCCTGTGAAGTTGTTGAGGCCCTGGCACAGATTTCCCAGAGAAGCTGTGGCTGCGCCATGCCTTGAAATGTCCAAGACCAGGTTGGAACTAGGCTTGGAGCAACATGGGATAGTGGAAGGTGTCCCTGCCCATGGTAGGGGATTGGTGTTGAATGAGCTTTAAGGTCCCTTCCAACCCAAACCATTTCATGATTCTATGATTTTATCTCCATTTTTCCATACTACAGCCCAGAAACCAAAAGCCAACCACTAAGAGCTGAATCTCAGCTGTTACAAAAGCATGCCTATTTGGGCTTCTTTAATCCTTCATAAAGAAAGAGCAAGATACAACAGGAATGTTCTGAGAAATCCTTCTCAAATCATGTTGCTTTCTGTTATTTCCCATTGAATCTGGAAACATTTCCCTGTCCTCAAGGACAGTAGCTCAGAGAGTGTTCTGACTGGACAGTATCTGACAAAAGCAGCTTCATTCCTCTCTTCTTTCCTCCACAGGTCACCTTGTTTTCAGCCCCCCACCTCCCCATGCAGGTCCTGCACTGATCACAGCACTGAACATCCTCGAGGGCTTTAACATCACAAGTAAAGGATCCAGGGGGAATAACTTGCACTGGATAGCAGAGGTAAGAAGAGGTTCAATAATTGGCTGAAGTGCTTGTGCTGCCAGAGGAAATGTATTTATTCCTGGATTGTACAGAAATGTTTATAGGCAATTCCCACAGGAGAGGGAGCAAATAGACTGCTAAGATATAAAACTGAGTGGTGCTGCTGCCTCAGGGAGGTGCAGAGCCTGGAGCCTCCTGCTCAGCTGAGCTCTTTCTTGTTCAGGCAGAGGTTTTTCAGAATAAACCGTGGCTTTTGCCCATATGCAGTCATCTCTTCACTACAGCACCTGAGGGTGGTCCTATCTAGTTCCTCCACCTCTTAGCTCCAATGGCCCTGATCATTCCAGAGCACCTAAAGGCACTGCAAGGAGTGCTGCAAGCAAAAGCCTGTATGTGGTGATGACAAGGAGAACTGACCCAATACTTCATATTTTAAAAAAATACTTGCATTTTTGCCCACCTCATGATCTCTGTGGTCCAGAATTTTTCCAGTATTTAGGACTGTCAGCCCTACCAAAACATTGCAGCTTCCCAGGAGGTCAAGCAATTGCTTTGGCACTTGCTCCATAAAAGCAGAGTTATGCTCTGAGATGCTTCACAGATCCACAGCTGGGCTTTATGAGTTGGGAATTTCAATCAAGGATTTAACCACATCCTTGTAGCAGGTGGGACAGTGGGTCCTTGGAATTTATTATTTCTGAGCAAAAAGGCAACAACTGGAGGTGTTAGTCTCAGTTTAATGAGACAGAAGTGTTTCGTTGGGAGGGTGGGATATGGGAAAAACAACCAACAACTCCTCTGAGTAATTATAACTCTGAAATTAAGGGGCTCCAGTCGAAAGGTGTGGAAAAGAAAAATAACAGCTATTTATTAAAGAAATATATATATATATAGGTCACACAACAAAAAAACAAGGAACAATCCCGCAACCCAACTTCCGCCGAAAACATGAAGGGCTTTTTGCCCTTCGGCGCGGTTAGCACCGCTCCGGCAGGGGGCGCTGTCGGGCTCCGGCCGGGGTCCCACACGGGAGGCGGCCGAGCGGGACCCGGGCACGGGAAGCGGGAGAAGCGAAGGGGCGGCTTCCCGCCGTGGACTCACGCTGGCAGAGGCTGTGGATTCCCTTCCTCGTCCATGGAGGGGAAGGGGGTCTATGCCGTCACGGGGGAGAAAAAAAAAAAAGAAGGGGAAGAGAGTCCATTCCCCCCAAGGCTCCCTCACACTGGCTTTTCGATGAATTCGAGGCAAATCCAGGCAGTAGAGCAGAGCAGAGTGCGGGGACTCAGGTGCGAAACGGAATCTTCCTCGAGGACAGAAGAAAACCAGACCCCCGTCCGAGAAGACGAGCTCCGACCCCTTTCGCACACCGCGCCCCGAGAGCCGCGCAGAAACAAGAACCTCCCCCCGAGGGAAAAAGAAAGGAGGAGAAAAAAACCCCACCAAACCTGAGTTCTTCCTTCGCGCCCCCCACCTCTTCCCCACCGCCCCGCTCTCGGGTAGAGGAAAACAAAAGAGTCCTTGCAGAGAGAAAGTCCTGGAACAGCCAGGCAGGATCAAGATGTCCTTAACCTGTGGCTGGGGGGTGGACATACTCTGCTTATTTCAGTGGAGCTCTTCCTTGGCATCAAACCCTTGTACATCCCTGTATGGTGTGATGGTCTGGAAACTGCTGCATGGAAACACCACCTTCTCGAGGATTTAATCATGTTCTGCACTCTACACCAGTAGATAACTGAGGAGAAGCTGTTGCTCTGTGGCACATTCTGAACCACAGTCACACCTCGCTGTCTGCCTGCAGGGGAATGGACTGTCTTGAATGACCGTGGCAAGACCTCAAGCTGAAAGTCAGGTGTGGTTTTGCTCAGCACAGGCTGGCTCCATTGATGAGACTCGCTCCTTGTGGCTCTCCTATGGCTATGGTGTAATCCCAGGGCTGGATAAACTGTGTCTTTTGAAATTGCATCTTCCCATATTTAATCAACTGGCTTAGGCAGGATTCTGCATGTTTGAGAAACCAGATCCCTTCCTCCTTTCACACCATCGTTTCCTGAAGAATGCTGGGACTAATGCTTTCTGGTCAAATACTTTGAATGGCTTACAACTAGGAGTTGGGTAGCAGCTGATGAGCAGAACAGCTCGTTTCTGCTCAGCACTGGTGCTGTGTCCAGAGGCAGTACTGAGCCTAGGACCCACTGTCCCACTGGGATTCAGTCTGGTCTCTGCTGTTGTGGGGACCACTTGGGAATGGAAATAAAAAGTAAGTGGTGTCCTGGTGACCCTGCCTGCCAGCTGGCAGTGAAGCCGAACCACTGAGCTGGGTGTCACTTCTGCCAGGTATGTTCCATTTGTGGCTTCCCACTGACAGAGGACAGGGTTTGATGGCCTGTTTGGAAGAAATTCTTGGCTGAGAGGGTGATGAGGCCCTGGCACAGGTTGCCCAGAAAAGCTGTGGCTGCCCCATCCCTGGAAGTGTTCAAGGCCAGGTTGGATGGGGCTTGTAGCAACCTGGGCTAGTGGAAGGTGTCACTGTCCGTGGCAGGAGTTGGAACAACATGATCTTTAAGGTCCCTTCCATCCAAACCAATCTGTGATTCTGTGATTGTACAAACACTTCTGGATACGCTCAGCTCCTCCAACACATTTTGCCTTCCCTTCCGTTCCCTCCTCTCCAGTCTCCTCCCCTTCCTCTCCTTTCCCTCCACCCCCCTGCCCTCATCTTCTGCTCTCCTCCTTCTCTCCTCTTCTCTTCTCCTTTCTTTTCTTTCTTTAGACATTAAAAATAGCCCTGAGTCTAGCGAGCAACCTGGGAGACCCATCTGGTGACATGTCCATCGCTCACACAGCAGAAGGGATGGTGAGGTAGGTCTGAGGTGACTGGCACAGTGGCAGTTGCAAGATGTGTGGTTGATATCATTTCTGGGTTTGCTGTGCCCTGAGCTTTTTCTGTTTTACCGAGGAAAGGTCAGTCCCTGAGTGCCCTCCCAGGGCTCATTCTTCTGCAAAGATCACAGCTGATACCCCAGGGCTCTGGAGATGGGTCACAGGATGTCCTTACACAGAGGTTTGCTGGATCCAGCATGAACCTGAGGGTTCCTTCCTCTTGCTCACCCCTCTAAACATTCCCTCTCAGTGGGTCCAACAAATGGCCATGACCATGGGCATAGGCATGGCCAGAAAAGCTATATTCTGCCTCTCCCTGCCCCACCATAGTGGTTGGTGCCTTGCAGAACACCCAGATGTGTGGGAGAGACTAGGCCTGGGGTTTCAGCCCAGCCTCCCACCTCAGAGCCAGGTTTAGCCATGGTTGGTGGCCAGAATTGGTCCTGACTTGCCTTCCTCCTGAGAGCTGGCATTCAGCTGGGAGTGCCACCTTGTCCTTTGGGGGTGGATTTACTTCTAATGGGGGTAAACATGGGTAGACAGAGCCTTTGAAGGTCTCGGCATTGCCTCTCTGTGCATACTGAGCCATCTTGTCATCTCCTTCCATGGGGTGAACCAAAGGAACTCCTGTCCCAGTGCAGCTCCTCGGGGAACACTGCAGTACACACACTGTGTAGCTGTATGCTGCAGAGAGACCAGGAGATGTCCAGCTTCCCCGGCTCACGGCTTGCTTCCTTCTCTCCCTCCCTCCTTGCTGAAGTAAATCAGAAGCTAATTCCCTACGCCAGTTGATTAATGACTCCCAGTCCTTCCCATCCGATCTCCGCATCCCTCACTTCTCCGTGGAGAGCGGCCCCGCTGCCAGCCAGGTCCTTGTCATGGGACCCGACGACTTCATGGTCGCAGTTGTGAGGTAAAGGATTTACTTCTTCCCTCTACAATGTGCTCAGGGAGTGGGAGCAGGGAGAAGAAAGCAGGTTCAACAGGACAGGATGGGACCAGCCCTGAAGCAGCTTGGCTGTTCTGTCCCAGTTAGTCCTGCAACAGAGCAATGGGGAAAATGGGGTGGAGATGTGTGGGATGGTGCTGCTCTGCCCTGTGCAATCCTATAGCCTTCTCACATTGAAACAGGACTGGAGGGGCTTGAATCTGCTGGGGAAGAAGTGGTGGCCAAATTTGAGGATGATGTGGGCATGGAGGCAGATCCATCACATCAAGGGGAAATCCTTAAACACAGGGAGGGACAGAGCTGCTATGGCCCACACGGTTCCTACTCCTAAGTACATGGAAACTGTCACATCTAGCCAGCCCTAAAGAACCACCAAAGAGTCTCTATCAAGCCAGGATGGGATGGAAGGTTGGAGCCCTGAAAGCCTCAAGGTGTACGAAAATCTCTGGGATGATTTTTACAAGATTTCTTTGTGTTTCTTTTCAGTTCTTTGAATCGTCCCTTTGGCAGTGGAATCATAACACCCTCTGGAATCCTCCTCAACAGCCAGATGTTGGACTTCTCCTGGCAAAATAAAACAATGAACCACTCCATTTCCAGGCTGGTAATGAATGACATGACAAATTCTTTATTTGGGCTACCTGCATCTTTTTTTTTTTCAATTTTATTCTCATCTTCACAACAGGGAGGCTGTTTAATGCCTTGCTGATAACTGAGAGACAATAGTCTGTAGAAAGCTGCTATTTTTCATTGTATGAGCACTGAAAGAGGAAACAGAAGGCTCCATGTGTATGAGTTATCGTTACAATGCAGTTTTACCAAGTGATACTGTTACCTATTTTCCCTGCAGTCCAGATGTACTTTAAGCAAATGTGTGCACTTAATGAATTCATGAATTGTTGCTCTGCAGGTTAAAAAGGAACATATAGCAGCAAAAAAATCTTCAGGTCTTGGAATGACACAATTACAGACTTGCACTGGTGGCTTTCAGTGCTGCCTTATGTATTGTAAAACCATCCCACCTTGCTGGGTGGGTACTTTCAAAGTGGGTGACTGGTTCCATGTTCCCTCTGTAAGAGTCAGCTTGTTGACATTTTTTGGGGTGTCTTTTCTTCAACTGCAGCAAAATCTCATTCGGCCTCGGAAACGGCCCCTGTCCTTCCTGCTGCCCACCATAGTGAGGCCTTCTGAGGGCATGTGTGGGACGTACCTGTGTCTGGGGGCCAACAATGGGGACAGAGCCTTGAGCAGCATCGTCCAGGTCAGTGCTGTGTCCTCTTTTAATAGCTGCTGAGCTCAAGGCTGAGTAGGGTCCCCTTCCACAGTGCAGCCTTTCCCTTTCTAATTGTCCCAGGCTGTGTTGAAAGTGGTGGCCACAGGATTACCAGGTCAATCTTTGATGCCACCACTTCCATACTTTTGGTGTTTCAAGTCTCTAAGAGCTACCAGTTTACTTCTCTTGCACCTTTCCTGCTGGCACAACTCATAGTTTTAGAGGAGAAGCATTTTGACAAAATATGTAATGGTTTTTGTCATTCAATATCTGTTCAAAGCTCATCTTAAGGATCATTAAGAAAAAAAGGAACACTTTGTATTCAGAGAGTTGCAGGAAACTGGCATCCTTTAGCCCTTTTCCCTATGAAAAGTTCCTTTCAGTGCATTCCTGACTGAATTCCTCCCTGCTAAACACTTGATATAAATTGGGCGGCTCCTCCTAATTTATGATTTGTAATGAGGTGATGTATTTGCCAATAGCTTGATTGCATGTACAACATATTTTTTAGCTAAAAAGAAAGGCACAAGAACAGCTCCCAGTTTCCTTACCTTTTGGAAAGCATTATTCAGAGCAAAACCAAAGCCAAGCATTGCTTCCTGGTGCTTTGTTTGGAGAGGGCACGTGCTGAGCTTTTGGCTGTAAGAAACACTAATTTACAGATTACATCATGTTCCAGACACACAACTCTGCTAGTTGGGGAGGAACTATGTGACAAAAAGCCCACACAATCCTGAAAATTTCCTGCTTTTCCACCAACAACATAGAGGCCCTTTTTTAAGGACCTCTTTGTGTGTGCATGCAGTTTGGTAAAATGGTTGAAAATCTTTTTTGCCTGCTGCATCTGCAGATGTTGGAACCACCAAATTGTGGGATGCTTAGGAAGTTGGCCTCTCCTATTCTTGCCTCTTTTTTTTGTTACTGAGGGTATTTTATTCTCTTGCAGGTTTTGGTAAATGTTTTAACATTTCACAAGAATCTGAGTGAAAGTTTGTCACTTGGTCGACTTCACCCACAGCTTCAGTCCAACACCCTGCAGGTTGACAGTGAGTATGGACAGTGGGTAGGGTGCAGCCTACAAATCCAGTGTGTTTAGGAAAATGGTAGGATTTTCTTGGCATGCTGCTATGGAAGTGCCACAGCCCCCGAGCACGGCTTACTGTGTTCTAGGGTTCCCATGGTTGTAGAGGGTTTTGGAGAAGACAAAAGGCAGAATTCAGCTTCTTCAAAACCTGGAGCCCTTGCTAAGCTATGCCTTCTCCATTCTGGAAATGCTCCCTGGCTTGTCCAATACTCCAGTCCAAGCTCTTTCAGCTACTTCTCCCCAGCCCTCCCTCTGTCCGTACTCCCTCCTGGTAGCAGCCTTGTCCTGTCCTTAAAACCTTTTGGCAATCTGATGCCATTGAGGATACATCAGACAGGTTCTGATAGCTTCCTACACTTTATTACCACTGCCATAAATTATATTCTTTCACTTTCCAGCCCATGTCCCTTAATTCCAGCAACTGGCGAATAGACAAGGCTTATGGCAATATTTGTGGCTTGACAGTGCTGGAAGTGTAGCATCAGTGCTGGTACTCTGGGACTGTACTGTCGGCTCTTGTCCTTCATATTGCAAGTCTTGGTCTATTTGAAGTTTTTCACACAGCCTGGTACCAATCAGAGCAAACTATAAGTGAAATTTGGTTCTCATTTCACACCAAATGGCCAAAGTTTCTGGGCTTTCCCATTTCAGAGGAAAATCTAAAAGGGGACTGTCTAGTGTGACCTGCAGACTTGAAAACTAGGATGTAATTAAAACAAATTCAAAACTTCAGAATGTCCTAATTTGTGGGTTTGGACATTGTGGCATCAATAAGGTCCATGTTAAGACATATGTGCAATGTATAGAGCTTAAATACCTGTGGGGTTTCTGTGTGCCTGCTCGGTTTTGCCCAGCTGGATCCCCAGCTCCATGACTTTGGGCACTTCTATTCGTACAGAAATTATAAACCATCAAATGAACAAAGTAAAAGCAGATCAGCAGCCTAAGGTAGGCTGCCTAGGTAGATGCCTGGAAGATTAAGAAATACGTGCAGGGCAAGTTGGAAGAATTAGCACACAGTTTATTATTTGACAACTTGTTTTACTGTCATTTAGTTTCAACTGCCTTGCATTTTATTTTGACTAAAAATTGTTAATATTCTTACTTGTAACTAAGAGTGGGCATTGCCTCCTGTTCTCTAAGAATAACTACATTTGTTGCCAACAATGTATTTTCCCCCTTTTCCAAAGAGGAGAATCTTCCGCATCCTTAAATGGTCTTGTAGATCCTCTCACACCCCACGGCACAAAGCAGTGGCCCCTTGACCCTTGGCTTGCCCGGCTGGAACCTTCTGAAGGGGCTGCAGGCAGGTTCCCCCACACACCAAGTCCCAGCAGGGTTAGACAGAGCTTTGCATCACAAGCAACACTGACTGCAGGTACAAACTCCTCTTTTGAAATCCCTACAGGTGAGTTTCCTGAAGAAGATATAGAATTTCTTGTAGCCCGGGGCCACAAGGTGGATAAAGTCCCAGTGGTCTCCCTAGTTCACGGAGCCAGGAGAACCAACACTTTCATCATTGGCCTGAAGGACCCCAGGAGTGCAGATGCTGCTGGAGCCACAATATTGTAGTACCTCCCAGGTGACCTGTTCTCTGAATAAGGCTGACACACACCAACCCAAGTGATGTGCATGTTCTGAAGTGGCCTCTTCTCCAGCTCTCGGGGAGCCCCACCCAGATGTTCTGCACTTGCCACCCCGAATGGCACCAGGGAAGTCAGCAGCACCAACATGCAGCTCCCTGATCTTGGTTTTCTTTTATTTTTCAATTATTTTCATTGCAAGCAGCCTAGTCCTTGTTACAGGAATGCCAGGAGCACACTTTTCTTTTGGCAGAATCTTGCTAATGATTTCAGTCAAAGCCAAGTTCTAGAACATTAGCAAAGGAAAAAACAGTTGATGATGATGCTGTTATCTTCACCTCTGTCTTTTCCAAGTTTCTTCTTTGCCTTCAGTCTAAGCCAGTAACTAATACAGCCTTATGTAGTGTCTGTAGGTGCCTGCAGCTGGAGTATCAGGGAGTCCTTTAATACTCCATCTGGGTCAGCTGATTTTTACCAGCGTGCAGCCTCCTGGGGAAGTTCCTGTACCCACATCACTACCTACCTTGAATTTTGGCAGTAAATATTTTGAACCCAGTTGCTGCTTAGGTTCACTGGAAGTCTGCTTTTGTAACCAGAGCAATGGTTTTCAATAGCTCTAACAAATTCTTCCTCTAACAACTTGTACGCTCCCCAATAGTTTTATTACAGAAGTTCAGCCTCCTCCATGGTAAATCTGAGCTTAGTGGTGATGGGCTTAATTTTCTTAGACACCTTTTGGACATATTCTAGCAGTACCCCACAGACTTGTGAAAAACCACACACCATGGACTGCAAACCACATGAGAGCATTTGGGTATGTTCAGGGCCTTCCTTCCACTGCCTTATCTCAGTCTACTCCAAAAGCCTAAATTGGGTCATTCCTACAGAGAAGTTTGGGATTTTCTGCTGACTGAATTCATGGCAGTACTCTAGCTCCATGTTTTTTGTACTGGTGAGTCTATTGGAACAACTGAAGAGAGTGAGAGAAAATGTACAAACCAACCCAAACAACACTGAGATCATTTTCTGTCTGCAGCATGTAGTGAAAATACAAGAATCTTCTGCATTTCATGTCTGAAATCAAGTGAAGAAAGAACACCCCAGCTGACAGCTGCACCACTTCAGTCAGCCCATGTTTCAACGTTTCCTGTTCTTTTTACTGGCAACTTAGAGACACCTGGCACTAAAAAATTCCTGAGTTTGATAATTTTCTGTGGTCTAAAATTTGTTGATTTCCTTGATGGTGCAAATGCATCTATGACCACTGTACATATTATATATGTATGTCTGCTTATGGTTCTCTTGGTCCTTGATTTGATGATCACACCATTCATGCCTGACCTTCCTCCCAAGGGTCCCTGTGACACCCATCAGTTTGTAACTCAGCCCCTGACACTTGTGGCCATTGGACATGGGGAGCAGGGGGGCCATTTTATGGCAGTTGGGGCCCCATGGCAGATAAATCAGACTAATCATTCCTGCCACCTGCCAGCTGCAGATCTCACAACATCCTGCGTGAAGCCTCATATGTTGGGCTGAGTAAGGACAGAGGCGTTTTCGTGCTCTGCTGAAGCACAGCCACCCCTGAGAGGAGCATGGCAGGTCCAGCCAATGGCAACACCAGCAGTGTTTGCTCTTCCGAATCCGTGGCCTCAGCTGGGATGGGGTGCAGCACCTCAGAACATTGTCTTTGGGACATTGTGTTCTGTGCCACCAAGAAGAGACTTTCTTCACCACAGGGACATCAAATCTATTTATTTATTTTTCTGTCATCAGCACTAGAAGTTGGAATGTTCATAACGCTTTACGAGTCTTGGAGCAGACCTTTCCAGGCTCCACAGGAAGGGAAGGAAGCAGTTCTGTGTGTTGAACCTTACTGGGGAGATCTGGGTGTTTCTGGTCTGTTCCAGACCAGATCTGCCCCTCCAGCACAGAGGTTCACTGTGTACAGCTGCAAAATATGTGATCAATCATCACAGCAATACTTTGCATGAAATATCACAAAACACTTTGAAAGATGAAATTCCTCATAATTGACTGAATTCACAGACTTCCAATGCTGGAAACTGTATATGTTTGGCAGTAAAAGACTTTGGTCTTGATTCAAAAGGGCATTCACGTGCCTCAAGGTACAATGTCACAGCAATTATTCAGAATCTTAAAATAAAGCATATTCCAAAGTGCTTTGCTGAATCATGGCCTATGTTGCAAAAAAGAGAAAATTGAAAATAACTGGAAGATGGCACTTGGGTCCCCAGATCAAGGCTAAGAGAAGTAAAGGTATTCTGAATTATTTCCCGTTTTCTCTGTTTAAAAGCAGCATCAGTATAGCACAGATGTATTTGATATGGAAACCCTTAATCTACTAATTGACCCAGTCTCCCTGGTACTTGAGCCCATCTGTTGTGATGAGATGATGAATTTAATGCGAGCTACCAAGAAATACCAAGAAATTTCCTTCGCTGCAGGTGAGATGGACATTGTGAAACAAAGGGCTGTATTCCAGAGATGTGTGTACACAGTCCCTGTGCTGATTTCAGCCTGGCCCTTTGCAGGCATGTGACAGCTCTGAAGCAGAATTTGTGCTGAAACTTTGACATGGAACTGTCAGTGAGGAGCTCAGAACACAAAATACAAAGGGGCTGAGAAAAACAATAAAGACAATTTTTAAAGGAACAAAATAAAACAATAGATGACTTTGCCAAATATGACAATATATCATCTGGAATGTGATCAGCTTGTCTCTGCCCAGGTATGCATTGCTCCCCATCGATGGCACCCTGGTTTTACATGGGGTATAAACAGGAGCCAGGCTCTGCTGCTGAGTGTGAGGAGTTTTATCAGTGTTTCTCACAAGGGCTGGATGCCCCTCACGAGCACAGGTAACAAACTGCCTTGCTGACTGTAGGTGCTACTGCTCTCCCGTGTGCATCGAGCACTGATCGCACGGGTGAAAGCCCAAAGTGGGGACAAGGCAGAGCCAGTGCTACCATCCTGCAGCTGGGGGGGACAAGGATGCTCTGGCCCTTGGCTGTGCTATTTTGTTCCCAACACTGTCCCATTCGGTGCCTGGGCACAGAGAAGAGCTGGAGCCCACCTTGCTCCCACCACTCTGGATGAGGCAGGTGCTGCTGGAACTGTCAGGGTGGTGGCACTCAGGCTCCCCCCTGCCCCTGGGCACAGGGACCTGCTAAAGAGCAGCCCTGGGGACACGGTATTCCTGCCCTCCAGCAAGGACCTGCAGCAGTGTGTCCTGCTCCATCTCTCGACGGACTGGGGACTGTCAGGAGCAGATGAAGGCAGAGAGATGCTGCTATAGGTGGGACAGCAGGTTCTGGTCCCCAGGCTCCAGGGATGATGACCAGCGTCCTGCAGCTCTGCCAGTGTCTCTCTGAGGGTCCTTCAGCTGGGGCAGCAAATCTGAAAGCGCCCATTCAGTGTCAGCTGTTCAGCTGCTGCCGTGGGACCTTGAGCCCTCCAGGTGCCTACTTGGTCCCTCTGTTTTGGGCCATCTCAGAGCCTCCTTCCGCCTGCTGCCCAACCCAGCAGGACTGACCCTGGACACTGGCTGGAGAGAAAGGGGAGCCAGGTCTCAGTAAACACCATGAGGGGATAGCTGCGTCTCTTTCATGAACATCAGACACTGAGAGTTTTGTAAGGTTTTGCAAAGAATCAGGTGGAGTAGAAGAGCTCCTGTAGCACCCAGGTGTTTTCAGCAGTTTTAGAAACTTCTTTTAAACTTCAGTGATGGAAATCTGCACCTAGGCAGAGAAAGTAGAGCTCTGACAGGCAGAGCTGGTTTTGGAGAGGCAGGGAAACATCTAAAAATGAAGCACACCTGTGCAGAGGGCAGATGGAGTAGGAGTACCAGAGCACTGACACACACTGTCCACAAAGGGCTCTCCAGTGGCCACAGCATTATCAGGTGCAGATTGTCCTGTCAGAGCTGACCCTGCTGCTTGGGGGAACATCCCGTGTGACAACAGTTCCTGAGCAGCCATGGACCTTCACCCACCAGGACTGTTCCCAGCACAGCTGGGGCTCCATATCCTCGGAGTCGAGGAGGAGAGGATGACTCCTGTGTACGCCCATCCTGTCTATCACATCCATGGCCAATTGCCCACCTATCTCTTTCTCACCACACTCACAGTTCAACAAAATCCCAGGTCAGAAGTGACTGTGACTGCAATGCAACAGATCCCCATTCCTTCTCTCCAAGTGAGCATTGTACCGGTGTTAGAGGAGAAATTATTTTGTTCAAGTAACTGTATAATGTTTAAGTTTGGAAAAATCTAAAGCTGGTCACGAGTTTACCTACTTTTCCCATATAATACCTGTCCTTTGAAAATACTGTCATATGAAATGTGTGTAAATAAAACCACAATTTTGATTGCCATGGTATCAAATGCATTTCTGTTCTGTTGTGGACAATGGAGCAGCTCAGACGGCTGTCTCTGCTGCAGGTATCCGCCCCCTGCAGGTGACATGGTACTACTATGTATCATTGGTTTTGCAGCAAAGCTTCAGCATCCAAAACAATCTGATGGTCTGCTCGTGGAGGAGTCCGACAGACAGAATGGCAGGACAGATTTAGCTCCAAAAGTCACAGAATCACAGAATGGTTTAGGTTGGGAGGGACCTTAAGGATCATTCAGTTCCAACCTCCTCTGCCATGGGCAGGGACACCTTCCACTAGACCAGGTTGTTCCAAGCCCTGGCCAACCTGGCCTTGAACACCTCCAGGGATGGGGCAGCCACAGCTCCTCCTGAGTTGGTTACGGTATACAGAGGCTGGGCAAGATCCAGGAATATCTAAGTTCTCCAGTGTGGATCCAGTCTGTGCAGTAAGCTCAGCTCTGGAGATCAGCCTACAGCACAGCTCGCTGCAGGACGTGCCTGTGTGGCTGGGCAGCAGGACACCAGGGTGGCAGTGCTGGAGCTGTCCCATGTTTCTACCCTTGCCCCTCCATGTCATGTTATTCCCTTTTCCCCACTGCCAGCTGACTCTAGGTCTCCTGTCACATGCCTTTCACTGCAACATGCAGGATGGCAAAGACACCCGGGTTCCTGCAGCTGCTGGTCTTCAGCAGAGAAGCCTCAGAAGGGTCCTTGGTTGTGTCCTGTCACCCCAGGGTCCCTTCAGCTCCACCAGCCCTTAGTTTCCTTACACTTTTGACAAAGATTTTTTGAGAGAATTGGAATTAATTTTATTTATGTGGAGATTGTGCCAGTCCTGGTCTTTCCCAACAGTGAGAAGAAGCATCAGAAAAAGCCATGGGAAGCAGCAGGCTACAAAGTGCGAAAGGGGTGTCCGAGGCCCCACACTGCAAACCCCATGAGTGATTAGGCACAGAGAGGTTATCTGTGAGGGACCTCTCAAGCCCAGATCGGAAAGTCACAGCACTCAGATGGTTCGAGAACATGTTGGTGAGATACCTCAGTCCTGTGCTTCCAGTAAAGTCAAGTTTTGGAAAATAGCATTTTACTTGTTCTTGTTTGCTGTTGTATACAAGACATGCCCAGTATTAATGTACATAATGCAGACAAAACCACACAAACCAAGAATCCTGAAGGACAATCTTGTATGACAAGCACAGCAACAGCAGGGAAAGCATGGGGTTTTTTTGGAAGTGGCACTCTGATCTCTCTGTGCTAGTAGGGGAATGCCTTTGAGGGAAGATCAGGCTGCAGGAGGAAGTTTGGTGCAGCTGTGTTAAGAAGGGTCTCATGAAATAGAGAAAAACATGAAGTGGGGAAGGAAGGTAATTTCTGGGTACCAAAGAAATCTTCTCTCAGTTTCTTTGAGTTTCCAGCCTGACTCAAAAGCCAGGAGCAGGGCGAGGCAAAACCCGGGAATCATCCATACTCCAGCAAACAGTTGATCAGAGGTATCAAACGTTCCTCTTTATTACCCCTGTGACTGAGCCCCATCTCCTCTTCTGACACCTCTGAGGGTTGCAGGGGGTTGGGGAAGGGCTTGGCCCTTGTCCCACCAGAGAGGTGCTAGAGGTGGGTCCCTGTCCCAGAGACTGCAGAAGACATAAAAAGGCATGAGCAGAACAATCCTTGAGTGAAGGATTCCTCTCTGTCTAACAGCAGGGAGCTTTAGTGCTGCACATGGGAAGGAAACAGGCAATCTGCCTGCAGCTCTGCACACACCAACCAGATTTAATTATTAAGATAAGTCGTACACTAACCTAGTTATTTAGTTTTGGTGGTTTTTATGGAATGCATTTATATGTGAATTGATAAAAAGAATGTTTTTTTCTGTGTTGCAAGTTATAGTGCCCAATGAGATGTAATTTGTTGTATTTAAGTGGTTTTGCAAAATAAAGCATTTTCCTTTTTTCGTGTCATTTATCTGTCAGCATTCCACATGAAGCCAAGGTTGGGGGGGCTGAGAGGGGTGGCCCCAGTGGCACACCCTCTCCTGAAACCCCCTCTCAAGCTGCAGAACCTGCTCAAGTTACTGAACCATACAAGGTTTTGCAGGTCCAAAGTCTTTATTTTTCCCATGAAGGACTTTTGTTTCCCTACCCTGTAACAGGAATTGCCACGTGTTTCATTTCTTCCCCAGCACCAGGCGAGAGCTTTCTGCTCCCAGCAATGACAGGCAGAAAACCAGAGACTTCTGACTTTTTATATTAGTTGATCATTTCCATAATAAAGATTGTAGGATGAGACAAAGCAGGGGGCTGTGTGTCCTGTGGGGATCCCCTCAGCTGTGAACCCCCGTGTGCCGAGGGGCCTTTGTAGGGACCGACCATCACCCACTGGGGACTGCGGGCCCTTGGGCCTGTTCATTAATCACATAAATTGACTTTTAATTAAAATTCAGCTTTGTAGCCTTTGCTGAGTTCGTACCAGGTCCCTCTGGCTTTTTCCCCATCTCCTCGTGGTAAAACGAAAGTATAGTTCACTGACATTCACAGGGTACGAAACCTTGGGACAAAATGCTCTGGACTAAAATTCCTCCGAATTAAAAACCTCATTTCCTGGAAATGTCCTATGAAAGCCTTAATTATTATTTTTCCTTAAACTTCATTCGGGACAGACTGTCTCCGTTCCCAGAAGCAGCCGCCGCCCCCGGCCGCCTCGCGGGGGACAGCGGCCCCGGGAGCTCTCCCTGGGTGCGCGCGGTGAGGGTGCCGGGAGTCGCCTCAGCGGGTCCCGGTGGCGGTCTCGGTGGCGGTGCCGCGAGTCTCCTCGGGCCCGTCCCGGCGGACCCGTTGGCGGTCGCGGTGCCGGGTCCCCTCGGGGCGGTGCCGGTGGCGGTCGCGGTGCCGGGTCCCCTCGGGGCGGTGCCGGTGGCGGTCGCGGTGCCGGGTCCCCTCGGGGCGGTGCCGGTGGCGGTCGCGGTGCCGGGTCCCCTCGGGGCGGTG